>JACEOJ010000086.1:209816-266158 GCA_013761285.1 Campoletis sonorensis
GGAGAACCAGAAAAAAGAGGAATCGCTATTCATATACTTCAACCAACGCGTTCGACGTTTTGCTTCGTCAGGGATCAAAAATTTCCACGTGTACCATTAGCCTCGACATGGAGCAGTGGGCTGAAGAGAACGAGAGCGAAAAAGAGGGGAAGAAGAGAGATAAATAGGGGTGAAGGATGGGGGGGAGGAGAGGGTTTAAAAAAAAAGGGTTGAAAAGCATCGGCACGGATCAGATTGAAGTTTCCGGCACGCCCCAGCCTGGAAACATATCCCGGTGACCTGGACCTCGAACTTTGTATATACCGGAAATCAGTGGTGCGTAGACGAACGATTTATCTCTTGACGTATATGTAGGATGCGGAGAGGGAGGAAGAAAATATATGTATCCAAAATTGGAAATAAATACACATATATGGATAAACTTGGATTATGTATGGAGTTACTTTTGGAGGATGCATACGCGAGAGTGGAGGTCGATAAGTTTGTCAGAGTTTCGATTTTATACAGATGTGAAAAAAATGTATAGGGTGTCACAGCAAAGAAGGCTGGGCTCATGAGTTCAAGTTTGGAATTGAATCCAGAGTCGAAAACTAACAATTTTGGGGTCTGATTCGATGCTGATGAGGAGTTGATTGATGATTTGAGTCAGTGAAGTACGTGTAACGCTTCCGCTGCGAAAACGGTTAGACATAGAAAAAAAATACATAAGACCAATTTTATAGAGCATCAAATTTGCTAAAAAAAAGTTGTTGACGGTTTTGCTCTGTTTTCAATAGTTTCGTCGTTAAAGATAATCAAAGTATACCGTGAAATCACTCAGCTCCTGGGTTCTAAAACTCCTGATGGGCAAAGCTCCTGATGATCTAAAAAAACCGGTCTGAAACGTTTTTTTTCGAAAATTCTATCCCTTACGTGATTGGTTTTATGGCTTTTTTCTCTCTATCTTCAAACGTTTTAACAGCGCGGTCGGTGAAAGTGCACGTAATTCTTATAATCGATAACTCATGAGACGGGGAGATTCAAGCGCTTCTGAGGAGTACATTTCTCAAAATAGAAAATTGTTTCCGGGGAGTTTTTTGTAGGAAATTTTATGCTCTACAGAATTGATTCTGAACACTTTCGCTCTATCTCGGACCGTTTCGAAAGTGTACGCGAAACACTGCGCAAACTCAAGTTCCATCATTTTCTAGTTCTTACGAGGATCCAAGTTCATAAAAACTGTACATGACTTTTCCGTTGGGAATGGTGTCGCAAGTTGTAAGTTTTACGAGTGACCATTGATGACGAGACACCCTGTATAAATATATATACAGATATATATATATATTTGATCTCTTATAAATTTATTCCAACACATCGTGTGTCAGTTGAGTATTGATCAGGATGAATGGTAAAACGTTTCCGGTGCTGATCCATACCAGAAGTGGTCTCGTGGTGAAGCCCAAAGGTTTATTAAAGTTTCCTAACTCGGAGGAATTCAAAAAGTTTCACTCGACGAGAGTAAAAAGTTACTTTGAATCGTCCACGAGAAATGGAAATTTGTTGAATAAAATATTGAGTCAAGCGCGGGAGAAAATGTGCCTGGGCGTGAGGTGTGGGGCAAAGGTAGAAAAAGAAGAAGAAGAAGAAGAAGAAAAAGAAGAAGACGACTGTTTCTTAAAGACTTTGTAGGTGGTACCCATCGAGTGATTTTTCGAGCAGAAATTACGGTTTGGATGGAAGAAACTGCACAAACAAAGAAAAAAGAATTTCTTTTTTGTAACCTTTCTTTGATACGGTTTCATGAATGCATAAATTGGAAGTTTGGTGACAAATACCACAGAGCTATTCCCACCTTCCACTTTTGAAATACAAATACACTCGTTATAATTGTTTGCTTTTTAATTGCAAGAATTCTACTTACTCTGAATTTGCTCGTTTATTTGCTTTTCATCTTTTGTACTTTTATTCTTATTTCAACTTGTGTTTCTACACGTATATTGACACATTGCATTTTAATATGGCTCAATTAAAACTTTGGATAATTCCATTTAAGTGACACATAAAAAAAAAACCAATGAACGAATTAATGAACGGATAAATTAATGAATGAATGGATAAGTGAATGAATTAATGAATGGACAAATGAATGAATGAATGCATGGATGAATGAACGAATGAATGTTGGATGAATAAATGAATGGATAATGGGTGAATGAATGAATAACGAATGATGAATGATGGATGAATGAATGAATGAATTATGGGTGAATAAATGAACGATGAATGAATGAATGAATGAATGAATGAGTGAATGAATGATGGGTGAATGAATGCTGAATAAATGAATAACCGAATGGATGGATAAATAAATGAATGAATAAATGAATAAACAAACGGATGAATAAAACTGTACAGGCCCACGGCCGGATTGATAGTTGAATCGATCTGTTAATGAGCCGATAAACCAACAAACCAATAAATACAGAAATTAATTACTCGATCGAAAGAAAAGTGAGTGAATAAACAAATAAACAAACTAGCAAACAAACATATAAGTAAATATGAAAAATATATTTGTGTGCTCATCTATTTTATAAAATAAGCCACGTAACTGCTCTAATGACATAATGCAATTTTGAATTCTCTTTTTTTTTTCAAATTGATCAAATTCCATCCACGTGATGATAAAAAACAGAGACAACTCGTTCAGAATTCTCTATGGTTCTAACCCCTATCGAAATTCGCTGACTCGACCATTTTATTCGCTCCTCGTTCTGCTTATGTCCTGACATTCTATACAGATATATATTTTTTTATATATACACATATATCGTCAGAGTATTTATCTATATATAAGTGTATTTATCTATATTTGTACGGACACATACACACAGAAGCGTTTTTCCCATCCCGTCCAGTATACATCGAGACTACGAAAGCGAGAAAAACAACGCGCTGACCTTGTCAGAAGTAATTGAACAGGCGTTTGTTGAAATAAGCGAGAAGGACTATTACAACAGTCGTTTTATATGGAGTCGTGCTTGGCACACTTTTTCCTGCCTCTTCATAAAAGCTTATTTGAAAAACATAAATCAAAAAGGAGCTTTACAATATTTCGGAAATGATAGCTCAGAATAATTTACAAATAATAAATCACTATTTTTCTAAACACGAATAAATTCTCAATTTTTATCATTGCCTCTTTATTCAAATCAATTTATTATTCAAATATTCAAATTAACAGGCTTTTTATTCTCATCAAATTTATACCTCCACGGAAATAATTAAAACGCCAAAAATACCGCAACGAAATAGAAACAAAATAAAAATTAAAACTTCGATGAACTTTCACCCTGCAAAATGCAAATTTTTATTTAAAAAAAAATGTTTGTACGTACAACAATTTTTCTTAATCTTCATGAAAATTCATTTTCTCTTCATTAAAAATTGTTGCACATTCAAAATCATCCCTCGATGCTATTTTCTAACTCTAATTTTTACATTTCTGGTTTTTTTTTTGTCGAAAAATATATTTTTTTGTTTGAGAAATATGAAAAAATGCATTTTTGCATTTTGACGATAAAAAATAGTAAACGCAACGTGTAACTTGTTTGATGAAAAAGTAACGTTTGATGGTGTTCAGGAAATGCGTCACACGAGTTCGTTATTAACTCGCAACCAATCTGCCTGTCAATTGTTACGTCCTACTTTTTACTCTTGTTTCCCCGATGCTCGGGGAAACAAGCTGCCGGTTGGTCCTTGTGTAATATTGCTCGTGGTACCTGTTTGCGAAGTATATTTGTTTGAAACGAGGACGAAAATAAGGCGAGCCTTTGATGAAAACTTCCTTAACGATTTACCCCCGACCCAGTCGCCATTTTTCTTTTTTTTCTCTCTCTCTCTCTCTTTCCCTCTTTCTCTTTTTGTTTCTCTTCCTTCCTCATATTCTCCACGTTTTCGAAAAGCTCCGAGGGTTTATTCACTAAACCAACAGACCATGCGAAAAGCAAACGATGCCAAGATAAAAAGAGAGAAATAGAGGAACAGCATTAAATATGTTTCTCGTTATAATCAACACTTTCCAATTATTACGAAAACCGAGCTTCGGAATTAATAACTTTCGTTGCCTTGTCACATTTATATTTATATTTCGTAAATACCAACTCGTCACTAATGACTATTTAATGTCATTTACCCCCAACCAGTCGTGGAGTACGACTCCATATTCTCGCTACGCTTATTCAAGTTTCTCCTCAACGCTTTAAGATTTAACGTTTTTTTGAATTTTTACAAAAAATTAAAAAAAAACTGATTGATATTTTTTTGACAATCCTGATTAATTGTTTGAGATCTCCGAACTATTGACTGATTTTCAACAAAAAAATCAACTTTTTTTTGCGATTTTCTTACTGTTTTTGGTTTTTGTAAAAAAAAAACTTTTTTTTTTCGATTTTCGTACTGTTTTTGATTTTTCAAAAAAAATCATCATTTATTTCGAGTTTCGTACTACTTTTGATTTTTTTTAAATGAATATTTTTTATTATTTTCGTACTGTTTTTGATTTTTTCAAAAAAATCATTTTTTTTTCGATTTTCGTCCTGTTTTGGATTTGTTGTTATTTTTTATTCAAAATCTTGGAAATTAATGACAAATTTTCAATGCATTTTCGTATCCAAGTTCAACAACAAGTTTCGATAATCTCTGAGTTGTAATTAACATTGCAAAAAATATTTGGAATAGAAACATGCATTTAGACGGTTACCGAAAAAAATGCACATTTGCAAAATCCTTATAAATCTAATGAGGAACGAATAAGACGAAAAAAAATGTTATCATTCTTTAGGAAGTAATGGAATTTGCAGTTACAATCGAATATTGAATGACGAGCAATTAACGAAAGTAATTAAAACCTCGAAGCGAGAAAGTAATCAAATGTTTAATTACTTTTAAATGATATAATTTACATAATTTAATGTAATTTAAATACCGACGAACTAATGGTTAACTGAAAGTGAAGATTTATTATTTCTTTTAATTTATTTCAATTTAAACGTTAACATTTTCGATAATTATTTAAATACTCCAACTTTCCATCAATCGTTCACTTTTTTTTCTCATTCACTCGAATGAATAAATCGATTCCCTTTGGTTTAACCTGTCCTTGACACACTGGGTCATTTTGACCCAGAATAATTGTTTTGGCGTTAATTATCCTCAGCCCAGAAAAATATTCAGGTTTTCAAGTAAATATTTTTTTTCGTGAATCTTGTCACAGCACTATTTTCCGAAAAATTGTATTTTTTTAATGAGTGTATCTCAGGTTTTTATTTAAATAAAAAAAAATATAGAAAATTGACGAAATTTTAAAGTAAAATGATTACTTAGTCAGTAATTAAAGTTTGCAACAACATTTTGATGGGTGAATTGAGTTTTGGTTGAAATTGAGCCAGTGTGTCGATGGCCAAATTAAACTGTGTAAACAAAGGGTTAATGGAGACATTTGAGTAAATGAGTATTCGTCGAATTTGTCATTCGCAATTAATTCCATTGGAAAAAAGGAACGAAATCAAAACCACAAAGCTTTTGAATCCGAGGGAAGTTTCAAAGAGATTAGAATATTCAGTAACGGTAGTGAATGTCATATAGGAACGATACTGTACACAACCGTTGGAAAATCCTTTTTCCTCTCTTTCTCTCTTTTCATTTAATCGCAGTGAAGGACCAGAAGAGTAGGAGCAGGTTGTTAGTTTTCCAGGCACCCAAGTACTCGTTGCTTTATATAAACGTAATTTCCACCGTCCTGCAAACCATCATTACACCGGTCACTCCCTTTCCACGAGTTTTAGCGAAGCAATTACTTGAAGGAAAGAGAGAGAAAGAAAGAAAGATAAAGAGAAAAAGAGAAAGAGAAAAAGAGAGAGAGAGAGAGAGACGAAAAAAAAAATGGAATTGCCATGAGTGAGAATATTCCGTCGAAATTGCAAAATTATTAGCAACGAATCAAGAGCTTTTTATTCCGAAAGATCATTTAAAAGTGGTGGTAGAAAAAAATTTGAAAAATTAACTGAGTACTTTGTGGAAGTGTAAAAAAATTGAACTTTTTTTGCAACGAACACCGGCGAAGTTATAACACGAAACTCAACAGTCAATTTGAACAAAAGAGAGAGAAAAATAAAATAAAACTTTTTGTCCATTGGAACACAATCAAAGGTTCTTTTTCTGGTCCGAGTTCAAAACGTGACCGAATGTTTTTCTGCTTTTTTTGGTTTTATTATTTTTCCAGGTCGTTAAACTGTTGGACATCGTTCCAATTCACTTTTTGATGGTCGATTTTTGTTTACGACTTGGTACTGCAAGCTATTTTTCAAATTTGGACGAACTATTTTTATTGGTATGAAGGAAAAAAACAAGGGAAAAAAATAAAAATCAATGTTTCTTGGACTGAGCTTCTTTATGTCATAAAATCAGCTTATTCATAAGGGTTTTGATGCTGTTATCCTTGATCGTTGGCCACAAGTAGAGCAGACCTATTTTTTCGGAAAAAGGAAAGGAAAAGAGAGAGAAAAAGAAAGAAAGAGAGAGAGAGAGAGAGAGAGAGAGAAAAAAAAAGAAAGAGAGGAGAAAGAGAAAGAGAAAGATCAAGAGACAGATCAAGAGAAAGATCAAGAGAAATATCAAGAGAAAGATCACGAGAAAGATCAAGAGAAAGTCCAAGAGAAAGATCAAGAGAAAGATCAAGAGAAAGTCCAAGAGAAAGAGCACAAGAAAGATCAAGAGAAAGATCAAGAAAAAGATCAAGAGAAAGATCGAGAGAAAGATCAAGAGCAAGAGAAAGAGAAAAAAGAGAGAAAAAGAGCAAGAGAAAGAGAAAGAGAAAGAGAGAAAAAGAAAAAGAGAAACAAAGAGAAAGAGAAAAAGGAATAGAAAGAGAGAAAAAGAAAAAGAGAAACAAAGAGAAAGAGAAAAAGAAAGAGAAAGAGAGAGAGAGAGAGAGAGTGTGTGTGTGTGTAAAGTCACAAAATAGTCAGCAGTTGAGATGGACCGGTCAACGACAGAAAAGAATGAAAAAAGTGTAAAGCATTTCTCACCAGGAAAAAGGATCACTAGGTGGGTTGAGAATGAGTGTTAAGTCCGGATAAGGATTCAAGTATCTCGAGACACAAACCTCCGAGAAAGAGATTGAAAGAGAATTGTTACGACGAAGCAAAAACACTCCTTTATTTTCGAGCTCTTCATTTTATTCTATTTTTTTCTTCGCAATTCCCATTAGAATATAGTTTTTATATTGTCCTTTCTTACGATGTTTGTTTTCCTTCAACATTTTTTCTTCTTTTTTTCTTGGCCCTTCAAGTCACTTCGGGTCATTTTGATTCACTTTTGTTTTTCGGTGCCAATTATTCTTGCCCCAGAAATATTTAAAAAAAACTGCTTCAACTTTTTCACCAGAATTAACGATTCTCTCATTTCGAAAAAAAGCCAAAACCGATTTTTAAGTGTTTTTTTTTTTTGGAAATCTCATCGCTATTAGTTTTCGAAAAACATCATTATTCATCAATAAATTCTCAGTAATTAATCTCAAAAATATCAAAAATCGAAAAAGTTATGATTTTTCAAAGTAAAATGGTCACTTTTCCGAGATTTCAAATTGTTAATATTTTTTTTTAAATAATTCAATTTCATATTTTTCTGGTTTTTATGATACACCAAAGAATGCTTAGAGAATACTCAAAAAAAAATTCAACAAAAACCACCGAAAGGCTGTTGATGAAAATCAAAAATTCTATTTTCTTTTTTTTTGCAACGTAAATTCAAAATCAATCATTTTTTCAACCCAAACTTCACCTTTTCCTGAACCAAATTTTCACTCATTTATCAACAAAATTGAAACGTTTTAAAAACCCGAAATTTTCGACTATAAGTTCAAATACATCTAAAAAAATCCTTCAATTCCATCAGCTGTTTTGTTTCTACATTCTTTGCTTCTGCAAGTAGAAATGGGAAGAGAAAAGTGAAGGTCTTTTCAGACGAAGGAATCGACGAAAATCGGAGGCCTGGAGATATCTCAAAAGCGATTGACGATTTCATTGGACATTAGAGATTGTATACGGCTGTCAAATGCTAAAACGTGGAGGGGTTGGAGAAGAAAGAAGATAAAAAGGTTAATTGACGTTGCGCTTGAAGCTTTTAATGGAGGTCAAACCTCGATATTATTGGACACTGAAAACGGTGAAAATCTAAGGATCAGAAAATAAAAAGAAACCTAAGAAATTCGATCTTTAGAAATGACTTTTTTAACTTCCTTATACTTTTTTTTTTTTTTTTTTTGGATCAACTTTTTCAAACATTTTACTGAAAATCCCCGGATTCCAGCTATTAAAAACGTACGTAGTTGTGTATCGCAATGAAAAGAAGAAAAAAAAAAAAAAAGTCTTCTCTGAACTGCTTTCACTCGCCATAGAAAGTGGAACTGTAAGGAGAGAAGACCCTCATCTTGCTCCTAACCCTCGTCCAGCTTTTTAACCCCCTACCCCCTTAAGAGGTCACGAGGAAAAGGGCAAAGTTGGTAAATTTTCCAGTTATTAGTCACCTTTGACGTGGTCCTCGTAAAGCTACGAGACAGAAGATTACGAAAGATCAACGTGCGAGGGAAAAGGAAAGCTCGAAAGTGGGCAAAAAGCACTTTGAGCTTTCCCAAGTCGTAGTTATACTTGTAATTATGTGAATTTTTTTTTCACACTGTAAAGAAAAAGTTTTTATTCTTCAGGATTTTCATACGTTAGCCATTCGACAAATATCTTTTGAAAATTCAGTTCTATTTGAAATATATGTTGAAAATATGGATTTTCGTTAATAATAATTGTTTATATATTTTTTATCATTATTTCTCTTCCTAATGAATTTTTTGACATTTTTTTATACTAAAATGACGAATACATTCAGTTTTTATGATGAACTTATTTTCCTTTTGGTCATTGATCGAATATTTTCCTTTGTTTAAACAATTTATTTACAAATTTTTGTCGACTTTTTGAACAAAATAACGAAAAAATTAATTTCTTTACGCCGGAACTGATTTTTTTTCGATTAATTTATCGATTTGATTCGATTTGATTAATCGAATATTTTCTTTCGTTTAAACAATTTATCGATAAATTGTTGTCATCTCAACAAAAAAGTGACGGTGTCATTCCCGAAAGAAAAAATAGTCGAAAATTTTTTTAAAATCGAACTAAAATAAAATCTAAATAAATAATTTTCGAAGTAGGAACCACGTTCGATAAAAAAAAGAAAAATTCAAAAATCGTCGAGCACTAGAATCAAAAAGTCCAAAAACTTCGTTCCCTCGACTTCCTTCGACTTCCTCCTTGCCCCTTTTTTTTGAATTTTTATCTCGCCCCAGCGACGATGATATCGACACTTTGTCACGAAAACTTGAAGCTTTCCGGCTCCATATACTCCAAAAAATCGGAGTCTTAAGAAGCCTAAAAAGAGACGAATTATCGACGACTTTTTCTCGGCAAACTAAAACACAAACTTTTGCCTCGCCCCCTGCTTCTTCCTCTTGTTCCTCCAACGGATTTAACTTCTTTTGTCTCTCATCGTTTTTTTCGATCTTTCCTCCTCTCCCGCAACTTATTACCCATATACTCGATTGCCTCATTCTCGCAAGGGTGAAAAGTGGGTTGCAAATAAATCTGAGCATCGCTTTAAGCCAGGATACACTTTTTTTTGTTTTTTTGTTGTTTTTGTTTTGTTTTTTATGCTCTTTTTCCTGCGGAACGATATTTAAGAAGCTTTCAAGAACACTCAGGGTTTAAGTATAAAAAGCTCGTTTTTTGTCGATCTCATTGGTAAAACATCGCAGCCTCAATATTTATTTTTTTGAATACAGTAGAAATTTTGTATTTTACGATTTAATGCGATTTTCACAGAGAATTTAAACATTTATAAAAAAAAAAGAAAAAACATTTAAGTAATAATAATCATAACATATCGTAATTATTGTTTAAAAAACAATTGAAAATCGATTTTTTTCTATTCTTGTAGAATTTAAGTCTCAAACCTTTTGAGATTCATTGTTCGAAGGTTTTCATTGAGTCTTGATCAATATTTCCCATTTTTTAATTTTTCTGTATGCTTTAAATTCTCCTGGAAAATAAATTGTTTCAAATAATCGTGGTTTTGGGTCGTCACTATTAAATATTGAATATTTAATAAACTATTCAACTATTAATTATTAATTAATATTATCATAATATTATAATTCTATTATAAAAACTATATCATTAATTATATTATTAAATTAATAATAGTATTATGATCATATTGTAATAATATAATAATAATATATTAATAATATAATAATAATATAATAATAATAATATAATAATTAAAGCAGAAAGCTTTTTCACTAAAAAATTTCAGATGAAAATCGATCCATAAATAATTCGTTATGAAAATCGTTATTTATTTACGTTCGAATCGTCGATTGAAAATTGTATTCCGACAAAAAAAAATCAAATGAAAGAAGAAAAATATTTGAAAGTTTTGGAAAGGGGCAAAAAAAAAACATAAATCGACTTTGAATTCTTCGATAAATTATTTTTTTCAATCCTTTCAACTCTTGCACTCTCAGACTATGCTTGTCTCGAGATAACAAATGTTCGATACGTTGTATCCACTGAGAATCCACCGATAATGAATCGCTATCTCGTATGTCACTCGGAGCTTTATGGATTATGAAAAAAAAAAGAAAAAAAAAACCAGAAAATTAAAAAAAAGTGAATTTATAGCGATCGCGGTATCGAAAAGGCGGAAGGGCTCGTGTGGTAAGCCACGAGCCTTCTTTATATATATCGAGAAGGACCTACATCATCCACAGGAGGTCGCAATATCATCGTTAATATCCACAAATCAACATGACCCAAATTTTTGTTCACATTTTTTTTTTAAAACCTCTTTGCAATTTTTTTTATTTTTTTTTACGTACTAGTCTTTGGAAAGACATTTAAAATAATGAAGTGTTTCTCATTTAATGAGGATATAAATAATTTCTTGATTAGCACATCCATTTGGATAAAATAATTGTCATTTCATTATTTCATTATTATTTCATTATTTCATTATTATTTCACATTTCATTATATTATTATTATTATTATTTATTATTATTATTATTATTATTATATATTATTCCATTATTGGTTTCAAATAATATGACAAAAATATTTCGAAATTTTTTCATTAAGCTCAAATAAGGACCGAAGGAATAATCATAAAATTTTTAATTTGCTATTCAAACAACTGTTGAGTCAAACAAAAAAAAATCATTGCTGTGTTGAGGGAGAAAAAAATGTGCAATTTTAATATCTTCCTGGGAGTGTCGAGAAATTGTAAATACGAACAAATCTGAATAATTATAAACAAATTACTTAATTTCTAGTTTTTTGTAAAATTCATCTCACGAGGTAAACAATATTTTTAATTCATATTTATTGTTGACATTGACAGGATTATTGACTCAATTTGTTTAAATATTGATCAAAAATTAATTGAATCGTTTAAATTGATGTAATTTCGAAGATTTAAACGCGATTCATTAAACATCGTTGGTCACAAATTTGGGAAATTGATTTATTCCAGAAATTCTCTCGACCACATCGAGAACAATACTTCCAACGATCCAATTACAAGTTTCTCGTTAATTACTTTACTTTTGCATAATCCTGCACTCAATCCCTTCTCATCCTTCTCCCCTTTTTCCTCACTCTCTTCATGTATGCATTCGTTTGTACTTTTGTCGTACTTGTCTCTTTGGACTTTGAGGGTTTTGCAAATTTTCAATAGGGTTCAAACTAAGTGTACGGGTTTCATGGGTTTGTGACCTCTAAAAGCCCTAAATTTAAGGATCAAGTGGTTTCGATACGTTACCTATATCAAAGCTTACTCGAACCAGTTTTCCTTCTTTTTTTCTGTTCATCGATTCCTCATTTTGTCGCATACGATAAATTGTGAGCTTGAGAGCTTTTCTCAACTCGCTTTTTTTTTGTCCTAACTTTTCCACACTTTTCAGACATCTTTGTATATTTATTTATTTATTTATTTATTTATTTATTTATTTATTTATTTATTTATTTATTTATTTATTTATCTATTTATTTATTTATTTATTTATTTATTCATTTATTTTGACCTATTTATCATTTTTGTTGCGATTCGAGTCCGAAAAATTGCATTTCTGCTGATTACCATATTCCTTCATATTTTGCAATTCCGATAACTTTTATTTTCGTTTTTAATTGTTAATGAAGGTTTCGATCATTATTTTTACTATATTTTTCCAAGAGTTGAATCAATGCTTATTTTTTTTCCCTCCATACTGTTTCTTATTTGCTTCCGGTTTCAGTGATCAGTGTTTCATTTCTGGAACTCTCAAGTATCAAAATTCCAAGGAACTTATAATCATTTAATTAGAAAGAAAAAAGGAAAAGAAAAAAAAATCGATTTTCTTGATACTCTTGAGGAGAAAACGATCGAATTAATTGAATTTCTCATCATCCATCGCGAACATCCTCATGTACATTCCCCAAGGTTTCTAAAGTCCTCCGGTAATCCTCCTCCGAGACACTCGATCATCCGAGCAATTTTCAATCTTGATCGTCGTCTCGTCTTCGTCAGACTAAGTCCATCGAGTTTAAAGATCGAGGGGTCGTGCGGAGTCAATATTTAGAGGAGAATGATCGTTGTTGGAGGATCGGGAGAGAACGAGAGGAAAAAGGTGGAGAATGTGATGGACAACGGAATGTTGATAGGACGAGATTAATTTTGCAGAGACTGATAAAAAAAAAAATAAAGAAAAATAATAATAATAATAATAAACATGAATTAAAAGCCATTGAATTTTATTGAATTTAAAAAAATTGTGAATAAATCAATTTCGACGTCAGTTTTTTTTTTTTTTTTTTTTTCAGGGCACATTTTCACCATTTTGCACCCTCGTGTTCTTGAATCTTTCGATGAAAGCTGCCTGGAGCGTTAACGAAAAGGGAGGAGCTTTGCATTTTCGTCCTTAAAACCGAGAGCTTCCCTTTAATCTCTTGCCTACAAGGCTCTCTGTTTCTCTTTCTCTCTCTCTCTCTTTCTCTCTCCCTTTTTTTCCTCTCTTACGTTTCATCCCCTATTTTTTTTTGTACATGCCCAGAAACGGAGCATGGCAAAGGACAAAAAAACTGATGAATCCACGAGGCAAGGTAAAAAAATAAAAAAAATAAATAAAAAATGTAAAAAAATCGTGAAGGAAAATGATAAACCCGGTAGTGTTATAACGCCGAGTAATGTAATTACACGTCAGGTCACGAGCGCTATTATTCCTGTCAGAATCCCAGTAACGGGCCGAGTTGAAGAATTTTTTTGAGATCGAAAAAAAAATGTTTAACGATCTGCAATAACTCGAATTTCGATCCATCGCTTTTTAATGTTGTTCAACAGCAAAAAAAAACAAGTAAATGACAAAATTATAATAAAATAAAATAATTATAATTAAAGTGGTTAATATTATTAGTGAAATAATAATTAATTGAAGTGTCAGGGCTTTTTTTGACACTATTATTTCGAACCTCTTAATAACTAAATAATCGATTGATTTTTTTTATCATAACTCAAAAAACACTGGGTTGGGCTGAAAATTATTTAAAGGGCAATAAAAACAAGTGAAAACCAACAATAAATAAATTTATACTCTTTTGCAATACTTTAAACGATAGATAAAAATGGCGCAATATTTTATAAACTTCCTGAACGTTGAGAACATATTTGACAGATTAATAATTAATAATATTATTTATGACAGTTAATAAACGATGTTTAATGCGTTATTTAATTAGAAAAATCGTTTTTTCGTGTATTTTACATTAAAAAAAAAAAAATTACAATTTGAACACGATTGAGAAAAGTTTTGGAAAGAGAAAACTTTTCATTCTCCTCGAATTTCGATATTTCTCTGAAAAAATCTTCCAATGTTTAATCTTCTCAGGATTCTGTCCAATTACTTACATTTTTTTGTGTTTGGAATAAAGAAAAAAAAAACTCAACAAATTTCTTGCAACTTTCAAATTCCAACCCCATGTGACACGACCTTTTTTTCGACACGAAAAAAGGTTTTTCTTTAAATTCCCATTGAAGAGACCATTTGAAAGACCCGAAGGACGAATCACGTTTGTTTTTTTTGTTTTTTTTTTTTTGTTTTCCTCGGGAGGGCGAAAAAATGATTATCCTCTGAAAGATACAGAGGGCAGAAGGCAAAGCGTGAGAAAAGTGGCAGGCAGGTTCGAGTTATTGTTCGTACGTGATAGTGAGCATGACGGAAGAGAAAAATCAAGGAAATGAGAGCCTGCACGTGAGCTCTTTGCAAAAACATAGACCTCGAGCAAAAAAAAAAGGAAAAAAAAATGAAAATACTTGAGTCACTTTAACTGTAAATCGAGTTCCATATTTGTTCATCGTTATGATCGATGGGGTGTAAAAAAATCTTGTAATTTATCATTCGAAATTAATTAGAAATAAAAAAGATGATAAAATGTATTTGCAAATATCGTGAAAAACCATTTTCTTTCGAATTTTCGTAAATGAACGGAATTATTTTTAGATCGAATTAGTGAAGAAAAAAGAAGAAAAAAATGAGCATACCATTTAAAAAAATGGATCATTTTGTGAAACTTGCATTTTTTTTTAGATTTATTGATTCAGTCAAAAAAGAATTTCAAATTCTGGAAAAAAATGAAAAATAATCGACAAAGTTCGTCGAAATAAAACAGAAATCATGAATAAATAAATAAAAATAAATAAAGGATAAAAAAAAATAAGAAAATGCGATTGGTTATAAATATTTTTTGAGCAACTTCGTTGACTAGGGTGGTTGGAAAAATAGTGAAATTCTAAAGATTTGGAAGTGTTCACGAGGGAAAGAGAATAAGACGAGAACTTTCTTCGTCTATTTCGAGAAAATTGGCGAATCATATTGTGAATATAAATATTCATTAATCGAGGAGAAAGAGAATGTTGAGGGGGTTGAAAATTGAATGGGAAAGAAAATAGAGGGTGGAAAATGGAGAAGTGGATATGGAAATGATGGAAGATAAATGGAGGAATGAATTTGTGATGGAAACACATGTGATTGGCGGTTTTGTATGTTGCAAAACGTCAGGGATGTTTAGTCAAAGGGTTGGGAGGGTTAAGGGTGGAAAAAGGAGGGTTGAATTGAGTGGAACGTCGTAAACGATGCTCCTAAGTAATAAGCACGCATGCGATGAAGTGATTTGTGTTATTAACATAGACCTTGCCCTGTTGAACAACCTTCTTCCTCTTTCTCTCTCTCTCTCCTTCTCTTTCTTTCACTCTCTCTCTTTCTTTCTCTCTCTCTCTCTCTCTCTGTTTTACTCTCTTTTGGGGTTTATTGCAAAAGGCTTGGTATACAGTTAGAAAGACTACACGAGACCTATCGGCTGTTCACGTCCAAGCTAAACAGTCCATGGCAATGGAGACTCCTGGCTAGCCAAGGAACTTGAAATTACTTACAGTCACGCTACCCCTTTCTTTCTCTTTCTCTCTTTTTCTCTTTTTCTCTTTCTCTCTTTCTCTCTTTCTCTCTTTCTCTCTTTCTCTCTTTCTCTCTTTCTCTCTTTCTCTCTTTCTCTCTTCCTCTCTTTTTTCTCTTTTTCTCTTTTTCTCTCTTTCTCTGTCTTTTTGTAGTTTCGTTGTATCCTGTCGTCTCCATTTTTCTTGTACTCAAAGTCCTTGACTCCTGTATACTGTTTATTTGCCCCCTGAAACATTTTTACCCCCTTAAGGACTCTTTATCTTCTGACAGCTAGTAAAGACCTTCATTTTTTTCCCTTATGACACTTTTTCGTATATTTTTTCATTTACATTATCGTAGGAACAATTGCATTGTTGATTTTGAATCAAGTTTAATAAATTTCAGTTTTGAAAATTCAAACAAATTGCATACATCTCAACCTCTTTAACTGTTCGTCCACGCACTACGTCATTTTCACGCGAAATTACTAAATAAAAAACAAATGAAAAACTTTTTTCGAAATCTTGTCATTTTTTTTTCGAAAAACAACATTTTTCATGAGTATAAAGAAAAATAATTATATTTTTAGTACTTTTTCCGCTGCTCCTTAAAACAATGTTTTAAATGATTTTGTAAAACAAATAAATTCGCCATTTTTCATATTTTTATCATGTTCAAATATTCAGGAATGTTTAAACTGTACTCCTCATTTTTTTCGATGAAAATCGAGCTCAGGACTCCTGCTGACAGAAGAACGAAGTATACTCCGGGTCAAATTGACCCGCAATGGAAAACCAAGCTCGAAGGAATTATTTATACACAGTTGTGTAAAATGCAGCCAAAACGAGAGAAAAAAAAATAAAATAAAATGTTAATAAACGTAACTTAAACAAAACCCTGGGTGCAGAAACTTTTATTTCCAACTGTAGAAATCGTCGATTTTCATGCCTCGTCATTTCAACCCCTATTCACCATTCATTTAGCAGAGTTTTCCATGCTCTCTATGATTCCCTCAATTCCCCTCGGGGGCAGAGACGGGCGGGGTCGGGCGGGGGGCGGGGGGGGGGAAGGCTTTTTCATTTGAGCTACTGGACACATCCGCATTGGCGATTCTCTCACAGGAATGTCAACCGATCGTGTGTGTGGTTGATCGAAATTACGCGTTAATTAATTCCGTTTATCATCAAATGGTCAAATTAATTGTCACGTGCGAGGCGCAAACGTTCTGTGGCTTTGACCAAACGGTTTGAAAAAAAAAATGTTTTTTATTTTATTTTTATTTTTTTTCAATTTTTTCTTTTATTTTTTATTTTTCTTCCAATATTATTTATTACTTCGATACGAAGGATCAACGTTTTGAAAAAATATGAATTTTTCAAAAACTTCCAAAAATGCAAGTTTAATTTTCAATTCTTTTGACAGATGCAATTGATTGAATTTTCTGTATTTCTACTGTTGTTGTTTTTTTTTTTGGTTTCGGTTTGACAGCTTTTTAATCAGTTTTTGAGCAGTGCAATTAATTTGATTGACTTTTTTATTTGGCTGAAAAGTAATGAGGCATTTTTGATACTTTTTTTTTGTACCCTTAATCGTTACACTTTTATGACGAAGTCCTGACAAAATCAACCAGATCGAGTTCCAATCGGTCCGTGAACTGGTCTCAATCCAAAATTCTAGTTAATCCTGAATTCAATTGAATTGAAAAAAATTCAATAAAAATTCATTAAATGGAAAAAATTTCAATTAACTTGAACAAATTTCAATGAAATTACAAAAAATTCAATTAGATTGAAAAAAGTTCAATTAAATCGTAAATATTCCAATTGAATTGAAAAAAGTTGAATTAAATTGAAAAAATTCAATGAATTGGATAACGAAAAAGAATGCGGTAGAAAAAAAAAAAAGACAAAAGTTGTTAGAACTCGGAAAAAAGTAGTAATTGTCGAATAAAATAGTACTCACCAGGACGTAAACTGCAAAAGGCATAACTAGAACAGCAACAAGTAGATCAGCAAGTGCGAGGCTGACGATGAAGTAATTCGTGACAGTTTGTAGTGTTCGTTCACGTGCGACAGCGAGGATAACGAGGACATTACCGAAGAGAGTTAAGCAGGGTACGATAACGAGTATTAAAGCCCACCAATTGTCAGCGTCCGTTTTTTCTTCGCCAAGGGTTACGTTGCACTGTCCATTTTGAACCAAAATATCGCCTTGGAGGATGGAATAACATGTGGAATTAGTTGAATTAATAGGATTCGATGAATTGTCATAATAATTAGTTAGATTAGCAAACGCGTTTAAGTTTATTCCACTCAGATAATCGTTGAGGTCATCGAGGACGAAGAGGTCATTGATCGAGGTGTAATTGTCATTGGACGAGGCGATTACGTTTGTCGACGAAGATAAACCACTTGTCGTCGTTCCACCAAAATTCGACGAATTATTTGTCACCACGTCGTGCCAACCATTTTCATCACGATTTTCACCGATCGCACGATAATTATTTGTCGATATATTGTAACTTTCACCACTTCCAGAAAATACCATTTTTTCGGTCTCGTTCAATGACCCCCCAGGTGGATCCTCCGCAAACGTAACTCCGATACTTCGCAACGACGAATTTCGTCCTTCTGAACTTCCGGCCAAATTCAACAACATTTTTTTATCGTTTTTTCCTTTTTTTTTGTCTCACCACTTCCAGAATCACGAAATCTTTAAATTTTCCCGCCAAAACCACCCTCTTTCTTGTTTCTTCATTTTTTTTTTTAATTTTTCTTTCCCTTTTTTTCACTTTTTCGTGCTATCACTTTCACATCTTTATTTTTTTCGCTGATTTTACTTTTTTTTTTTTTTTTTTACACTCTTTCCCCCCACGAACCTTTAACGCAACATCATCCCCAGGGTCAGTTCCTTCCTCCCTCACGTGTCAGTTGCACAAATCCACAAGTTTCTGGAAAACGGATTATCGCTACGAAAACGAATCAACGACCAGCGAAAACGTTGCTCGACCTTTTCCCCTTTATCTTCTTATCACTTCCGGAAACCCTTCGACATTCCTGGAAATCGCAAGAGACCAAAAATGGCTACTTTTTATTCTGGAAAATGAAAGAGTTAATGAGTTGGGGGTTTTACACTCAAATTTTTAATAAGAATGATGAGAATTTAGAATTTCATCGTTGCTTGACAATGGACTGATGGGAAAACTAATAAAAAATTAGTTTTTTATTAAAAATTGTTGTCGATCTACGAGAATAAAAATTAACAAAACAAAAAAAAACACAAAGTGCAAAATAATTAATTAATTGAGATCCTTCATAACTTATATTTTTTTTTAGTAATTTGACGACACATTTTTGCACTGTTATTGTTTATAAATAATGTCCACTGCTAAAAACAATGGGGAAAAAAAAAACAAAAAGTTGAAGATCCTTGAGGTTGTTGATTTTTTGAAAGTTTTTGAAGCAGGAATTTTTGAATTTATTGACCAGCTCTTGAGTCCAAAAACAAAACAATTTTCGAATGTTGAAAAGTAAGAAAAAAAACGATTATTTGCAAAAATTTAATCTTTTGATCTTTGTCGATTATTTATTCGTCGAGATTGAGATTTTCTTCGCCATTTTAATGACTTACTTCGACAGATTTTTGAAGTTTTGTCAATAATGGAACAAAAAATTGCTGTGGTCGTAAAATTTTGTGATCGAAATAAGTTTCGATTTGTGATGTTTAAAAAAATTTCAATGCCAAACGCAACTCCCAGGATTATGTCAATATGAAGGAAAAAAAAAAAAAAAAAACATTCTTTTATCCCTCGACGACATAAAGCACTTCGATATCTTCGCTTCCAAAGTCGAGGGTGAGATTTCTCCGGGGAATTGGTTGCACGAAGGAAAAGAAAATAATAATCAATCGAATCAGTTCCATATGAAAAAGTTTCAATCGAATCCCGCGGATACTTTTTGACTTTGATTGGAAAATTGATGTTTGTCCTTAACTCGTTTCGTGGCTATTAGTGTTTGGACAAAAAATCATGAGACAGAGGGAGTGATTCTAAAGTTTTTTTCCCTCTTGAAAAACGTTTGAAAAACACTTATAACTTTTCAATTTTATTTTAAGCTTCGTTCGGTGTCGATTTTCTTGTTTTTCGATTAAATTAAAATCGATTCGATCATCAATGTCAATTTTATAATGAATACATTTTTTTTTTTGAATTCTGAAAAAACCGAAAGCAACAATTTTGAATAAAATCGTACAATTTTTTTTTTTTTTCAAAAGAAATATTAAAAAAAATTCTTAAAAATATAAATAAAACATTTACTCAAAATTTCTAATCGTGTAATGATTTTCATTATTATTTTTTCCAATTACTCCAAAATGTAGAAAATCCAGAGGCAGATATAAAAAAATAAATATCAAAATTTTTGATTAAAT
Organism: Campoletis sonorensis; assembly: GCA_013761285.1. Taxonomy (NCBI): domain Eukaryota; kingdom Metazoa; phylum Arthropoda; class Insecta; order Hymenoptera; family Ichneumonidae; genus Campoletis; species Campoletis sonorensis. The sequence continues at coordinate 229,801 of JACEOJ010000086.1, forward strand.
TTTCATTTTCGTTGAAACGTTTTGCAATTTATAAAAATCTTTTGAAAAAATTGTCACTTTTGTTATGCAATGATAGTGTTTTTCCAATTACTCCAAAATGTACAAAATACTGAGGCAAAGGTTTGAAGAAAAAGTAAAAAAGTTTTAATTAAAATTTCATAATCATTAAAACGTTTTTAAATTTGGCCGAATCTTTCAAAAAAATGGTCACTACTCTCGTTTTATCAAAATTCTCGAGTTGATTACGAAATGAAAAGCAATTTGACGAAATGGAAGGAATTTTTTTGTGCTTTCGACTGTCTTATTATTTCGTGTGTTACACGAAAAAATTTCAGGGAAAGAGAAAAAGTAAAAAAAAAAAAGAAGTAAAAAAAAAATAACACTGCAAATGTCCGTTCACAAGGTTTTGTCTTTTGTGTAAATTGTCCCCGTTCGTAGGGAGTGTAAAGTCTGACGTAATTTACGCTCGTACATATGGGGATGGATCTTTTGTGCAGGATATTACGGTTCGAGCATGACAGTGCCCTTTTTCTACCTCTTTTTCCATCCGTTCGTTCTCCTTTTAAACTCTTTCAGCTGTCCACGTGCACACGAAATCCCTTAATGAGAAATTCAATGGAAGAATAATCTTCCGCCTGGCAAATCTTAAGACACGAACCCTAAAATCTCGTCAACCGTTAAATTTTCATTCCTCCTTTGAGTTCAACTCAATTTTTATGCACATTGGATCCGTAACTCTCGCACAAAAAGTATAAAATCTTACGATTTTTTTTAAGTTACTTTTTAGGGTGAAATGGCTGCTAATCACTGGTCAAATGAGTTCTAAAAAATTTTAATAATTTTTTATACAGTTTTTAAGAAAAATTAAATAAATCTGGGCTCGATTCGTGTTGCGAAATTTTGTAATAACTTTTTTAAATGTTAATAACGACTAATTTGGAGAATTTTTAATTAATAAACTCAAAATTCTATGATGTCAGATTTTTATCGAAATTTTTCAAAGTTTGATCCGTAATTTTCGAAATTGTATCATCACTTTTTTTTCTTGAGGAATTCTCAACAAATTCCTGCCCCACCTCCAAAAAGAGGGGAAAAAATGTTTTTGTCCATTAAAAAAAAAAAATTTATAATTACCCTTCGTATTGACGATTTAGTTACGAATTTCCTATTGAAATTTTGTTCCTCTCGAAATTGAAACGATGAGTAAGCTATTTCGGTTATTTCTCTCTCTCGTAATGATACAACATGTAATTTATATGACGGGTGATTTAACTCGGAATCAAGAGAAATTTCGACAATGTGTAATTTTTTTGGAATACTCAATTATCATTCCAATAATCATAGAATTCCTCATTAATCTGAATTCCAAAGTTCGTAATTGTTGGAAATTGAAAGGAATGCATTGAAAGTGTAATTATTTCGAAATTTCATGAATTTCGAGTTTTCGATCAAAAATAAAGAAATGACGTCAAATTCGGGTTATTTATAAATGTTCATTTTGATCAGAAACATGATTGGAAATTGTTTTGACTTTTATTCGTTTGTACGTTTAAAAAAATGGGTTCCAAATTTTGTTGAGTGATATTTATAATTAAAGAAACTATTAACAATCTTGTGAAGGGTATTTTTTGTCACCCGATTTATTCGAAAAAAAAAAACAAAATGAAAAAAAATTGAGTGAGACTTGATCGAGTCGAAAAACGTTGTCACAATTTTGAAAAACAACACGTTTGAAGTTTTATTTTTCTTAAAACTTAAAAAAGAATTTAAATACCGAAACGAGACCTTCCAAAAATGAATTTTAACATTTCCAACATTATTTCAAAATAATTAAAAAATAAAATAAAAAATGAATGCAATTTTTACAATGCTAAAAAATTTGAAAATTGTCAATTTGAATTTCGTTATTTTATTGATAATAAAAATTTAATCAAAACCATTTTTTGAAATATATTATGAAATTGGTATTTGATGAAATAATAAATTTATAAGAAAACTGAGCAACGTGACTGCTTTGATTTTTCAAAAAAATAAACAACCACGATTTCGTAAATGATAAAAAAAATTATATGGCTTTCGTAGCCCTCGAAAGGTCGTTGAAAATCGGAGATGATGATCTGTCGTAATCTTTCCTCTAGAGAGGTCATAAATATTGAAGTACATGTCACCTTTGTAAAAAGGGGACAAATATGTAGTGCACAATAAAAAAGTAAGTTTAACATGGTTCACTGGCTGATTAAAGGGTGTCACAGTACACCTGTTATTATTTTACGTTTATGCAATTTACATGTGTGCCCACGTGACTAAATAAATTTATTTAATAACGTTCACGAAAGGTGATAAATTTCGTAATCATGGAGGTCACAAAAAATGAGAATAAAAAAATTCCAGGTCACATTAATAATTAAAAAAATTAATAAAAATGTAACAACTCATGAAAAATTATTTCAATTTTTTTTTTCCACTTTACAATACAAAAAAATTAATTAAATTTATCTTTTTGGTGAATTGGCATATGCACTTTGAATTTTTTTAACTAATCAATTGTTTTTATTTGTCAATATTTGTTTTTTAATATTTTTACGTTATTAAAACTTTTGTTTTTGTTTTTAATTATTGTTTATGGAAATAATGTTCAATTATTTGTCAATATAGACACATTCGAGGCTGGAAATAGTCCGGCAATCCTTCTTAACAGTGCCCAAGGAATTTCAACGCCCTATCTCTCGATTCCCCAATGGCCTGTATACTCGACATAATTTCACAGACGTAGCTACAGTTACGAGATTCTCACTCTATTGGAAGATACATTCTCTACTTTATTTTTCGGAAAATAAGATGATTGATCACTCATCTTTCGAATGTGAATCATTTATTTTTCGTTTTTCTTGGCCCTTCGTTGACACATTGGGTCATTTTGACCCGAATTTTTATTTTTGACGTTAATTATCGCTATTTCAGGGATTTTTTTTATTTTACGAATAAGTTAAATCGATGAAATATTTTTTCTTTTAATACTCTCGTGAATACTAATGTGAATAATTTATTTTTCGTTTTTCTTGGCCCTTCGTTGACACATTGGGTCATTTTTACCCGAATTTTTATTTTTGACGTTAATTATCGCTATTTCAGGATTTTTTTTATTTTACGAATAAGTTAACTCGATGAAATATTTTTTCTTTCAATACTCTCGTCATTGCTTGAATTTTTTTCGAACAATAGAATTTTACGTGAGTACTTTGGCGGCGAATAGTCGGAAAAATATTGAAAAATTCCAAAATCATGATTTTTTAAGAGAATTTAATATTTTAGCCATTTTTCTAATGCACACGTTCCAACGAATCTTCGAAGTGTGCTCCTGATTAAAAATGTAAATTTTTAAAAAACAGGGAGATGCTCTTGAAAAAAAAAAAAAATCACAAAAATGTTTCGCGAATGCAAATTTTTGGAAAACCATTTGTCGAGGTTCCTAAAAACTGTCATTTTTTAATTTTACTCAATTTTTTTCCTATTCGCACGTATCTATCGTAGAGACATTTTTAAAATGACCAAAATGACCAGATTCGTCCTTCACAAGATTAAAATAAAAAAAATAATAAGAAAACAGAAAAACGATCAGTCAATTTTTGTCAATTACTGCGAAATTTTTTTTTCCTTCAATTAACCTCATTAGTGTCAAGGCTAGTTTTTAAACTGAGATAAATTTTTACGAGTTTGAAAAAAACGTTTGCAGAATGCGAATGCACAGTTAATCATCGTTAGCAATGGTGAAAAATATGTCGATTAATTTTTTTTTTTTTTTTTGTTTTTTTTTCAATTGCTATTCTCTCGAGCGATACTGAGGAACCTAAAAATTTGTACATATTCGTTGAAAGTGAAGTGCCGAGTGAATTAATGCGCGTCACATCTAGCTCTACTGGCAAACTCGATTGATCGATTGGGTATAGAGTTTAATTTATATGTGGATGAATATTTCGTGCAGAAATGGTTGGCAGGGTTTATTGAAAGGTAGAGAAAGAAAAATGGAGAAAGACAACAAAGTGAAAGAGGAATAGAGAAAAAAGATAGTTAGAGAAAATGAAGTAGAAATAAAGTTGAATATAGTCGATGGTTGCGAGTGATGGAGAGAGAGAATGAAAGAACTCTATCAATTTCAATTGAATTAAAAATATCGAATTCGAGAATAAATTTATTTATTTAATTTATTACATTTTATTTTATTAATTTCCTCTATTTGTTTATTATTTTTATTTATTTATTTATTATTATTTATTATCATACTATATTATTATTTGTTATTACATCAAATTTAGTACAAATAATACAGTATAATGATAAATAATAAATGTAAATAAATAGATAATAAATAAAAATAATAAATGAATAAATAAAAATAATAAAATAAAATGTAATAAAAATAAGAAAAATGATTTATTATTTAACCTAAATATTTAAATATATATTATTTAATGTTATATTATATTTTTGTTTATTATAATGTTTTTATTCATCATTTTTATTATTATTTATTTATTTTATTATTACTTCATTATTTTCATTTAAAAATGACTGACGAATAAAAATCATCTGTTTTGTTGGTTCGGTAAGTGGCAGAGCGAGGATGAAACTTTTCTTCAAATGGTTAATGGTCCATTTTAACCATTATTGATAGTCTTGGGGCGAACGAACAATTTTTTTTTTTTTACGCGAAAAACAAAAAAAAGTGGTCAAAGTCGTTAAAACCTGAAACTTCAACTCCAGCTTTATTTCTTCGAGCAATTTGGGAATTGGTTCGAAATCTTTTCGATCCGTTGCTCGTAACGTCGTGAAAAAGTTTGCTTTGCGGCTCAAAAATTATAGGCTTGTAAACAGACGTTGGGTTACTCGGAGTTGGAAAACAATGAAATAATGACGAACGACTTTTTTATTGTGTTTTTTTTTTTGTCATCGACTAACGAAAAATTCAGTGAAACATGATTTTTTTTTTTTTTTTTTCATCATATTTTTCGTGCGGATCATTTTAATGAATGATTCAAAAATTAATTTGAAAAACAAAGCATGTCAGAGCGGAAAAACGCGAAAAAAAATACGAGACAAAATCTTCAGAAAAACACGTTGAAAAAAAAAAAAAAAAAAAAAAAACGAAAGTCCTTCCAATCTCATTTCTTCGCGTCGCGAAATCTCGCGCTTAGGAACGACGTTCCCCCGAGCGAGAAAATTACGATTTCTCGTTATTTTCATATTTAATATCACGACCAGGCTCTTTCGTAACCGAGAAAATAGCCGCAAGCTTCCCCCCCCCTCCCTCTTCCTCCTCCTCCTCCTCCTCCTCGAGCCCCTTTCTCTTTTCTCGCTTTCGTAAAACTTGACTAAAAATAATTAAAATCCAACAAATACAGACAAAAAATCACCTCGTGATAAATGCTTGACTTCCAAAAAAGCGAACACTGCCCGGTGCATATTAAAATATTAATAATCTTTTTATTCATATTTTTTTAAATAAAGAAATTTAATTTCGTAAAAGCTCGAATTTCAGTGACGTTGAATTTTTTCTAAAACTCAATCGCACTGACCGAGCTGAATTTTAAAAACTTTCTGTTCACAATTATTTTGTACAAAAAATCAAAATAAACCTCAATTTTTAGGATCATTTTATGACTGCCTCTCACTTTTTATTCAACGTCTTTTCTTTTCAAATCATTTTTTGAAAAAATCAACTCATTCCCCGAATTATTATGATTAATGAATTCCCAGTCATTTCGAGTGAGCAGCAAACACTTGTCAAAAAAATGCGCGCTTTTGTCAAGTCCCATTACTTTTCAATTTTTATGCCACGATCTTTTCAAATTGAAGCAGGTCACGATTTTAACAAAATTCAAAATATCCGATTTTTTAAATATTAATACTTTCAAGTCAGAGTTTTTTTCAATACAAAACAGATTTTTGAAAATTAATAACAACTTTTTGGACTGCATTTTTTTCACTTTTATTATTATTATTATTTGTTATTATTTTTCGAAAAACTCTCACCATCTGGAGTACTTTGTTGTGTTTTATAATTTTTAAAATTTTTGCAAATACGAGATTCACTTATTTCCACCCTTAGTATAATTTTTATTAATCATTAATCGTTTTGTAATGATGAAAAAATGAATAAAATAAAAACGAAGGTGAAAAAAAAAGAAAAAAAAATTGAATATCGAAATACTTGCCTCGTCAGAGTGGATTTTCGAAAAGACTGATGGAGCTTTTTAATCCAGTAGAGTTGTCAATGATATCTCTGGTTGGTTTGATGGACAGGACGAATTTGGGATTTCCTCGAAGGACGAATTCTCCAGGGTTAATAGTATTCTGTCGGTGGTAACATCGTCGTACGTCGAATCGATCCATTGCCTGACCAACCGAGACAAGTTTTGACCACCATCGAAGAAGTTAGTGCTCTCGAGAAAATCAGCCCACGTCTTGAGGCGAAATTTTCTCGACTCTTTTGTGAATGACACTTTTTTTATTCATTTTTCACCCTAATTTCACGAAAATTCACCCTTCGTTGACACTGAGATTTTTAAAACATTTTTCCACACACACGAAACACTTTTTTTTTACGAAGAAAATAAAAACCACCCTTAAAACTCTCGTGAAGTTGGTAAATCCAAAAAAATCCTTTAAACTCGAGATTTTTTTTTTTTTTCTTTTTTTTTCGTTTATTTATCCTTTTCGTTATTAAGGACCAGGGAAAATAAATGGTAAATCCACTTGACTAAAATCGACCTCAGTCATCGTGCCATTGTACAGAACAGTTGGCTCTTTGCCCATTTTCTCTCTTTCTCTCCTTCTCGATCACATCGAATCCTTATCGCGTTTCCTTTCTATTCTCAACCACGAGATTTTTATCTCACAGAAAAGAAGCCTGTCTCGATCAGCTTACAACCACTTGGTTGTGGCCAACGATACAACCCCTTCCCACCCCCATCAAACTTTTCTCAGCCAGGTTTCATTCATGAAAATAATCGAGCAACGTATCTTTCAACCAGCAACTTTATCGCACGATTCTACAATTTTTATGCTCGCCAAACCATCCCCTATTTTTTACAGATTTTAGGGGTGTTAAAAAAGAGGTTTATTCGAGGGTAGTTTTTTTGACAGACAAGATTTTTTATTGTCGAATCATTTTTGTATTTAAAACTCAGGGAAAATTATGAAAAAACTACCCTTATTTCACGAGGGTTGATTTTTAGGGGTTGATGGTACTTTGAAGTCACAATTAAACTGACGCAAGAAATATTCGCGATCCCGACAATCGTAAAATAATCAATGACAGAATGAGACAAAAATAGAAAAAAAATAACGATAATTACTTCGAGAAAAACAGCCCTTAAATTCTCGTTTCAGAAGGGGATGAATTATGGTAGAAAAATTTCACAATTCGTTGGACTCGTAAAAACCTTAACCACGAAGATCGTTCGATAATTGTAAATCTCCGAGGAAAAGTAGAAACACCGAAAATAAATGATAGGCACCCCTCAAAACCACCCTTAGAATAAAAAAAGAAAAAAAACCTATTTGAACTGCCGTAATCTTGATTCTCGTGGTCGGACACACCTGTAACTTGTCGACGAAGTTTTACCGCGAGAAATCTTCGAATTTCCCTCTCTCTTTCTGTCTTTCGCACGTGACCACCCCTGGGCAGAGATGAGTAGCAAATAGTTTGGCGAAAAGGAACGAAAACGGTTGAATATTTCGAGAGGAATATTCCGATTGGTCCATCACGAAATCTTCATGGTCGTTACCGACCAATCGAAGGAATTTCATTCGTCCTGTTGGGCCGGAAATCCTCAAGGATTCCGGAATGACACCCCTGAATAGGGGGTGTTTTGATAATTTTTTTTTTTTTCAATTTTTTTTTTCAATTAAATCACTGCGATGGATTAATTATCACACCTGCACTACCGGGAGTGAGCTTTCGGGGGGTAGGACTCGTATTGCTAGGGGAAGAAAAAAGGGGTTACAATGCCGCTCGAGGGTTGCTCTGTTCATCGGCGAACGACGAACGACGAGCGACTGGCTGTCTGCTGGCGTTTTCAGCGTCGAATCCCGCGCTGAACGTGGAAGGGAACTCCCGTAGAGTGAGGGTGAGAGAAAGAGAGAGATACATAGAGGAAGAGGACGATAGAGGGGCTGGCCAGGACAGAGGGTGGAGGGTTGAAACGTTGGTGTGCCTTTTCCAACCCCTCTCACTCTCTTTCTCTCTTCTTCTTCTTCTTTCCCCACCTAACCGAGCCTCAATTCTCGTCTCGTACCACGCTCTCCGACAACCCTATCCTACGACCTCACACCCCTGAGCATGGAACCAGCCGTAGCTGCAAGAGGGAGAGAGATAAAGAAGAATTTGGGGTAATATGGACCCCTACCCGAAAATCATCATTCTCTTGGACACGATTTCTACCAGAGTATCATTGACACAATGAGCTGGAAAGGTCGGAGTGTAAACAATAAAAATAATTTAAAGTTTCTTCAATATGTTAAGTGATCAACGTCATTTTTGTGACTTTCCATTCGCATCAACGTTTAACCCGTGGGATACGACGAAAGAATCGAATTTAAAACAAACATAAACCTCATTGCTCTCAAAAAATCTTACAGTACTGGAGTTAGACGACGAAATACAAAATTAAAATTTGGTCTGTAATTGATGCATCAGAAAAAAGAACCACCATGTTGTAGAGAAAAGCAGAAATACAATATGTTGATACTGAACAGGACCATTGAACTATCTAGGGGTCCATATTACCCCACATCGCTTTTCCTTCGTTCTTCTACAATCACCAGCACCATCTACGGCACACCAACACTATTAAAACCCTGTTCTTCACTTCAACGAACCTGCGTATGCTCCAAAAGGACTCTGAGTCGTTCTGGTCCGGTCGCAACCTTAGAAGAGGAATGTCAGAACAGCGTCCTCGACGATTTTCTCTCTTGTTCTCTGTGACTCGTCAAAATAGAAGACAAAAACGAATGAAAGCACCTTCTTGACCCTTCGACCTTTTGGTCCATCGAAATAACGACATCCATCTGTGGACAAGCGGTGTCTCTGTTCATTAATTCAATTGACTCATTTCAAAACAAATATACAAATGAATGATATCTAAAAATTTTATAATTACAATCAATTATAAGCAAATCTTAATCGTAATCGACAATCCAAACAAAAAAGAGATACAATCGGAAATAAAAAAATGTTGATCATGACTAATAAAATAATTTATTTGAAATTTATATTAATCCCAAATTGCAAAAAATTTCTGGAAAAAAAATGGCTAAAAATCAGGATAAAAATACTGCAAAATGTATGCGAATAAGTTGGAAGTAATTAGCGTTAAAATGGACGTAGATATGGAAGCATTAATCGAAATTTAAATTAGAACATTTGTTTACAAATGACTGTCGTGTTCCTGTCGTTCATGGCTCATTAAGGGGAACGAAGATAGGAGTCGGAAGGGCGATCGTACTTTTGGATATTCTAAGCATAGAAATTAAAAATTCAGGGTCTCATTTCTCCTTGGCTCAACGTAATCGCATTGCAATGGTAATTGGATAATTGGCAATAATTGCAAGCTCGAAACCGCGAGCGCTCGTTTTAATGTTCGAGGAATGCAAAGCCGTTTACGTTGGAGGTTGCGTGATATGCTTCATGCAAATATGTCACATATTCACTCGTACAAGTGAAGCAAAATAAATGAAAAAAATGGCTGAAAAGAAAAGTGCATTTATATTGTCAACACGAACTTTATTGATGAGGTTAAGATTGGGCTGAGTTCTTTTTTTTTCTCCTTTTATTTTTTATTTTTTAAGTTGGCAACCTTTTTTCTTTCAACATGAACATTTTATCGTTTGTTCGTACCTCCTCGTTTCGTTTCTTTTTTCTCGAGAATCATGTCCTTCTTAATGCAGTGATTAATCATCAAGTTTTTAATTATAACGCATTTAAAAAAAGAGTCGATCCACTTCTGTCAAAAAATTACAAAAATTTCCATTACTTTTATTTTTATCGAATTGTTTCATTTTTAAAATGTTGCTTTTACAAAATTTGTCGTGTTTTCGTTATAATCACGTTTTAACAATTACCATCGAATCATAATAAAATTAATTCACCCCCTTGAAATGCCTGAAAATGTTGATTGATCTTTTGGAACAATTTATTTGATATTTTCTCAATTTTTATGATGCACACATTTGAAAAAATGTTCAAAGTTTGTTTTTCCACTGAAATTATTTTGGTTAAAAACAAACGCAAGAGAATGGCAAGATCAAGAGTTCCGAATTATTGTTTTTCCTCAAGTTTGCAGGTGAATTTTTCAATATTTTTCATCTGTTTTTTTTTGACTGATATTATTTTCATTTTCATTACACAAATTTGTTTATCTTAATATTTAATTAAGAGTCTGTTGGTGATTAATTTCGTGGATAATCATCATTTTATTTTTAAGGATTTGTAGCTCAGATACAAAAGCAGAAAGGTGTCCGGAAAGCTCAGGCAGAATTAAGATAATTCGGTTTTAATATCGTCGATTAAGTACCGGAGTAAACTATTACTAATTTTCACCCTCTCTCTCTCTCTCTCTCTCTCTCTCTCTCTCTCTCTCTCTCCTGTTCACTCTCCTGATTTCGTTGGAAATATACAACGTTAGTTAATCTAAGATTATCCTTCTGTTTCTCCAAGGACTGAATGGAAAAGGAGAGAGAGAGAGAGAAAAAGAGAGAGAGAGGTGAATAGTGCAGCCTCGTCGAGGTCTAACCACCGTGGTAACCATCGTACAAGGACGCGAACGATCGGTGTCGACTAAAACTCTCGTTTAAATGCGCGAGTATAATATCCTCGAGGATCGCCAACGAACGTCTAGAAATGTCGTCAATTTTATCCTACAGTTTCCACCAGTTTTGCATCTTCCACTCTGGTGAAAAAAAAAAAAATAACAAAATTTCTTGAAAGGAGGAAATTGTGAAGCAAATCTTCAAACGACCATCACAATTTTCCACTCGCACAATTTTTTTTCAATTTGTTCAGAAAAATTTATAAATCCCCCAGTTAAGGTTTGCGCAATGTCCTTTTAAAAAAAAAAAAAAAAATCTGCTCGATTGTTTGAAGAAGAAAAAAATTCTTAAATCTCCCTTGTTAAAAAAAAAAATTAAAAATTGAAATTTGAAAGTAAAAGTTTTCTGCCACACAGAACTTTTTTTAATTTGTTCATAAAAATTGACCGAGTACTCCAAAAAGATTAATCGAAAATATTTGTTAATAAAGAAAATTATTCATCGAAGGATTAACGCAAAAAAAAATAAATCAATTCATTCAACACTTCATAAGGAATTTTTTAAATTTCATTTTCCAATCCAAAATCAATATTTTTTTCTGTACAGAATTTTCAACAAAGCTCTCAAAAAAAAATACACACGCTTCAATAACGATCCATTAAATATTTGTGTAAAATATGAAAGTCACATGAAAAATATTTTTCTTAGAATAAATTGATATGTACTCGTGCTTTGCGTTCATCGAAGCACAACATTCTTTTCGAGAATAAAATTTGACGAAAAGGAAAGAGAGAAAAAACAAAAGTGGGATTGCAACGTGCATTTTCCAATTCTTCTCGGAAACGTTTATCCATAAATAATGCACGATACTATGAATTGGAAAATTCAACCTCTTCGATCAAATCCTTACTACACTCACTCGTCCTGATGGCTTAACGCGCAAGGTGCACTTGGCTGAAAAATTCGACGATACGATTCTTCAAACGAAAACGGTATTTTGTAGAAGCTCAGCCTTTCCTACGTACGTTTGAAACTTAAATATTTGGGTCGTCTCGAAACGCTAGGAATCGAAATACAGAGTAAAATCAAAATTTATCCACACGAGTACACACGAAAACGATTTTTTTTATATTTTTTTTTTTTATTTGTTTTATTTGTTTTTTTTTTTTTTTTCATATAAAATCGTGAAATGTACCAACATTTTGAAAACGTAGTTGATGGTCCTTGGAAAATGCACGTACGTGAAAATATGACGTTTCTAAGGCTGTGCTTTGCATCAATCCTTTGGAATGAGAAAAAATGAAAAAAAAAAAAAAAAGAAATGAAACTGAAAGAAGATTTGAGCAGCTTTTGGCCCAAAACATTTGAAAAGTAAGAGACAAGAAATGAAATTGAATTGCGAAACCCATAAAACCGTTGGTTGACACACTGGGCCATTTTCCCCCGAATTAATTTTCCGGACTCGGTAATCCTCGGCCTAGAAATATTTTCAAGGACCCTCAAAGCTTTTTTGACAGAATTAACGATATTTTCGAAAGGCAGCATTTATCAAAAGTACATTCCCGAGTTCCGATGTTGAAAGGATGAAAAATTGAAAAAAATCGTTGTTTTTTTAGCGAAGTACGCGAGTTTCTAGCAGTTAAAGTATTCAACAATTAATTTGTACAATTGAGAGTGATATTTTTCGAATTTATAGGATGAACAAATGTCGAGGAGTGCCCAAAGTGTACTCCAGATTTTTTTAAATGATAACCAATCAAAGGGCTGCTAATTAAAGGCAAAATAATAAGATTTGGGGTAAAATGGACCCCGTGTATCGCTAAAGTATCAAAAATTTAGTGCGTGTCGACATAGGAGTGAAAAAATTGATAAACAAAAATGAAAGGTCCTAAAAAATATGTAATTTGTGTAAAAAAATTTCGTTTTTTTTTTTCATTTTAAGATTCAACACTTCGATTTTCTTGGATACAAATATATTAAAAAATTGTCGCAGGATCAATTTTATTTATTTATATTTCTCAACAAGATAACTCGATTTTTTTTTTTTTTTTCAATCTACTAAATCGTTTCGCAATTGATTGCGATAAGATTTGCAGGCGTCGTGGGATCCTCGTACGCAGGTATCAATTTGTACGTGTACACATAGTTGGGAAATATCGATTCGCAGACGATGTTTAGGTAACGGGAACCGGAGGAGCGTGTACAACGTTACGTTCGAGAACGGTAACGCGTGTATATCCATTTTCGTATGTAATTGATAGACACACAAGCGCCATAACTGGTTTACTCGTTTCGTTGATTATTCACAAGTGCGCGAAACACTAATGGTCGAGAAAGAGAGAGAGAGAGAGAGAGAGAGAGAGAGAAAGAGAAAGAGAAAGAGAGAGAGAGAGAGAGAGAGAGAGAGAGAGAGAGAGAGAGAAAGAGAGAGAGAGAGAGAAAGAGAGAGAAGAGAGAGAGAGAGAGAAGAACGTCTGATCGTGGAGTTTATCGAGATTGTAATACGTAGCCTTGAAACTAAATATTCATAGTTTCATAGAGAATGAAACAAATACATAACCTCAAATTATAATTTTACGTCATAGGAAACCATAATCGAGATTTCCATTCCGATGAATACATCATTCGTTTGTCAATTAGAGAATTCCTGGTAAACTTAGTTCATGGGTTCATATTACAACAAACGAGCAGTTTATTTCTACACTTTTGTTTTCTTCCCCATTCTCCACTGTGTTCAGGCTGTGCGCCTATCAACAGGATGGGGGAGTAAAAAAAAAAATTGTTGGAAGAGCTTCGAACTTTGGCCGCCAGGTGGCGACGAACCTCGGTCGTTCGCGTCTGTGCACAGTCTGTTCAATTCCAATATAAACCAACAGCTCTTCACTTGAATAATAGTTTTTAGTTGAAATATTACAAACCCATGGAGAGATATTTATCAATATTTGTAATGTTACTGTTTCATTTGTTTATTGTTGTAGGCTGACGAAAAAAAAAACATAGAAGAATGTCGTATTTGTGTGAAAAAAAACTGTTCCTTTCCGAAAATCGTGAGGCTTTCGTTTTTTTGGGTCTCTTAGACCCCAAGCCCTACTTTTCTGGTAAATAAATCAGTTTTGCACTATTTAATAATGATCTATTTGTTATTGACGAAAGAACAGTCATCCATGAACAGTATAAAATTCAATTATTAGCCTCGAGAGTAAACTTATGGACTAAGAGGACCTAAAATAAGTTGTTTAACTACTATTTCTTCATTAATAATAAACAAATGATAATCAAGTCACCAATAATTTTTTTAAATTCGATATAGAATAGCTTGTTGGCGAGAAAATGAATAAATTGCCTAGTAAAACTGCACGTGGCTTTGTGCACGATGAAATGTTGATGTAAAAGGTGTAACACAATATTTAAGTCGAGTTGGTTTTAGAGTAAGTAAACAAGTGTATCCTGAAAAAGAGTTATCTCGTTTTTGCCAAGGTTTCGTCTGCAAAGGCTCCAATTCGAAAAAGCAATTTCAAGGTCCAATCGTATCGGGCATCGAGGAGGAGAATAAGAAAAAAAGGTCATTTCGCATACAGGTTGAAAGGCGAAAGAAAAAAAAAAAAAAAAAAAAAAAATTGGAGACCGGGAGGAAACGTCAAGAGGAATAAAATTGTGGCAGGGCAAGGAAGAAGGGTTGGGTTAGGGTATGAGCGATGAGAGAGTGGTTAGAAGTGGAAAAAGACGTTCGACCATGCTCATTTCGTTCAACTTATCGGATCGGCAGGTTGTTCGCGAGTCCCATGAGTTTTGAAACGAAAAAAAAAAGAAGAAAAGTCAGAGGAGGGGTGGGGGGCGAGGGGGAGGGGGAAGAAAAATGTTAGGGGTAAGAACGAAAAGTCGTAGAATTTTCGTTTCACGTAGACGGTTTATCGTAGCTTTAAATACCATCGCTATCGTTCATAAGACCCGAAGCTCGTTCAATCGTAAATCGTCTCGGGAAAGTTTATCGCTCCGAGCGTTATAAAACCTGTCGCGCTCTCGAAATGGCAAATGACAAGGAAGAAGAGCTCCAAAGAGGGCGAACGATTGAGAGTCGTCAGAGTTTAGAGACGACGAAGAGAGGGCGCGAGCTAAGGGACCATGAATATTGATGACGTTCCTTTTAGTCGCATCGCTCTCATTCTCCCTCGCTTTCTGTCGAACTAGATTCCGTAAGCCTATACACTCAGGGGTACTTCTGGTACAAATAGCCGCCGCGCGCGCCGCCGTAGTCAAGTGGCGCGACGCCAGACAGCAGATTCACGGAAAATCAACTTTTGGCGGGAAATTCAAATTCGAAATTCGAAATTTCGACGTTTTCTGGCTATTTAAGCGTTTTTATGTATTCAATGATGGTTGCATGAGGTTTGATCACACGACAAAATAACACGGACAAAATATCAGACGACGAAATATCACACGACAAAATAATACAACGACAAATACAGCCAGAAGTAATCCAAAAGAACAGAGACAAAACCCTCAAGCAAACTAAATCAGTCGAACAAATAGTATAAGAGAAGAACAGAGACGCAACCCCATGCAAACCAACATCCATACAGAATACAAACCAAAACAAGTTGAACAAACAAACAAACAAATTATGAAGGAATCATGATTATGATATTATTATGCTTAGAAATAGACGTGATTTGAAATAGGCATGATATATATTTTGTCGTGTGATATTTTATCGCAGTATTATTTTGTCGTGTGGCATTTTGACTGTGATATTTTCTCGTGATACCGTCAATGATAGTTGGAAGTTGCCGAACTCTAGGAAAAAATGACGCCGGCATGATTGGTTTTTAGTCGTTATTTTTTAATATTTAAACATTTTCAATTATTCATTAGGGTACCAATGATTCCAATTTTTGGCTCTTTCTTAGAAATGCATTCATTGTGTTCAATTTTCAAGTCATTTAATTATGATAACTGTCACATCTAAAAAGACTGGCTAACCTTATGGCACCGAAGCGAAAAAACAGAAACGTTTCTTCAGCTTTGGGCTCCTCGGCAATCTTCTTTTTTACCAGGGGACTCAATATTTTTCGTTATGCATATATAGACGACCAAAGACTCCAATGGTATATTCCATTCGTTATATCTGCAAGGTTCAGCAGCCAACTATATGTAAATGTAATCATTTTTCCTCTCGAGTAACCGTGCTCTTTTCTGCCCCCTCCTTTCCTCTCGTCGGATGACTGGATTCAAGGCTTTCTGCTTCTCGTAGGGCTTCTTTAATCTAGAATTAGGATTTAAAAGGTGAGGATGAACAAGAAAGACCATGGGTATTCGTCACGTTATCACAGAGTCGCCATATCGAAATTACTTTTATTCTTCCTTTTTCTTTTCTATTTTCCTCATTGATCCTGAACTCACTAGAATTTTTTTATCGGTTTTTATTTCGGTTTAATGATTGAATGAAGGAAAATTTTTGTTTCTAACAATCGATCGACGGGTATTTTTCTCCTGTGGGAAAAAAAAATATCCCATAAAGCTCTGATTTGTTCTTGAATTTGAAATCAATTTATTCCAGGGACCAGTGCGTCAAGGCCCGAGGTTTCGAGGATGTTACACATAATTTTTTTCATCGTCATTCATTGAAATCTGTGGAAACGATAATAGAATTTTTCAAAAATACAAAATCAGCCTGCCGAATGGAAAATCAATGATAACCACGTGGATTCTATGGATTTGCACTCAAACCCATATTGGACCGTGACTTTTTTCTTTTCTTTTCATCGTGATCATGTGAATATGAAAAAATAGGATTTCGATGGGAAAAAAATTGTTGATGCTTCTCCGGATATTTCCTCTAGAGCCTTAATTCGAATGTTTTCAACTTTGTTTTGGTCCTCGATCAAAATCACGTTTTCTCGAGCTATTTGCACATCTTACTTTAAGGTGTTTGGTGTGCAGTTTGTTAAAAGCTGTCAGCCATCCTCCCATCCATCTCGATACCGATTTTTCAAGAGTTGGGGGCAATATGGACCCCCAATTGGTTCATTTGAATACCAAGAACAAATAATGACTCTGCAACAATCAATTTCGTACTAAATATCAGTGTTACTCTGAACGTTTGAACTTTTTTTCCATTCCAGGTGTCCACTGCATTTATAAAAATCCCTTATTTCATGAAATGGCTTACAATAAACGAAAATTTGATGACGACATCCTACCCGAAAGGGTCCAATCAACGGATCAGTGTTGAACAGTGAAAATGTTAAATGTAATATTTATTTTCTGCTCTAGCTCGTCCTTTATGTGTCCAAAATTCTCAACTTTGGCTTTCTAGTAAAGTTCCACTTTCCATTAAACTTCGTGATGTCAAAAAATCTCCAATTCTCCATCCGTAAGCAATCGGCGACAATGGTCAACTTTTGACAGCTACGTCCACACGGTGCTTACAATTTTAGGTCAGAAGTTTTAACTTTGTGTATATTTGGATAAAAAATATGTCTGAATATAATGTTATAGACGTTAATGTTATTTTCTCATTGTTCGATACATCCAAAGGGCTTTTAAGGGGTCCATATTATCACCAATTACTTGAGATTACATATATAGCTGCGTTGGTAGTGATCGCAGTGCAGACTTGATGAGAAGGATAGTAGTACACTCGTGTGTAAGTATGACGGACCAGAAGAGGAACGTTTTCATGAATATGCTGATTATTTTACCGTCTCTAACGCGCAGTGTGTTGCGATATGCTAATGGCAAAAGTGAGAATCCCTTTTCCTCTGCCCTTTCTCTTTCTCTCTCTCTCTCTCTCTTTTCCTGGCTCTTCCGGGTTTGCTTCCTCAGTGCCTAAATAAAAATCTTGGATGACTTGCGAAAATGTGGCAGTTTTTATTATTGCATCGTAATGGAAATTTGAAAAAATTCTTCAAACTCATTGAAAAGAAAGAAGGTCTTGGCTCGAAAGATAAGAGTGGATCTTGAATAGAATAATTTCAATTGCATTGATTGATATTTATACAGAAAAATCGCTTTCTTTGCATAAATCTACTTATTTATTCTTTTTTTTTTTTAAATATCTTTCTTAATATTTTTACAATTTATCATTTCAATTGACGTTCGAAAAATGGACCTGCCGATAAAGTTGGATTGGGTTCTGATCCATATGACATTTCGCTGAAATACAGATTCTCCGTTCCCTCCGCTCTCTCTGTATCAGCTGTTTCCTATGGTGCCACATTTTTACAGTATGTGAGACGTTGACTCGAATTATAGCATCGATTTTATTAAATTTTTTTATTCACACTTTAACAATAAGTGTCCAATCATTTTTGGAGAATTGATTTTCCCATATTTCGTCTGCAGGTTTGCAAACTTCCAACATTTTTTTTCGTTTTTTCAGCGTTAACCACCAATTTTTGTTCAACAGACTTCAACAAATGTTTTACGGTGGGTGGATTTGGACGATGAGTACCTCGAGGTCAAAAGCATAGATCTTCCAATCGAAGCAAACTTAAGGCACTTGAAGACAATGTCGTATGAGACTCAGCCCCAAGTCACTTTAGTAGGCACACGTATGAGCCAAGTCTTGACCATAGCATACAAAAAAAACACTCTTCGAAGTATTTTTGTATTTCTAAGACAAAATGACTGTCGAAACCTAATTAACCGACCGTCGGTAACTTACCATCCGTCGGTAACATTAAGCTACCGTCAGTGAATATCTTACTACACGTCGCTCTCTTTTCTCTTTCCGTTGAAGAATACCAAGAAAACCGACAGCGCTACGTGTCTGTTTAAGATAATAAACATTTTAATACAAAAATGAAACAATCGATTATTTTGTTTGAAATCATCCTTTTCTACATAATTTCGCCAGGAATATCAGGATTTTGTCATATATCGATCAATTCTTCATCATTTTCCGAAAGAACGTCTTGCATGTAATCAAAATATCCAGATCTCAATATAGGCACGTATAGGAATTTTCGCGCGTGTTCAAAATCAGAGGAACCACGCTCGACAGTATTCCCACAGTCGTCAAAACTCTAAACATTATCCAACGTCCAACGACTTTTCTACGAATCCTACGAGTCGTACGAGGCACAGGAGCTCGTGTGTATGTCGAAAAGCGTGCTTGCGAATACATGAAAATAATGTAATAAACTGATTAGACATTACTTATAAATGAAAATATCCAACCAAGGCCATCCCCTCGCTCCCAAAATGTCCACAAGCTTGATGTGTCATTTCAAGTCCACGAGGCCTTCTGCTCAACTTCAGGTTCCCGATCTTCTTTATGTACCCACTGTTCCCCAGGCTGCCACATTTCCACAGTGAGTGCGTCACTACCTCCAAATGTGACGTTATTGAACTAAAATTTATTGAACTTCATTTATTTACTCTTCAATGGTGCGGTAAGTGTACAGAAGTCTTTTGTGTATTGACTCTTCCATGTCGAATCTGGATATTAGCACACATTCTAACTTTTTTTTTACTTTTTCCGAATTCTTACTTGTTTTATTGCACCAAAAACACTTTTTCATGTAATTGCGTGTAAATTTGTTAAAAATTCAAATAGTAGCCTAGTCACCTGTGTCTATTGATAAAATGTCGATTAGAAGATCGATCAATGGATTTTATCTGACATCAATCATTCTTCTCTTCTTTTTCCTCGTCATACCGACTATATTAGTCTCTCCAGAAAAATAAGTTCGCATTGTAACAGTCTCATCGGCCTAATGGTAACCACCGTACCTTTTGCGTCCGTTTTAATATTTTAATCCGTGACGAATTTTCAATTTTGGCATGTTCGTTTTGTTTTGTCGTTTAAAATGCTTTCATCAAATTGGAACTCTGCGAACAATCATTATTTTGTTTTGTTTTCTCTCCAATATTATTCCCTGATTCCTTCGTCTGCTTCGTTCTTTCATTCGTTTTTTTGTGATTTTTTCTCCTAAATGTTCGTGACATTGTGAAAAATAAGTTTTTTTTCAGATGTTGTTTGTACGACATTCGTTTGTGATATTGATGTCCCTGCTGGCAATTATTGGCACCGAAGCATGGCTCTATGGTAAGCGATACTAGATTTCGTCTTAAAATATCATTAGATGAGGAATTTAGAAATCAAAAACAAAAAAATCGTAAGCAGCCTGGCCACTCTCTAGGGCCATGGAAGTTTAGCCTCGAGAGCGGGAGCAACACAGATTTCACTGTAATTGATTAATGATTTCTAGACAATATGGACCAAGAGGGTATTTTGTTCTACTCTATGGGATCGGGTATTCGCAAATGTAATCTGGGGATGGAAAAAGACATCTCTTGGCTGAGCGATGAGTCGTCCCGAGTCGTAGGCATTGCGGTGTCTCCGCAACCGAACGTTGTTTATTGGTCGGACATACAACCCGAGCGCAAGATGATAATGTCGATTTCGGATAACATTTTTGGATCGCCTGAACTAGTTGCAGACGTGGGTAAATAATTTATGGTGTGCAGCTAATTGAAATCTTTAGAATTCCATCTGCATGATGATCCGAAAGATTTAGCAACGAAATGAATCTGTTAGGCGGTGATAAGATTACTTATTAATCATTCTATTTTGTTAACGATTTCTTTCCAATTGCAGGTCTCGTCAACCCCGAAAAGTTAGCAGTCGATTGGGTTACTGGAAACTTATATTTTATCGACACCTATAAAAAGCACATAGGGGTTTGTACAGCGGATGGTTCATATTGCAAAATCATATTGGATCAATCAATCCTAGATCTGCCAGGCAGTTTAGTACTCAATCCGAAGAGTGGTGAGATGTTTTGGAGCGATTATGGATCAAAGGCTTCAATATGGAAAGCTGGAATGGATGGAAGTAAAGCGAGAGCCATTGTGACAGAAGATCTTGGTTGGCCAAAAGGTCTTGCTATAGATTATCAAAGGGAGCGGTTGTACTGGAGTGACTCGAAGTTGCAGACTGTAGAATCGACAAACCTCGGTGGGACGGATCGTCGGCGTTTTTTACGGACGGAAGGAAAGCAGATTCGGTCGTTACTGATATTTCGTGAGGAGCTGTATTGGAATGATTGGCAGTCAAATACGATCGAATCGGTGGATATTTCGACCGGAGGAAACCGCAAATATCTGGTCAACTCCTCAGAACTAATCTACGATTTTGACATCTATCATGATTCATTCAAACCACCGATGTTGAATCCCTGCCAAAATCAGGGTTGTTCCGAACTTTGTCTTCTTGCTCCAGATCATCAGTACAGTTGTGGCTGCCAGGTCGGCTATGTTTTGAACGCGGATTTGCGGACTTGTAATGCCGTAAACGAGCTGCCACATCTGGTGATCGCGGCAGGTGACAAACTTATCCACTATTACGAGGTGATCGTCGGCAAAGCCCGAATCAAAATAACTTTCACGCCGATACGCATGAGCCAAATTGTCTACGATCGTAACACCGCAAATTTCATCGCTGACGATCAAATCACTAACTCTTTTTATAGCCTTGATCCTGTCAATAATGAGATTCGGTGGATGACATCTGTCAATAGTAAAAATTTGGGAGGCCTTGATTTTAATTACAAAAACAATATTACTTCTTGGTCCGATACTCGCCTAGGTCACATCTGCCAAATCGGCCCTAACGAGAGTTCACCACGGCGTTACGGGTTCATGGATGTACCCGTGAATATTTTGAGTATTCCTGAATACGAAAATAGTTTCGTCGCTTTCAATACGGTTGATCATGGATTCCGCATTGTTTGGCAGAACCCAGCAGGCGTGCCGAGAACCATTTTATCAAACATGACTGAATCTAAAATCTGTTTTGCTTTTGACGAACGTTCTGAGAGAATGTACTTTGCGGGAGCTCGTGCCGGTATCATTGAGTCGGTTTCTGTGGAGAGCATAGCTCGAGGCTCAATATTTTTGGGTAGACAAGTATTATGTTCGGGTGCTGGAAGGCCAGTCAGCCTCGCTGTTTTAAATGGTAAACTGTATTGGACCAATGATAATTCAAATGTTTTACGATGGGTCGATTTGGACGATGATTATAGTTTCATTAAAAGTACGATTCTTCCGATCGAAAATGAAAAAATGCAACCGGCACAATTGGTGACGATGCCGTCTGAGATTAATCCTTGAGATAGTTTTTAAAGGATCTGCATGACCTAATGAGCTTAAAGTTTCGATCACAGTGAACAATAAAAATCAATTGCTACGTGGTGCCGTCAGATGAAAACTTTTATGCCAGCGACGTTCTCGATGATTATATAATTGATTACTTTTAAAAGTTTAGAGAAATACATATTATTTTCTTAATTCGAAAACAGAGCGTCTATGTATTGTCACTAATTATCCTCCTTGCAAAAATATCATTTACGGTTTGTCGAGGTCGATTGTAAAAATGGGGAAAAACATTTGAACCCTAAGACCAACTGATCGTTCCAATGGTACCGACGTTAATAACAGAAATAATTCCCCGTTAGTTAATTTAATTAAAAAACTATATCAATAGACTAAAAGCAAGTTATTGTACGTAAATAAACATTACCCGTCGCGTGTAAAAAACATTAGTTCGAGATTCACCGACAGATGGCGTCGTTTTTCGTTCGCGAAGGCCTAGCGCTAGGGGGTTTCAGGAAAAATCCGACAGATGGCCACCTGCCACATTTCTGGTTGACGCTTCCAAGGTATTTCGTTGAGATATAAGCGAGGAGGTATTTTGATCTGGTGGGAGGAATAACTCGGTTCTCCCATAGGGTTTTTGATTTCAATCGACGTGAGGGAACTCTTACGACGGAATTTTGTCGAATACCCGTGATGTCCGAGGTTTTAAGAGATGTTTTGCCATCTCAAGAGGACTTGAGCCTCCCCCATTGGTGGAGGTTCCGTGACAACTACGAGAGGCGCAGTTGATTGGGCGGATTTCTGAATGACAGGCCTTGAAGAAAGAACTGTTCGGTAATTTTGTCGATGAGGTAAGTCGAAAGCACGAGTCAACAACACGTGGTTCCAGTTAGAATCACCGACGACAAGAAAGCAGTTGTGAAGATCGTGATTATTTATTGTTCAAACACATGACACAATTCTGGTCTTTGTCAACGAGTAAAATACAAACGAAAGAAATATATACTCGTGAATAAGTGACGTGAAAAATAAGCAAAGGGTTTTTTATTACGATTGCAAGTAAGATTTTGAGGTTATGTCTCGAAGTGTGCAAAATAATGAACAGTAAATGCTGTAAATACCAAGTGACCGTTTGTTATTAAGTTAATGGATAGAGAAAGGTGAAAAAAAATGAGATAATCGTAAATTGTTATGAATCAAATCCTTTAAAACAAGAAAAAACCAATAAACCACATAAACAATGGAACCAAATTCAAACGAGTGTGCTCCCATTCCGGAAAAGTTAGAAAATGAAGATCCAGAGTTGAAGATTGAAACAGTAAAGAATTCAATCGAAAATATATCAGAAAATTGTCCAAGTTCTGACATTTCAATGCAAATCAACGAAAAAAGTATCAATTGTGATTCCGTCGAGGAAACAGTGGAACAAAAAAGTGTTGAGAATAAAAATGAGGTC
Organism: Campoletis sonorensis; assembly: GCA_013761285.1. NCBI lineage: Eukaryota > Metazoa > Arthropoda > Insecta > Hymenoptera > Ichneumonidae > Campoletis > Campoletis sonorensis. Next base: position 253,172 of record JACEOJ010000086.1, read on the forward strand.
GAAATCGAGTTGGAAAAAATGGAGAGTTGTCAAATCGAAATAATCGAAGAGAATAGAACCGAAAATGGTGAAAAAGTCGAAAAACACTTGACAGATTCTTCCAAATCGGAAATTTCGTCTTCCCAACCACAAAACTCGGAAAATCTTTCAAAAATGGAAGACGTTGAAGATTCTTGTGTTCCGAGTCCAAAAATATCTGACGAGGAGTCAGAAAAGGAGTCGGAATCGAAAATTCAAAATGCCAACACTTCTCTCGCGTTTTTGGCCAACGCTTATAATTCCTCGGACTCGGAGTCCGAAGAATCGGAAAAGCCGACAGAGAAAATTGAAAATTGTGACAAATACAGAAACGAACTGCCAATTTCCTCTTCAGACGACGACAGCGACAGCGATTCGAGTAAAAAAAGTGATTCTTCGGAATCTTCCGGTGACGAGAGCGAAGAGGATGAAGATGCGCGGGGAAAAAACAAAAGGTGATTATTATTTTTTCAAATTTGTCCACTTTCCTCGAGTTTTTCCTCATTTCGTCACAATTTTTTTCGAAATTATTCACATTTCCACGTTTTTTTCTCGCAGACTTCAAAGAACGAAGAACAAAACGAAGGAAAAAGAGATGAAAGGAGAATTTGACGATTTGCCACCAATCGAGGAGTTGCAGATTGTTGTACCGGAAGTTCTTTGCGATCCGCTCGGCGAGGTAAGTAAAAAAAAAAAATGATTTTGTATGAATCTGAAGAAAAATTGAATTTTTAGTGAAAAAATGATGAAAAAAAAAATTCGAAATGCCAATTTTTTGGTATTTTTGTACAATTATTAATGATTAATCGATTTTTTATAAAGGTCGGTTGGATGGTCGAACAAATGGTCGTAGTGAAACCGAAACCAGAAAAGCCAACGTTGAATCTCGACACAGTTTTGTTTCTCGATCGTGGGCGTCGAGTACTTGGTCGTATTTTCGACGTTTTTGGCCAAGTTTCTGAGCCTCATTATTGTGTGCGTTTCAACAGTTCCGAGCACATCACAAAATCGGAAATAAAAGTCGGAATGACTGTTTATTTTTGTCCAAACACGCCGTATACGTCGGTCGTATTTGTTCACGATTTATTGAAGTACGTACTAATTTAAACTGAGTTTTTTACCTCAAAACAATGAAATTGAGATAAAAGTGGAGAAAAAAGTAACGAAAATGTAACATTTTTTGTTGACAAATGTTGTTTCGACAAAAAATTCACGATTTTATCGATTTTTTAATAATAAACAAACTTCTTAAAGGATGAAAGCGACAGAAGAAATCAGCGATCAAGAACATCCGGAGTTTTCTGACGACGCCGAAGAGAAAGCTTATTACGCAGCATTGAGCAAAAAACAAACGAAGGAAAAAGCGACGAAAAACGTTCCAAACAAACGTCAGAGAACGAGTAAATATTTTTCATTTTTTTATGATTTTTTAATCCTTTTTTTCAATCACTCAAAATTTCTTATAAATGTTTTTTTTTTCTCTTTAAAGACGAAGAACCCAACTGGAGATCGAATCATCCTTGGAGCAGTGGAAAAAATCAAGAGAAAAAAACGCAAAAATCTTACAGACAAAATCAAACGAACGAAGGGTCGAGCAATCAAAATCAAAATTCGAAAAATAAGGAACAAAATGGACCACCACATTTCTGGCAATATCCTGCGTACAATCGATGGCCAATTCCTCCCCCTCAACGACCAAATAATTGGCCAAATTCGTATCCTTACAACGACCAACACAATCAACATCAAAATCCTCAATTTTATCAACAACAACAACAACAAATTCCTCCAAATCCTTATAATCAAAATCATCCTTATCAAAATAATTTGCAACGATTTCCAATGCCCAATTTTCCATGGCATTCACAAGTTCCCAGATTTCCTGGTTATTCTTGGCCTTTCCCTCCACCCCCGCCTCCTGGAGTTTGAAATAAAAGAGAAAACTAATGAAAAAATCGACTTTTTACACTTTTTTTTCAAAATTTGTCACAATTTTTGAATTTTATTTCAAATTCATTGATTTATTCTCTTTTTGCATTGTTTAAGGAATACAATTTTAGAAAATTTACAGTCAAAATTCAAAATTTCAAATTATTTCAAAATTTGTCACATTTTTTGATTTTTTCAAATTTATTGATTCATTTTCTATTTCTTTTGTTCAAGAAATACGTTTTTCCAAAATTTAACGAGCCGTAACGTCGCTTTGGTTCGGAAATGAGAGAAAAAACACATTTTTAAAAATATTTTTAAATACGTATCGATATTTTTTATTTTTGTTGTTTAATTATAAAGATATCTTCGCTTCGGCCACTCGAGAATACATCGATAATTGCTAACGTCGAGTTTTTTTCTTGTTTTTTCGATTTTAAGGATTTTTTATCATATTTTTGTTCGATATTAGGCCATATAATAATTGAATTATTAGGATAAATTGGGTTCTTCTTTTTTCTTGAGAAATTCGTGATCTTTGTACTTCAGCATGTCAGCCTCGTCGAGACGGTTTTTCGCGATTTCAATGTCGTTCGTTATTTCTTTTATTAAATCCTCTGAAAATAGAAAATTCATTGAAAAATCGAAATTTTGTAAAAAAAAAAGTGCATTTTTTAAAATTTTTTTCGATTTTTCGACTTACCGATCGACGAAAAATCTTTTTCCGGTCTTATGAAACCTGTTACAATAACTCGAAGTTCTTTGCCGTGAAGAGGTCCCGGAAAACGGTGAAGAATGTGAGTTTCCTGATAAAATTAGGATTTTTATTGAAAATACAAAGTTCCACCATTTTTTTACCGATTCTTTATCATTTTTTTCTCGAAATAATCGAATACCAAAGAATTTTCTGAACTTTCCAAGTTTGAGAAAAAAAAGTCGGTTTTGTCGGTCAAATTGTACTTTTTTTGGTATTTTCTTACCATTGATTTCTTTTCGTTCTTGTAGAACGGATTCCACCCTACGCTCAATACCCCTTTGTAAATATTATTGTCAACCGAGGCCCAACCGAAATAAATACCGGGGGCAAAATTTTTCGGCAATTTGTCGACGACATCGTCCGAAAAATTGGCTGTAAATAAATATTTTTTGTAACAATACAAAAGAAAAGGAAAAATTATAGTTAAAAATGCCGAGGTGTCAAAGAAAAACCCTGTAAAACATCGATTTTCGATTTTTTCACAAATATTTTAATTAATCATTTAATTGGTCACAATTAAGCCACAATTTTATTGCTAAATATTCAGGATTACGTCACGAGACTGTCAAGTAAAGGAATTTTGATGGTAAATTTACAAAAATCCTCAAATTCTGGGCCCAAAAACAGAAAAAATTGTTCGCGTTTATTTATTTGTACCTGTTGGTATTCCGAGGGCTTGGGATCCTCTGCCAAAACCTTTAACGATTGGCCCAGCAGCGAAATGTGGCAAAGTTGCGTCGCAGGCCATAGTGCGCATGCGCTGAAAGTCCCAAAAAAATTTTTTGCGTATCTTTGCGATAAAACGATAATTAACCGTTATCAACGATCGAAACGCGGAGTCGATAAATTCGTGAGACGTTCGCGCGAGCAAGAAAAACTTGACACTGATGATTTCAAGATTTATCTTGTAGGAGAGATAAAGAAAAAAAAACGTTTCCAAAGAGATTAAAAATGCACTACGATCGTCGAGATCGACCTGTTGAGACACTTGGAAAATTAAGTACTGCGCCAGTCAAAATGACGTTTGAAAAATTGCGATAGCATAAAAAAATGTGACATTCGAATTTTATGAATCTTTCATATCATGAAAATCGCTAAAAATAGTTCGAAAAATGGCTAATTGAGTGAAAAACTACGAATGTCAGAAAAACGTGCGATAAAATAAAAAATCTTACTTGCTATAAATCACGGCAACGTTGTCACAAGACCATGAGGTTCGAGGGAAGGTCAAAGAAACACGCGACGATAACAATTATCACTAATTACCTTAATGGTTACGACATAATGAGGAAAAGCATGGAGAACATAACCTCGAAATTCTGTAAACATTGAGAAATGACAACCGGAAATGAAGGCACGACGATTTCATGGCAAGTTGAGTATCTCGTCGATAGGTGGCTGGGCGGTTAATTTAAACATCAAAATTCGTTTCCGTGCAGAACAAATAATTGTGATAGGAAAGAAAAGTGAAAATGGCTGCAGTGGGCCCGGGCTTTTTTACGGACGCGGACAAATATCGCAGAGAGAAGCAAGGTTTTCGGACGAAAAAAAACCCCAACTATTTAATCGGAATAGAGCGTTTTCCAAAAACTAAAATCAAGATAACAAAAAATGTCGATGTAATCAATTACGTTCGGGATCGTTGCGTGTTTCGAATCACGAAAAGAAACGGTTGATAGGTTTTCTGGGAGATTGGTAGACGTCGATAGGGGCGCGAGGATAGGGAAAAAGGGCGGCGGGAGGGAGGGGGGGGGGAGAACGTAACAGAAGCGGCAGGGGTCCGGGCGGTCCGGGATTGACGTCATTCCATGACGTCAAACAGGGCCGTTGAGATATCCTCAACGAACCCTTCGATCGTCGTAACCAAACCCTCGCATTTCTTTTCTTACTTTTAGCCCCTTCACATTTTTATCGAAAGCACGGGGGCGCCACCGTCTTTTGTTACGTCTATTGTAATTTTACGAGGCTTCTCGCGATTAGGCAGAGTATAGAAAACCGCTCAACCTTTTAACCTCCGATGACCTTGGAACACCGGAGAGAATGATACGCGAAACGCGAGAAATGAGAGAAACGAACGCGATCAGCGTTGCCCGAGTTACGGATTTGCGTTTCCGAACAACAACAAAAATACCTGCCAATAAATACGTGTTATTGCGAATGTGTGTTGAGAAGATTCCATGTAATCCGTGTGGAAAAAAAAATGATTCGTTCAGAATAAAAACATGAAAAATGTAAATAATAATATCATTGGAATTTGAAGGTAATACGTTAAAAAACCATTAGAAACTAAAGTCTAAATACGGGAGAGATCAGACACTGGCACAATTGATTTTCGATCGCTGCCTCGAGTTTCAAGGTCATCGCTAAGATAAAAGAGTAAATAAACGAAAGAGATGGAAAACCGAGAGCGTCCGCGCGCACGTGATCAAAACGTGCTTGAGGAAATCGGCGTGAGTGACGCGGATGGCGCTTCCAGAAGACTTTCCCACAAAATTCGTGGATATAAAACAAAAATATTATTGATAAATTGTGCAATATAATTTATGTTAATAACTACGACTGAAATATGTCGGAATTGGATCGTAAAAATGGCGGGAAAAAGGTAAGATTCTGACAGGTTATTTATTATTGAGATTATTCTTTCGGCAGCTAACCTCAAAATCCAAGATGTCAAAATATGAAAAATTTCCAAAAAAAACCTTATTTATTCGAACAAGTGTAATGAAAAATCGTGAATTCTAGGGAAAAAAAGTTAGAGTACAGTCCACGACAGTAGTTCGAAAGTCAGAATCGTAGCTGAAAAAATCTGTTCGAGTCAAAATGACCCAGTGTGTACGAAAAACGGTTTATTTCGTGAATTGCCTGCAAATTTTTGAAATGACAGCATAAATCAATGTTTATCAAGTATATCCTTGTAGCGGAATATCTTGGAAGGATTTTTTAGACACGTAACGCTTTTCTTACGACGAATAAACGTTTGAATAACTTATATGTACGTAAGAAGACGAAGAAGAATGAGAGAGGAAAGTCCGAGCGTGTCGAAGATATCGAGCCGAGAGGTTTTCGTACCTATATACCCTTTAATGTCCCTCCCTCTTTCGTTATATCGCGTGTACGTCTGAGTGGAGATACTGACGTCAATTGCCAAAGAGATAATACAAGAGCGAGCGAAAGAGCGAGAGAAAAGCCGCCCAGCTGACTTGACGGCTGTGTTCATAATCGAGAGTCCGTCATCTCGGATGCGTCCGGATGAATCTTTGCCGCGTATGACCCTCTCGTGTAGCGGGGATGAGTGACGCAAAAAGCGAGAGAAAAAGGATAAAGAGTAATCGAGAGAGAGAGAGAGAGAGGAAGATGAGTGAATTACATGCTCCGGTCTGCGAATACCCAGGGCCGTAAAATTAATCGACCGGAAGTTGAAAGTCGTGTAGGACAAAAATAATTTGCTCCTAAAAAGTTCAAGGTCATGGTTAATGAATAAAAAGAATTTTGATAAAAACGAAAAATACTTGTGATTAGGAAAAATATAATTGGACTTGAGGAAAAATAAGAGTTTATTCATTTATTTGAGTGTATTCATAGTTCTCTAGACATTTTGTTTCCTCGATGTATTAAAAAAAACATAATTTCAATTGTTTCCAAAAATTCAATTGGACGTCGGTGTCCTTAGAGAGAAAAGTACGCAAGCACCGAGCAAACAATAACACGGGTGATTAGGTTCAATTTGTCATCGCGTCATTTCGTCGTATCGTTTTCCGATACGAAACATAACAGCCAATGTGGATGGGGGGGTCTCTTTATTTATTTCTTGCGATACATTGAGAGTATTGCCTGGTTTTAATGTATACCTGTGGAAAGGCAAAAATGGCCGGGGAGGGGTGGAGGGTCGGGCATGGAATTGAGTAAATAAGTAAGACGAGTGACGCGATATTAGAGCTCGGTAAAGAACCAAAGAGCGAAGATAAGACACCGGTTGTCTTTATGTATTTGCTGGACAATTAAACGTCTCGACAATTAAGCCTCAATTATTTATACTTCTATACATATATTTGTAGCGGTTGATTCAGAATTCATTACGTTCCGGACTTAAACTTTAACTTGAACTCAAATGTAAACTTAACTTCAACTTAACGGAACGTCAACAAGTACTTGGAACGTTCTTGAGTTAAAGTTGAGTTATTAATTCGTCGAGTTGAGTACTTGGAACGATTTGAGTGTAGTCTGTACTCGTTTTTGAATTTATTTAATTTTTATTGTACTTGAATGAGGTACCGTTCGACGCGGAGGAAATAACTCAACGTGTACTCAGCTGTAACTAAGTCCGTACTCAAATGGTACTTAGATGGAAGGAAATTAAACTCCAAGTGCAAGTTTGAATATTGCAGTATTCGAAGCTCGAACTTTCGACAGTAGTTTCGAGAAATACTTAGCAAAGTACTCAAATATTCGATAAATACTTAGGTTAAGAAGAAATGATTAAATATTTCAACGACTTTGGACTCAAAGTTCAAGTGCAAGTGCAATATTTTACTTGAACTTGAAAATAACGTGATCGGCAGTCTTTCTGGGAATACCTGGGCGGCAAAGTACTCAACTACTTAACAACTACTTATATGACGATATTGAATATTCAATGAGCGATGCGGAGACAGAGAGCGCGTTGCTCAGGTCCAAGTTCTGAATGCGCCTGTATCGGTGTTGGTGAGCGTAAGTTTCGCCACAGACACGACAATACGACATTCGTTGGGAGAACGTTGACGTCAATTGTCGAAGATAACGCGCGCGTGGTTTGTGCCTGTACGCGGGCGGCCGTTACGTAGCGGGGGAAGATGAACGCACAAAATTGGCGAGTGGGACATAAAGTACAAGGAGAGGGAGGAATGGAAGGAGAGAAATAGCGAAACTGTGCTCGTTTTAACTCACTGTATACGAGGAAACTTGGGGCAATGAGAGTCACGGGGTAATGGAGTTCATAATATTTTTACTGAGACATTTGAGTACCTGTACTCAGAATTACTTGGAAGTTGAATTATGCACTCAATCGACACGTTTTAATCGTATCCAATGTGTACTCAACCTTGAGTTCCAAATATTACTCAAACTATGAGTGTACAGAGAATGTACAGCTTCCAAGTACGCGAAACTTTAACTCATCACGATTTATACGATTCCATACTCATCCAAACTCGTCCTGTACTCGGTACTTTTCGTCTATTCGATGTGTACTCGGTTTTAACTCATCCAGTACTCTGTACTTGGCATCTACTCAATCGTTACTTAGATTGAACTTATCTTGCACCCTGTACTCAGGGTCCACTCAATATTGACTCAATTCTAAGTCATCCTATACACTGTACTTAGCATCTATTCAATCGTTACTCAAATCTAACTCAACTCCCACTCAAATTAAACTCATCTTACGTTTCGTGTTTGACAGATATTCAAAAATAGTAAATATATACTGAATGGATATTAAAAAATGTACTCAGCACACAAAGTATTCGATAAGAAAAACCTTGAGTCAAAACTCACAATGGGATTGGCAAGAAACATAAGTATCTATCGCTTTTAACTTGACTCTCGTTTGACCTATCTTCCGTCAATAAAACGAACAAGGAAGACAAGAGCTTGTCGAGTCTCGAGTCGACGTACAACGAAGGAGGCGGAGGTCGCAATATATACATATACGTTTTTCTATATATCCAAGTACTCCCTCTCTGTCTCTCTCTCTCTCTCTCTCTCTCTCTCTTCGTACGCGAAGAAGGGGGGGAAGGTGGGAGTTCCAACAACTTTAATTCTGCTTCGCAAGATATCGAAGGGGAAAAGAGAAACTTAGAGTTCGAGAAAGAGCAAGAGGGAGAGAGTTCTCTCGTCCCGGCGTCGGCGTCGTCGTCGTCGCCCTCACCGTCGTCGTCGTCGGCGTCTCGGTCGACGTCGTCGTTGTTCGCGCTTCTCTCCTCGTCGTCGCACGACCAGGGTTGAGGGTAGCAACATGGCCGACCCTTTAGTCGGTATCGAACCGTCGTTAAAGCCAGTTATCGTCATGACGACTGACGCAACGAGAATTTACGTATTCTCGTAAACGTGCAGTGAAGCCGCGTTTCCAATATTTATTCAATCAAATAATAACAGCCGCTGTACCGCTACTAAGTGAACACTATTTTTCGCTTTTGGATATTTACTTAATATTTTATCGCCCATGGAAATATTAAGGACGCCAACTTATCGCCGGCTTTATTCCCTCGACCACCTTCTGGTGAGCACCAAACATTTTTCAAATAAAAAATCCACACATTCCACTTTTCTTTCCATTCTTTTCTTTCGTTCTTTTTCCTCGCCAACCAATGATCGTTTTTATTTGTCACTAATCATTTTTATTCAACGCTTATTTACTTCGATCGATTCTCTTAAGAAACTCACCACGTTCAACCTTGTCAAAATTTATTTTCTATTTTTTGTTGACACCAACGAAAATAAAGAGAAAAATAAAATACTTCGTGTCGAAAATTCATTCTTTTATGGCCAATTTTGATCGAAGGTGCAGCGAATCTTTCTGGAACGTTGAGTCAAAATATTTCTTTTTTTTTGGCTTGGGCTACTTATTCGAATAAGTGAAATACAAAAAAAAATCGTAGACGATGAAAATTTCAGTGAAAAATTGATCGACAAGGGCCGGAATATGGTGCAGATAGAAATTACATTATTACTTTTGTTGCACGTTTTAGTTTTTTGATCGAAAACTTGGCAGAGAGTTCTCGAGCCATTATTATCGATGCAGACGAAATTATTTGTTTTGTTTTATTATTATTTTTATTCATAAATACAATAAAATACTTGTTGGTGTATGATTTTGAATTAATAAATGTTTTCTCGGCTATGAAAAAATCGCTCTGGACTCTCGATTTGGAAATATCTCTCCTGGACAGATTTCGTGACGTCATTGAAGCAAAAAATAAAATTTCTCGAGTCTAGTCGGTCTGTACTTGTTGCAGCGTTCTTGCTCATAGTTGGAACGTTTTGACAAACGAAAATCATTGAAAAACAATATTTATGAAATCTTATGGTCACAGAGAAAAATTAAACAATGAAAAATCATCATTTTTTCATGGCTTTTTCGTCATCTTTATAAATCAGTGGTTTCTTCATTCTTACAATTCATTTCATTGTTATCACTCGTAAGTAAACAAATGAATTAAGGTCGAAGTGAAAAAATACGAATTAATAATTATTTTTCATTGATTCTTTGAAAAAAAAAAATGGCTGAATAAAATTTTGGGATAATCATCTGGACAATGAAACAATTCAATGAATGGAGATTTTTTAAGGAATTTAAACAACGTACTGACTTGGGAAAAATATTGATTTTTGAATGAGAAATAATTTTGAAAATTGCATAATTATCAGTAAATGTTGTTTTTTAATAAAACGATCAATAAAAATGAAGAAAAATGACACTTTCACACAGTTATTTCTTGTCGAAATAAACAAAACTATTGAATTTTTCAAAAGTCTGCAATTTACGCTGTTTTTCATGTCGAAAAACGTGTATCGTCGAACGTAAAATGCATTCACGAGGTCCTTTGCCTTTTATCGACCGGTGGGTCGTGCGATGACGCGGGGCTCCCGGCTACGAAAAAGAAGAAAAAAAAAACAATCGCCACCGCGTTGACGCGCGAGCTAAGAATTTTGAAGTTGTAAAAAAATTGTTATTGAAAAATAAATCTAATGAACAATTGAAAAGAAATAAATGAAAAACTAAGACGAATAAGAATGAAAAAAAAAAAAACAAATAAAAATGTTTTTTGATCAAAAAATGCCGATAAAATGTGCTATCGAAATAAACGATTGAAAAAAAGGAACAACAGATTATGTACGAAATAAAGACCGCGAATGAACATTAAAAGAATTGAATTCTGTAGTCAAAATAATTTTTTTCCGTAAAAAATTCACAAAAGTTCGCAAAAAAAGAAAAAAAAAAGTCAACGTCGACAATAAAATATCTCAGAGTAAAGCATCTTTGCAAAAGAGAGAGAGAGAGAGAGAGAGAGAGAGAGAGAAAGAACGATAGAGTGGAAAAAGGCTGATATTCCCCGACCTGCGTAAGCAGTGACGCACGCGGTCGAGAATTTTTCTCTTTTTTTTTCGTTTCCTCGTCTTTTTTTCAATTCATCCATTAAATTCTAAGACTAAAAATAATATCATACGCATAGTTAAAATGACAATTTTGGGGATCGTAAATTTTCATTTGCTATATATACGAGTGAGAAAAAGCGCAAGATAAAATTAAAATAAAAAGCTCTCGGTGTGACCTCTTTGGAGTTAATTTGTTATCGGGATTCGTGGTCGGTTTTTCGAAAAATAAAAAAATATTATCAGCAAAAGTTCTATTTTTTACATAATGTGCTTGTCAACAATGTTATGCAAATACAAAAAAAAATGAGCAATAGATTGAGACAAAGAAATAAACAAAAATCTTTTTTTTTTTTTTTCACTTATTTCCGTTATTATTTATTGTTAATTAATCTGTTGATTACAGATCACTATGACACCAATTGTAAAAGTCAATTAAGGGTCGAATATATTGACAAAAATCCGAAGAAAAAGGATTTTGAAATAAAAGCAAAAAGTAGGATCAATTTATATGACAAAAATGGATTCCGGCGGTGGGCAGGGAAGCAAAAAACAAATTCGCGTTGGTTTCTACGACATCGAAGGAACGATCGGCAAAGGAAATTTTGCGGTCGTCAAATTGGCCAGACATCGAATAACAAAAACAGAGGTAAGGGCAAAAAGTTGAAGAGAAAAAAAACATACAGAGACGAGCTATGGATTGACACAGTTTTCATAAAAATCGACCTTCAATTTCTAATTCATAACGTATGTAATTGTCATTTGATAAAAATAAAAATTACGATACAGACGTTGAAAGATTAAAAAATAGATATTTCAAGGGCTCTAGAAAATTAATCCAATATTGATAATGAGATAACCTTCATTGACTCACATAAATATCGATCTGTGTGTCGAAGGTTGCGATCAAAATAATCGACAAGACACAGCTGGATTCGACGAATTTGGAAAAAGTTTATCGTGAGGTGGAAATAATGAAGCAGCTGGAACATCCTCATATCGTCAAATTGTATCAAGTTATGGAAACGAAAAATATGATTTATATGGTACGTCAAAGCTCTATGAGTCACCCTTAAAATTAAAAAAAAGAAAACCAAACCATTTATTATTATTATTAAAAATAATAGAAATAGAATTAACAGTTTAATGAATTTTAGCGATGAATTCAATTTTCCGAAAAGCTTGAGCAAATCGAAATCGAAAAAAGAAAACAGTATAAAAAGCATTAAATTTCAGTATAAAGTGTTGAAAGATCCAAAATAATTGTTTGTCAAAAAAACACAAACAGCTGATTCGACAAAGAAGTAAACATCGTTAAAATTCTATTGCATAAAAATTTTCGCACGCATAATATCAGTCAAATAATAATAAAAAAAACAATCAAATCCGAAATTCTTCTTATTTCCGTATAAATAAAAACCAAAAAGAAACTCGTAATTGTTACAATAAAAAAAAAACATTAATTATAATCATAATAGAGACGATAAAAAACTATAAACAAAGACATAAACATCGAAAACAGCATGCCTGCATGCTAAAAGTCCTCAAAACATCGAATACGTCGTGAATTTGGGCATTGAAAATCTCGCCTGGTATCAGGAATACATGAGAAGCGAAGAGGTCGTTTACCCCCTCCACCTGGTCACGAGTCTCGAGCGATGGAGGGGGAAGCGTGCGCGCAGCGTTGGCGAGAAATGGTAGCCGGGCCAGGCGAGCGAAGAGAGGGAGTAGGAGCACAGGAGTGTGTAGTTGGTTGCGCGCGCAACGCGCGACCAGCTACATGCTCCTGTGCTCCTGATACAAATGAAGCGTAAAAGCGTTTGGGTCTCGCTAAGCGTACAAAAATATACAAGCATGCGCATATATCGCGTTAGCCTCATCCCATGTGGTGTAAATTCTGTCATGATCTGACTCCACATTGAGGAATTACCGTGTGCGAGTATCAGGATAGCAGGAGCATGTAGTTGGTCGCACGACGAACTACTGTTACCTCCTGCTATCCTGATACGAATCGAGCCAACGCGCCGAGTTATTCCAGGACTTATGTACTCGTCCGGATGCTTATTCGTCCGGACATTCGAGTTTTTTTATTCCTAATGTTCTTAATTTGTTAATAACAACAAATGGTATTATTATTATTATTTATTTATTAT
>JACEOJ010000086.1:266168-388874 GCA_013761285.1 Campoletis sonorensis
GCTGCGGAGAACGTTCTTATTGGTTTTTTTTCTGTACATCGATGTTATTATCGATGTTTTTATTGTTATTGTTTTTGTTGTTGTTGCATGGACTTACGTACTCGTTCGAATTCTTATTCGTCCGGACACTCGAGTTTTTTTATTCTTAATGTTCTTAATTTTATAATAACAACAAATGGTATTATTTTCATTATTATTTATTATTATTAATATTAAAATAACAATTTGTTTTTACAATTTTTTAACAATTTTAATTTGTTTTAAATAAATTTCACAATAAGAATTGAACATTTTTTAATAATGTTGATAATTAATTTTTTTTAACAATAACAAAAAAACAATTAGAAACTTTTTTTTTATTTTTTTTTGAAAAAATGTCGAAATTTTTGTAAACAGCTGCGGAGATCGTTTTTTTTGGTTTTTTTTCTATACATCGATGTTTTTATTGATGTTTTCATTGTTATTGTTGTTGTTGTTGGAACAGGTGTGCGAATATGCGAATAAAGGCGAAATATTTGATTACATCGCCCGTTTCGGTCGAATGGGTGAATCGCGAGCGAGATCAACGTTCGCCCAAATATTATCCGCTGTAGAATATTGTCACGGCAGCGGAATCGCTCATCGCGATCTCAAGGCCGAAAATTTGTTGCTCGATTCTCAAATGAACGTGAAAATCGCCGATTTTGGATTCAGCAATCGTTTCGTACCCGGCGAACGCTTGAGCACGTGGTGCGGAAGTCCACCTTATGCAGCACCCGAAGTTTTTCGTGGCAAACATTACGCGGGACCGGAAATCGACGTTTGGGTAAGTGCAGATTTTTTTTTTTCAGAGAAAAACATTAGAAATAAACGGTTTTGAAGAATATTTTCAATAAATTCGGTTTCTTTAATCGAAATTTCAGAGCCTCGGTGTCGTCCTCTACGTTCTGGTTTGCGGAGCTCTACCCTTCGATGGTTCGACCCTTCAATCACTTCGCGACCGCGTACTTAGCGGTCGTTTTCGCATTCCCTATTTCATGAGCACTGGTGAGATAATTTTTGTTTTTTTTTTTTTTTTTTTACAAAAATGTACTATTTTCGTATTTTTGGAATAAAATAATAATATGGATTTTTTGGATTCAGATTGTGAAAGTCTGATACGTAAAATGTTGGTCCTGGAGCCGGGTAAACGTTTCACAATTCCACAAATAAAAAGGCATCGTTGGATGATCGGTTCCGGCGACGTTTTTCCAACAATAATACCAAATCCGCCCTCGGCGCTACAAGAACCAAACGAACAAATTCTCAGGCTAATGCACAGTTTAGGAATAGACGTCACACGCACCAAAGACGTAAGAATACAATTTTTTCATTTAAATTAAAAAATAATAATGAATTTTGACAATTTTAGAGTTTATCATTTATGACGTTGCTTTGTTTGTTTTTGTTGATTAACGCAGTCACTAAAAAACAACAGCTACGATCATCACGCTGCCATTTACTTCTTATTATTGGAGAGATTAAAACAGCATCGAAGCGGAAATCCAACAAACAACAGTTGTTGGCCACCTGTGAGCAGAACAAAGGACGACAAATTTAAATCAAGGTAATTATCGAATTTTTCATCCCTATTTCAAGAAAAGCGTATTTTAGTTGAAGATTTTTTTCTTAATTTTTCGATCTCGCGAGCCCTCGAAGATATTTTTGGACCGATCGCTGGATATTTTTTTAATCGAAGAGATTTTTGAAAAAAGGATTGTTTGATTTTGTAGGGTTTTGATATTTAATTCATTTGATTTTAATTTCCAGCGATAGCTTAGTCGGACGTTGATGGTTTTGAAGGTCAATCGTTGCGGAATATCGAAGATTTTGTTCGGGATTAGGTGGCATTGGAAGGTCGCAGGCTGTCCCCCTTTCAGTTTTTGGTAACTCTTCGTTTCAACCAATTTGCTTTTTTTTTTTGCCGAAAGAACCCCCTTGGCGTTGATTTTGTATCGAATTTTAAGTTGGAAAACGTTTTCGTTAATACCGTTCAATTCATATTTCATTCGTTTTTTTTTTTTTTTAATTCTTTTTTTCGAAAATCAATTCATAAATTCCCATACAAGCTTGTAGCCTGAAGACGAAAAATCCTCCTTAATCATACCCACTTTCGAATCGTGAGGCTCGAGGAATGAAGTTTTTTGTTTTGTTTATAACAGATGATAAAAAAAAAAAGCTCCATGATTGTAATTTCCTGACCATGATGGTTTGTTCCTCATTTTTTCTTATAAACGAATAACGTTGGAATGAAAAAGTATTGACGTAGGCGTACGAAGATAAATCCAAAAAACGTCCCATTTATTCCCGAATGATGTTCAATTATTTGCGCCATTTTATGCTTGCCGATCGTTCCGACGTATCAATTTTCCATAAGGTCGTGCGAACCACGAAGAAATTTACCAGAAGAGTATTGATTAATGAGCCTTGTAAATTGCGTAATTAAAGGAAGAAATATTTTCAAGTGCGAGGTGCTTTATTCGGAATTTTTCTCTTCTTTGTGCTTCAGAACTCGAGAAGAAACTGGGCGAGGAGGAAAGCGTTTCAGCTCGACGAGTTCATCGACGGACGAGGGTTGTTGCAGCGCCGAAGGTGACTTTGAGGAGGGCCCGAGTGGGGACGAGTTGCGCGAGGCACAAATAAAGCTGCAGGAGCACAGATTGGGTCTGGATCGAGATATCAGTCAACGAATCGACAGTCAAATCGTAAACCGTCGTTTGAGCGATTATCAACAGCATCATTTCGACAGTACGATCGTAGATCCGATCGATCCACCGAGCAGAGCCAGTCTCTTTGGACGCGGTGGCTGCGGCAGCTCATCTTCGGAATTATTCGAGTCGAGCTTCGACTCCGGATGTCCACCGGATTTCACGATAACCGGATGTTTCACGAGCAGCTTACCATCGTGCACTCCTCCTCCACCCAAAAGTCCATCACCCATCGCAGCGAGAATATCACGCGCTAGTCAGGGCCGTCGTGCTTCGGACGGTGGCTCCAGACTCATGTTTTGTCAGCAGGCAAGCGCTGGCGACAGACCGGAGAAGCAGCGAAGTATTCAAGGTATAGCTTCAATTTTTTTACCATTTTTCTCCGCAGAGTCCAATTTTTCTTGGAATTGCTGTTTAAATCATTATTTTTAATGCTTGGACGCTGTACAATTTTTATTTCAATGTTTCTTCAGCTGCGATACATGAAAAATCAAATTTACTGCTTCGCCGTAGTAAGAACTTTCTCATTAGCAAAATTAAGATTTCACCGATATCTTCCTTTTTGGCCCATCGACAAAATTTCTTCTCTGCAATTAGAATCGTTGTTTCTCTTTGGCTTAAACAGACTCGGGCAAAGCGCGAGGACACCTCGATCTCGTTCATCTACGACCAAGCTCCGCATCCCCGAGTCAACAACATTTCAAAATGCGAGGAGATTCGGGTATGCAGCTTCAATTGATGGTGCAACAGAGGATGCTGCAGCAAAAGAGAAATCTTTATCACAGGCACAGAGGCGGCGGGAGTCCAACACCGTTACCAAGTGTCTCAAGTGGCAGCAGACGAGCCGGCGACCACGTACCTCGTCAAGACAGCTACAAAATGGCACAGCGGACCCAGATTTTGCCACCTCTGTCAGCGGGCAACGTCGAGGTCGATTTCGAGAGGGATCGCGATCGCGACGAGGAGCGATGGAAGAGTCTGCCCTCAAGATTGGCAGCCGATTGCCAATTGGCAGAAAGAACACTCCTATGGAGTCAACAGGTAATCTCGTGATTTGAGATGCATTTCATTAGAAAGCATAGATCTTTTTTTTGTTGGGATTTTTGGGTTCCGCTGAAAGAAGAGTCAGATTTTTTTTTTTTTTTCAGTTCCGCTGACGAAAAAATTATATTTTTAGCTTGCGCTGTTTGAAAAATCATAGAAGAGATACATTTGCAATAGAAACTTCATTTTTTGCTATTCTATCGATCGTCAAGCTTGGAAAAGTCATTTGAAAAATTCGCCAAAATTTGTATCTCTTCTTTTACGCTCCGCTAAGAATTTTCACTGCGGCGGAGAGAAAAGAAAAAACAAAATTTCAAAATGCACAGCTGGAAGTTTCATATCCATGCTTCCCGATGTGGATATCAATGCTGTTTTGCTTTTTTTTTTTCATTACAAATTGTTTCTACTGTGCGGACGTAAAAAAAAATGAATAAATGAGAATTTCAATGTTCTGCGATACACATAGAATCTAAGGCGGAGTAGTGAATACGTATTTGATATTTTATTTCGTAGTTTTTTAATGGCGATCACGCACGTAGAGAGCGAGAAAGAAAAAGAGAGAGAGAGAGAGAGAGAGAGAGACAGAGAGAGTGTACCTGCGATTTGTTCCTACTATTGTTTATTTATTTGACGATGCAATAAATCATTTTATTTTTTTGTGTCATTACCTCGAAAAATTCGTTGTTTTTTTTCTTCGATTTTCTTCATTGTTTTTTCCCCCTCTTCCGATCCCAATTCCCATGTTTTTGTGAATGATCGTTGATCGGTCGAGAATGAGTAGCATTTGATTTAGAATTATAAATTACACGGCTTCGTCGCATCACGCACTTTTTCGGCATGCTCAATTTTTACATCGTTATTCTTGAAAAAAAAATGTTATAAATGTTTGAAAATGCAAAAAAAACATATTGTCACGTTGTATGTCAGGTCGGGCTGGGTGGAGGGGCGTCTTACCTGCCACCTGGCAGTGTCGGTGGCTTCTTGTGGCCAACCGGAAGTAGCCCCCATCCGACCATTTTCGAAAATGCTGGGGACCCGATGGAATAATTGAAAAAATGAACAATTTAAAAAATAAAACGATGAAACCCACTCGTTTTTTGAGGACGAGAAAAAGAAGATATGACAACAATAATAAGAAATAAACATCTCAGGTCTTGAACCAAAATGGCGGAAATAGCACTATTGGCGAAAAAAAAAAAAATGGCCGATAACACGTCAAATAACAGCGATTGTTTTTTTTTTCCTTTTTTTTTCAGGAGTCGAATTCAATACAGGTTTTAAACGAGAGTTTTTTACGTGAAATATCTGAAAAATGTGAGAATCGATCGTGTGACCTCTTAGAAATGTAGATCTTCTGTGTATAGCTTCAATGTGACATCGACATTTTATTTCTTCATTTATTAAACGAATAAAAAAATCCACGTAAAGTCCAACCGCGTCAGAATGAAGATAAAAAATGTCTAGACAAAAATACTCTCTTCTCGCAGGGTCAAGTACACCCTGAAAAGTGAAGCTAACATTTTTTACGATTTTCCTTATTTTGCCTCTTATTTCTTCACTTTTGCACTCAACATTTATCCAATTTTTTTCCAAACAAACTACTTTAGTGAATTTATATCAACCAGCGTTTTCGTTCGTTTCTTTGTAAAACTGTATTTTTGAACATTTTCATAAATAAGTATTGACAAAAAAAAAACAAATAACGAATCGTACACTTCGAATCAGATATTGAAACATATCGGTGAACTTTTGGATAAATTTTACGAATAAATTTCACTAGTTGTAAACGATAATTCGTCAATTTTGTAAAATAAGCTCGTAACTTCATGAAGTTTGGAGCTCGCTACAATAGGATTTAAATGCCCAGCGACAAGTGGCAAAATGAGAAGAATAGCGTAGAAAATTTTACATTCACTTTTCAGTCTTTTCGCAGTAAGCGCAAACAGAGAATTGACACTAAAAAATAATGTTCGATAGAAAGGATGCTGTATCCTCGTGGGCTAAATGACAATTAAAAGAAGAAAAAAAAGAAAATAAACAAAACAAACAAAAACTAGTAAATCGACGAAAGAATTGCATTGACATTCCATTGCAATAAAATCAATTTCATAATAGACTGACAAATGTAAAAGAAAAGTCTTGGCGCTAGTCTTTTTGGTAGCGAAGATAAATAATGAGACGTTAGAAGAGAAAACGAAAAGGAAGATCATACAGGAATGATATTAAGTTCAGATACAGAGAACTAGCAGGGATTTTGGTCAGTAGCTCGCATTTATTCAACCCTCATTTTTATACGGTCTATTTATAAGACTTGAGCGAAGGAAAAGTGAGAGCGGAGCAAAGAAAAGAAGAAGCTAAGCGACAACAGAGAAAAAAAGATTGGAAGGAGCGCTGCGAAATGGAAAAAAAGAAAGAAACGAGCTAATCGGAGGATGAAAATTGTTTGTCGAAAGAAAAGGAAGAAAAGAAGAAAATGAGATTGCCGAAGCAAAGAAGAAAGATTTGTTGATTGGAAGCAGAAAAAAGAAGACGGCGACAGCATATTTGTTCCAAAAATTGATCCATTAGGGAAGATATATTGTACTGCCAACGATTTAATTCAGGACAAGCGTAATATGCTCAAACTACAAAAGAAATGAATAAAGTGAGAAGAGGAGGGCGACGACGAAAATGTTTTTATATAGAAACAAATAATATTGAGTAAATAAGAATTTAGAGGAACTTATATCGTACGAGGAATAATTAGTTCGTCGATGAAATAAAATGAAGTTAGTTCAATAAGACTGTAGTTGAAAGAATTGTTGGTGCGGTAGAAATTAAAATTGTGAGTATAAAACGAGCGAGGGATTAAAGTGCGCTTTGGCACATTTAGATAATTATTGTTGTAAATAATCCAAGAGCAAAAAACAAGCACGAATTACAATTTTTTTTAAAAGAACATTTGCAAGTTTTACAGCGCCATTGAATTTTCAATATTACTTTTATCGAACAATTGTATTTTTCCTTTTGCCACTTTACGACTTTTGAGAAATATCTTACGAGGAAAACAAGGGTATTAATCATATGCAGCGCAAACTTCATTTTCATCGATCGATTAATTGAAATTTAAGGAACAGACATTTCATTAAAAATATAAACAAATAAACGGGCCGTCATTTTTTACGAAAAACCGATCGATCAAGCACGAAAAAAAAATAACAATCAAACTTCGCTCAACAAAAAAAAAAAAAATCATATGTTTTGTAAGGCAATACCAATTATTGAAGTAGACGAATTGCGAAATAATAAAAATGGGAAATTCTCCGAAAGGTGGAATTTGAAAAAGCGACTCCGAATAAAAAATAAATAAAATTTACGTCTTCTACTTAAGAAATTACCAAGTTACACCGAGACACATACACACACATTCATTAAATAAATAGATAAATATAGTGATCGTTTTCGAAATCGTACGTCCGCCAGCAATAAAAATCGATTTCATTCTCTTTTTACACAAAAACACACAAACTCCGTTTCGTAATGAATTGTATATGTGATAATGTGTATTTGAAGAAAACAATGTAATAATGTCGCAAAATGCAAGGTCTAACGTATAGTCAATAGATGCAAATATTTTTAGGGTTTAATTATTTGCTATAAAAAGAAAAAAAAATGAAAAAAAAAAAAAAAAAAAAACAACAACAATGAAAATAAAGACTTTTAAGAAGTGGGACAGAGAAAAAAAATGGGGAAGCTTCGAAGAACAGCATATCAAAGTATTTGAAAATGGCGCCGTCTCTAACGACGAAGAGAACTAAACACTCGTGCAACTTCCTTCAATCAAATGAGTGCTAAATTTTGAGAAATCTTATAAATCCCCTAATTGTTATTGGATAAAAAGCGAACAATCATTTCAGATGTATAAGCAATTTTAAATTATGTGAAGAAAATTCTATTTTATTCGTTAATTAATTTTCTAATCTCAACTTCATATCTTCCAAATGTACAGCCGTCATCTTCGATTCTCCAACGGTTTTTTAACATTTGAACACAAAAAACGATTCTCGAAGCAATAATTGGAAAAGAAAAATAAGATTTTGCTATTGCAAATCCATCATTTTCGAGTGAAATTTAGCACAAATTTGCAAATATTATCGGGAGGAAATAAATTGAATAACAAAAAAACATTTTTTGATGTACCGTGCGAATAACGGAGGGAAATTTTCAGTCTCTCGACAAAAAAATAGTTAAAAAGTATCTAGCTTAACAAATTACGACTAGAATCGAACAAAATGTATCGTAGAATTTATATATGCATATTAATATGTCTATATAATATTATATAGATATATATATGTATATAAAGCCAGAAAAAGAAAGGGAGAAAGAATATCGAATAAAAAATACATATACACACAGAATTATGACTTTTTCTCATTTTCCAATCAACTAAGGCCCTTGTTTTTTGTAGTTTCCTGCGGAAAAGTTCTGTTATTTCAAAAATGAATAGGACTCGATGAGCAATTCGAAGAATTAAATGTTCAAATTGATGAAAACGTTTTTTTTGTAAGTTTTAAATGTTTTTATTTACTTAATCGTTCCTTCAAACATCCCGCGGGGCGAATGGAACCGGCGGCGAAAATATATCGGTGCCAGTTTTCCTTGCCAGAATTTCCGCCTCCTCCGGCGTCAATTTTTCAAACTCACTCGGCTCCACAGGATCTCCGTTTTCTTTCAACTTGTTCTCCGCAAAATCTTTTTCTATCTTTCGCGCATAAACGGCCTCGAATAAATCTTCCGCCGTAAATTCACTCTGCACTACCTCCGTCGATTTGTAAGTCACGTAAGGCTTCAGCTTGAAATCCTTCAGATCGGGAACTATCAGTTCAGGGATTTTTTCTGGCACTTCTACGTATTTGCCTTTTACTATAAAACCTGGCATTTTTACTCCTCGAGCTGGATTTTGGAGAGTTTTAAAAAAGAAATTAGTGACCGAAAAATCAAGTTCTTAAGGAAAATATTAAAAAACACTAATATTTTGGCAGCAAAAACAAAAAACTAACATTTTTTATTGAAAAAAAAATTTTGGATTCCCGGCGACTTCAACGGGAAATACATTTTGTTGAAAATTATTTAAAAAACTATATTTTGAGGATCGAACTGAAATTTTTTTGAGTTTTTTGGAAAATTTCGAAAAAATTAGTTTATTTTGAATCCGTACTTACTGTCAATTGGAATATCTGGGTCAGGATTTTTGGCTTGACGTTTCTTGAATTCAACCGTTCCTCTCTTGTTGTACAACAAGAATTTGCGGAAATTTTTTTTGCCGAGGAGAACACTCGAAGTGCTTATACCTCGATTTATTATTTTGCAGGCGGACGCCATTTTTCTATAATTACTGGCGTGAAAACAAAAATAATAATGATTTACTTGGAAAACTGTTTGCCATACATTATCAAAACAATGAAAAATTCCGAATCACATGACGATTCTTCGAAGCACAAAAAAGAACTTTCAAAAATGTTCCAAAACATAAATACTTGGAGAATTTTGAATCAATAACAACAAATACGTTAATTGCAACAAATATTCGTTGAAACAGAACGAAATATAAAATCAACGTAACCTCAAATCTCTACAATTTTCAATTACTCGATGAAATAAAAACAAAATGTTTAATTGTCACTTGAAATATTACTCACCAAAGGCCTAATGACTATTCGCAATGATTATTTAATGTTGACAATCGCCCAATTATCCAAATTTCACAATTTCAGTACTCAATTCTTCATTCTTACGAACGCCGATTTGAGGTTAAGCTTGCGAGGAATAAATAGCTACGAACAAGTGTGGAAGACTTCTCACAGCTGGCGCGACCTGATGAACTTAGTAAGTGGCGCCCTCGAGCGAGATTTTGCCGAAACAAAATTCAAAAAAGATGAAGCGACCAAAAGATCGATGTTAAAACTATTCGATGAACACGAGTGAATTATTTTTTCGCACGTGATTAGTATAAAAAATTAAAATGTAATAAAAAATGCCAGAAAATAAAAAAAATCATGAAGAAATATAATTTTGCCTAAAGAGTTAATTTCCTCGAGGAATGTTTCTTCGGACTTGTCCTTAAATCCTTAAGTCCTTCCAACGGTTTAATTAGAATAGAAATTAAAGTGAAAAGTGATATACGATTTCAAAAGGAGTCTAGGGATATTTAAGACGTGTACGATGGGAAAAGAAAATGAAGAGCAAAGGGCAAAGTGGAAAGGGAAAATAGTATTAAAAAAATGGAAACAAGGGGAAGAAATAAAAGTGGCTTTGGAGAGCAGGGCATGCCGGACACGCTTCACGTCCATTTCTTTTCCACCGTGTCCCGAACAACGAACGACCTCCACTGCTTTATTAAATTCCAGCCGACTGAACTTGTTTGGTATATAGAAAACGGGCTTTCCTCGAGGCGTCCAGTTTAACACTCTTTTAAACACGCGTTTTCTTTGTCCATAAGATCTTTATTTCTCCGTTTTGTAAAACATTCTCTTCGTTATTCTTGATTAACGGGAAGTACGACGAAAAATTAACGGTCAGAATTCAAAAGTTCATAGGGTTTTTTTTCTTTAGAACTAGATGGCGAAAACTTTTGCATACAAAATGGCGGTTTGCTTTTTCTAACTCATTCAATAATCTGTAAACGAATTAAACATCGAGTCACATAATTATGTAATCCATATGATTTGTCCTAGATGTCATTATTTCTTCTGATTTATGTCTAATTAACACTAATTGCTCGATGCACTAATTCCATACTAATTACGCAGTCGGTGAGTGGGGTGAGAGTGCGTGGGAACCATCTTGAATATGTGATTTCTTCAAGCTGAAATTACCATATGACGAACATGACGAACTCGATATAATTAAAGATATTCCAATGATTCAGTCATAGATACAATGAAAATTTATTGTGAAACTGGCGAGAGCTAATACAACTCGAAATTTATGTTTTTTTTCTGACCGTAAGTCCCATCTGTAAAAAAAAAAATTATTCAATGTCCTCTGCTAGAACTGGGGACTTTTGCTCTAAACATTGCTCCGGGCGAGGCTGTGATTCCCACACGTCCTAAAATAAACAAACAGCCGGGAAAACGGAACAAAGGACTGCGGAAGATGAAAAATAAAGAATTTATGATGGAAAAGCGTTTCAATTAAACACAAACATATTTTTCGTAACAATATATATATTTAGATAGACGAATGAAATATACTGTCGTAATACAGGTTGCTGTTGAGTAAATAATGTTTTGAGAGAAACACCGTCTGTTACGACTGTACTTGTCGAGATTGTCGGGAGGGAAAGCTTAATTCAGCACTGTCGCGCGGTTCTGTTGGATCCTCGCCATATACAGTGTGAAGCTTTTTGACGTGACACTCGTACGTCATCGTATATCTCTGTACATCCTAACCCAAAACTATGAGCATCAAATTAACGTCTCTGTGCAAACATGCATATCTCCGGGTTCCAGCAAAATATAACGTTTTCGTCAATTCGATAATTACAATAAAACAAGCGATAAATTAACGGGGATTAATATAAAACGCGAAGTAGGAATATATAATTGTGGAAAAATGATGACGCATAATTTCGAAATTTGACGTCGGTTTTTTCATAATTCTCATTTTTATCTATTGAAGGTTGGAGAAGCAATGGCGGAAAGAAAATAGTGAAAAAAATCACATTTCCATTGAATATATCCGCGAGTATTTTTTTAATGGCGGCTTTTTCCATCCGTTTGCCGGAAGTGCTCCAACGGGAACCCCACACATCTCATTGTTATCCTTAATTCGTACCACCGTCTCGCGTTCGCGAAACCCGTCAAAGCACCAGAGAGAATGCCGAGTCGAAAATAAAATTGAAAAAAACAATCTCATTAACGGATCGTATCCGCTCCAACGTTTCCCACTAATTATTCCGAATTTTTCCCTCCTCGCATGGCAAAATTATTATGTCAGATCCACGTTTCACTTTTTTCCCCTGCTAGACTCTCCCTCCGCCTTCATTAGTAACTTTATACCCGCCTCAAATTTATTTTTCGATAAAGTGTATTATTTGTTTGCGGATTCACACCAAAAATGTTATTATTTTTCAATGGAACTCATGAAAACGAGTGAATAACTTTTACGGAACACGTGATACGGATTATTTTCGAAGAATCCTCTAAAATCTAGCTTCGTCTAGAAAGTAGGGTTAGGTTCGTCATAAAACGTAAATATGCAAATTTAATGGGCATATTTGTGCCTCTATCGAATGCAGAATGATCGAGAATGGTGGCTGCTTTGAATCCATCGCTTGAATACGACCTCGTGTGTCGGTATTTTGTCCCGAAAGTCAAGAGGACCTATGCAACCGTAAATTGTACGAAAAATCACTCAACTCCCGCCCTTTTGCGTCGTAGCTCTACGTACGATCAGACAACATCTACATCTACATGCGATCAACGTGTGTGTGTGTGAGCTTCTAGGAATACACACGATATACAAGCGACGACCCATAGAAAATTCGCATGAAGTGGCTTTCTCGCACGCCCGACGCTCTGAGCAATTTCCGCGCGGGCCGATGAAGCGTTATTTTCAGAGTCGAGCTTTCGAGGCAATCTATTGTATCAGAGTGAAGATATATCCTGAAAATAATGCTAGGTGCATAAACGTCAATACGTAATAGACATCTGATCAATTTTGTGGCCGTGAGGTTACTTAAGGACAAAGAAAAGAATTTATATATCAGTAAAAATAAACTGCTTTTTAGGCGAAATATGATTATTTGGAATTATCGAAAGAAATATAAACGATTGTGGGTGTAGGTGGCGCTCGGAGGATGCGGATGAAATGCGTACTAAATTGCAGATGGCGCTTTGGGAACTCGCGATTTCTGTAAATAAATGACAGGTTGGTTCTCTCGTTTTTTTCTGTTCATTGTCATAAAAATCGAGTGATTCGGCAGCGGCCATTTTGGTATTTTAGAACGTCAGTCAGTCACAAGTCGAGTTGTCGAGCGGATGGACTCTCGTCGTTCGTATTGTTACGGGATCATATAAGACGCGAGTAGTTTTCGTATTACTCATCTCTCCACGACTCTGTATTGCTTAATTCGTCAATTAACTTGTTGGCTGAGTAAAAAAAGTCAACGGTTGCGTGTGACGTCACTAGTGAAATAACGTTGAGATGTTAAAGTTGTCGTCGTTTAGAAAATGGCGGAAACAAAACCTACGCGATTATGAATCATGACAATAAAGCTCTTGGATGATTTTTTTTTTAAATTAGTAGCCAAACGGAACTAAGTTTTTAAGGTCCCCTCTTCCGTGTCAATTTAGATGGTAAATTAAAACGTCACTCGGGCACGTGTCATAATATTTCTTGGTCAAAAGGTCAAGACCATTTTTAATTGTAAACAATGCCTCAAATGACGTCGCCATTAACCTTGAATGACCTTCAATGTGGGACTTGGAAGAACGCGAGCAAAATGGTCGATTGACGGATCGTAATTGATGCGATTTCGAGAGATTTTTTTTTAAAAGAGTATTTTGAGGTCGTTGATTACGAATTTGAACCGATGATACAATGAAAAGAGAAATACGTGATACATACGATACGAGAGTCAAAATGGCGGAAGCCCAAAAGAAAAACACGTAACCACACGTTTCCTGGGGTGACGTAAAAAAAGTGTCATTTATAGATTGGTTGTTCTAACACGAACTATTGACGCTGGTGAGCCGAAACCTTTTGATCTCATAAGATTTGAGGTAAAATTACTCGAAGCTTGATAACAAAAGAGGATTTTTGACAAAAGTCAAAGAATAAGGTTCGATAGCCTTGAGATGGGATTAGAAAGTTGTCGTGGTGCAAAAATATAGATATCCGGAGAGAAAATACTGGAGGTAAAGAGAGATGGCCAAAGTATATCCTGACGAAAGGCACAAACACAGAGAGAAACTTTTTTTTTTGCGAAAAATCGACTTGAACAGTTGTATACTGAGGAGAAGGTAAAATCAAGAGAAGAGGGAAGAGGAAGCTTTTGTATTCGTCGTCTTTGACCGTCCGCGTATCCGATGATCACAAAGGCTCTCACGACGAACAATTGTTGGACGTACATAAGAGAGGGCGAAAAAAGATTCAACAATGGTGGACGGCCTGGGTCTTGAATCATGAGATAGGAGAAGCCCAGGAAAAGAGACATGAAAATAAAAGGAAAAAGGAGAGAAAACAAAAAAAAAACAACATGAAATCAAATAAACAAGCAAACAAACTGCTGGAGGTTGAAGAAAAAAGAATTGGCTCGAGTGACAAATAACAAAGAAATTTGCCTTTGAAACTTACCAACCTCGTGATGCCCGAGGCCTTCGGGAACGTGACAAATTTGCGGAGAAGAAAGCGGGGGGTTAATCGTACAATTAACCTTCATTATCGAACCCTCTGCTCTTCTCCGTTCATTCTCTATGTCCTACATCAACATATATACATATATATATGTTTGTATGAAATGTACACACATACAAAGCCATGTACGTAATACAAATAAAGTTTGTCAGTGGCACACGTTGATAGCACTACATTCGGTTACCGTCCTGCGGACTCTCCCGTACGTTTATGGTCGTTCTACTTTAACGAGGCCAAGCACGGGGATAATGCCGAGCCTGTAGACCGATCCCCGTCCTCGGTTCTATTGGACTCTCGTCACAGTATGTCACGGACGCTCCAAACTGCCATTTATATTACATTATTAAAACATTATACCTTCCTGATGTGCGAGCTGGAACGGTTAACTTAGAACCGCCATTTTGATTAGTTCCGCCGCCATTCCATGGAAAAAGAAACCCATATTGCACACAACCTTTATATCGCATCTGTCCCGAAGCTACAAACTTTTGTAACAGCCACAAAGGCTGTAAAAAACCTTATAACTTTAAGTTCTTACGTTATATAAGTTCTAAAAAAAATGTGTTAACCCGGGAATGGAATATCTGAGGAGATTTTCCAAATAACGGATGAGAGGAGATGGTTGGAAAGAAATGAGCGAGAAGAAGGAAATTAGATGTTAACAGACAATTCGCAGTCATTCTTTATTATTTCGTATTCTTTTTTTTTTTTTACACATCGAATGCACGAAACTTTTAATTCGTCAATGTTATTAATTTAACTGTGTATATATTTATGTATAATATAATTATATAATATCGAGCATTTTCAAATAAATAAAAACTTTAGAGCAGTACAAACATAACGGTGAGCCACAGTGAGCTTTTACGTCCCCGTGATTAAATATAATCTTTTTTTTTCATCAATTTTTCGATTAAATGGATTTCCGAAGAGATTCACATTCATTTTCGTGGCCGGTTCACTCTTCTCATCCCTTGATTATTAATCGTAACGCAAGTAGACTTTTTCAACATACAACTCTAGGGCATCATTAAGGGGTCAGAATAATCTGAAGTCTCTATAAGGGACAACTATCTTTACAAGTACCTTCTTCTTCGTTCACCATACTTTTTAATTCGAATAATGAATAATTTATTATGAATCGACAGTTATATTTCTTCTCCAACCTTCTCCTGTTCGACAGGACATAAATAATATTATACATCGCGGAGTCACACTTATTCGTTAGTTCGCGTCCAAAGAGCTCGCTTCACAAAGCGAATGACTAATTCATTCGGACAATTATTATTATTATTGTTTATTATTTATTGTACAGAGTTTCACAAAAGTTGCACCAACGATTGGCAGAGTGACTGGATCGCACAGTTTTTAAAAGAAAAGAATTTACAATATTTTTTTTCCACCGTACGCACTGCTGTTAAGGTATTAATAGATTTTTTTAGTCAATCACTATCATCGATCAGAATTGGAAGTGGTCAATATGGCCCAAGTGATTGGCGGTTACAAATCCATTGATGTCTCACAAACGTTCGACAGTAGGGGAAAAAAAAACGTCAAATACTTTTCTCTGCGGAATGTCACGCTCCATCTTCCACCAGTTTGGCAGCGAATTTTGTGATACCCTGAATTCCCAGCCACAAAACTTAATACAAAAGTAGTAAGAAGGAGAGAAGAACAGGTCTTTGGGATTGTTGTTTGGGTATAGGCGGGTACAATTGAAAGGAGGAGAAGGAGGAGGAAGAGGAGGAAGAGGCAGCAAACTTCCTGACACGCGACTAAACTCCGTCTCCATATAGCCGGAAATAACTAGCGGTAATTCCATTGCGCAGAGCGCTTGAGAGTTTCCAATTCGCGTTAACAATCCGTAGTGTGATTTTGAAAGTCGGGCTACACACCCAACACAACGGTTTATATCTCGGAGTGTCGTACACGCGTTTATCGCTCGAACGACCTATTCCGGAAGGAGAGTATGCTCAGGACGTGGAGATAAACAAAAGTTTACTTTTTAACACCTAGACTCTGACTTGTGTTTACCTCCGGGATAACATGGCCGTTGAAGGAGGCAACAAAACTTAGAGCCAACCACATAAACGCCTTTGATTGAAAGGCTATGGCTTATTTCGCATAATAAATTACTTAGGGAGTGATGGATAGAATAAGGATGAATAAATTATTGGGACGTACCAATGAGAAGCCTCAGTGAAACAAGCCAACAAAGACCCATCACCAGGAGGCTTCTAGTCGTCGTAGCTGTTCCACCTTTCGCGCAAGTTTCACGGACACTCACAATACTCAAATGACGTCGACCCAAAAGATTGTGGACGCCCTTGACGTTGCTTCGCTGGAGAATGTGCTCTCTTGACATCAGCACCGAGTACAATTGGTTGTCCGGTTGGCCAGCGCAGAACGTCAAAACCATGTGATTCCCCACTGCTTTCATAACGTGCACCGTACCAGCAAATTGAGCGTATGCCTTCAACGTCAAAGTACCTGTGGAACAAAGTACAACTCGACCATTAACCGAAATTACTCAACCCTGGAATTCTGTAGCGCAAACTTATAACTAAGTATTCATTAGAATGAGAAATTTTCTGATTGGATTTCTGGTCCAAGCACCAAAATACATCTTTTACTGGATTCTAGATCGAATTCCCAGTTGGGTTTCGAATTCAACCTTTGGTTGGATTCCAGGCTGGGTTTCGTGATGGGTTCCAAATTGAATCCCCGCTGCGATTCCAACCTGGATCCAAACCAGGCTAGTGGTTGCTGCCGAATAGGCAAACATCGTCATCTGGAAGTTCCTACAGGTTCATTAATTCTTCTCTGATCTGGATCACAATTGATGAAGCATTCGGCATTACTCGGCAGAGTTATTGGCACAACCAGGATGGCACATAAACTGGAAGGACGTTAATCGGCGCTACTGAACTCATGAATGTTATAGGGTTAAGGCCTTAATCTTCAATATTGAAAGCCCTAGTTAGTGGTGCCGTTGATGTGTTCCCATTG
The DNA here is from genome assembly GCA_013761285.1 of Campoletis sonorensis. Taxonomy (NCBI): domain Eukaryota; kingdom Metazoa; phylum Arthropoda; class Insecta; order Hymenoptera; family Ichneumonidae; genus Campoletis; species Campoletis sonorensis. Next base: position 283,349 of record JACEOJ010000086.1, read on the forward strand.
CACATAGGCAGCATGACAAAGATCCATTAAACTGTACCATAAGGAACATCGATCGCTAGCATACAAAAGGACGAGGAAGCTATGCTTTTATTTCGTCTGTCACGAACAGGCTGAGACCTTTTGCTGGGAAGAGGTTAATGCGGGTTAGTTGTACGAGCAATTCGGCTTCATGGTAAACTGTAACTGTTGGGCAATATCGTTTTCGTAAACGATTAGATGAGAAGCACACCTGACGACACTGAAATGCCTGTAAGGAAGCTCGTTGGACATGTTCTACTCAAAAAATGAAGCTTTACTAGTTGAAATATGTCTTTCACTAACTAATCGAATGGAGCTGTTCCACCTCTGGAGAACATTGCGTTGGGTTCTCCTCTACTCGGGAAAGGGAAACAAGTATGAATCCCAGGGTTTAAGGGTTTTCTATGAAACCCCGAGCCAATTACACTCCACCAGGTATACCTGGGGGCTAATTTTAGTGAAAAGCGACATTGGATACTAATTGGATGCGCCAAATGCGTGAATCAGTTTACGAAGACCTCCAAAGCCCATTTGGCATTTGAGAGAGAGAGAGAATACGTTAGGAGTTCTGCGCAGGGGATTAAGGATGAGTGGAAAGTGAGGACTGAACGTCATCCCAGTCCAGTTTCTCGAATAAGAGCTCTTCACAGGGATTCGTGAGATCGTTAGGTAGCCTAAGGATTTCAATTATCAAAATGACTCCCGGTGTTCCGCATCGACGAGCTAGCAGAAATGCATATAGAACTCTCTCGGTACAGAGACCTTCTGTTCATCATCGCCCCCCCCCCCCGTCCCGCCCCACTGGAATTTCTCCAGAACTTTTAAGTCTTTCGACTCTCTATGCCTTTTCTTTTTGTTCCCTTCTATCTTGCCGGATATAATTTAAAAGAAAGCTTTCATTCCTTCATTCGGACTGTGAAAAAAGTCCGTTTCACTGGATTCTTGATCTTCCAATCCGTGCCATTGATTGAGTCTTCGTTCGAAATACATAAAAATAAGTTTCTTCTTTTTCACCAAGCTGCTCTTTGGTTCGCAATGTCATATATTCTGGATCAGAACATGTGGATCCGTCTATAAATCATAATAATATAGCAATCGTACCAAACGTTGGACTCAATACCCGGCTTCTGGCTCTCGTTCTGCCTCCCTTTTGAATTCGATAAAAATGAAATTCTTTGATGCATTCTCGTGAATAAAAAATTGGCACGTGGGAATAAAAAATTTATTGGATCACTCTGCATTCATGGCGATGTATAGATATATTTGGATGGGTTCTGTAGTAAATTTTCAAGTGATGTGTGGACACCAGGTACATTGTGAAGCACGCGAAAATACAGACGGTATATTGCATTGGAAAATAGTACGTGGGAATAGGACGGAACGAAATAGTGACTCGATTATTATCGAGATATGTCGTGTGACGTGGGCAACGGCTTTGAAAGCTGTTTTTATCGAATACCGATAACTCGAGTATGCGTTCCTCGGAGCCCTGCTGTGTTCAAGACTTTCCTGTGAATATAGCTCCAATTTTCGTTGTTACAATCTCCCTTGAATCTTCCTCAACTCCTCATTTTTCTCTCTCTCTCTCTCTCTCTTCTCTGTGACATAAAATTTTCCTTCTTTTTTCCGACCCTCAGATTTTTTATGCTACACACTTTGTTAAGGCTGGAAGCTTCCTTAAGCACGTTTCACAAACTCCAAAAGTCCTTTGACCTTACTCGTTTATGCGAAGAATTTTATGCGATCGTAGAAAATCGACTTATTCAAGCTGAGTTACTTTTTTACCTCGTCTCTGTCAACCGGTCAATGTGGATTACTATTTCAATCAAAGGGATCAAATCTACGGGCTTCCAACAATGTTGGAATTTGAGAATTACCGATTCAAGCCTGTTCCAAACGGCATCACGATGCAAAATTCGTTTTTAATTTTTTTATTTCCTTCATAAAACGTGATGAATTTGACAAAAATGGAAGTTTATAATGTATGGAAATATTTGGATCGAATCGTATGGGGCAGGCATGTGCGAACACCGATAAAACCTACTCGGGCGTTGGACCCTCTCGTCTGGTGTGGGGAGAATTGATGGAAAAGGAGCTTAAAGTTCATCCGACGAGTTTCAAACTTTTTCAATGGAATTTTCATTCATGATCAAAGTACAGGATGTAGCTCAATGGCGAATAAAAAAAAAAGGTGCCCACACTCTGCAACAGCCAGGATCGATAGGTTGCACTCCGAGTGTTGGATATAGTTGCAATTTTGCATAAACAAGTTGAAAGGAATTAAAAAGCGATAATCGTTGACATATGTGTAACGATAAAAAAATCAGTGTTAATTAGTTTTTATATTGTTTACCATTTCGTCTATAAAACTAGTTTTTCCCGCAAGAGTCAAAACTTTACGAATTTAGTGAATTCCCATCGAGTTATTAAGGTAACACGAACCTCGCTGGGAGAGAGTGCGTTCAATAATTTCAGCGTAAAATGGATGAAGCATCAATCTGCGGATGCTTCCAAAAGTGAACCTCTCGCTCAATCCTCTCACATGATCGTTAATCCAATTTGCTCTTCTCCGAGAGTTAGCAACTTTCTTCAGTGGGGGTGCGGAAAGTGCGCGAGGAGGAGAAACGTTGCTTAAGTTCAAGACGCATGTACGATTATGTATGAGTGGAGCGCAGCCACTCGTCGTGTGCTTTGTACACACGTAGGGAGAATTATATAAAGTGCTAGTAATAATTTTATCAATATGAATGAGTATTCCGGGATTTTGAATTTATTTTTATGTCAGAAGAGCTTGAGACTGACAGGATAGAAAGATTGTGAGATTCTGAAGAGAAAACTCCTTAAGCATTTTTCTCTACGACGCAGCGTTCTCGAGATATCGCAGTTACCGTGAGCAGCGAATGAGGTGCGTGGGGAGTGGCGAGCGCGCGCCACGCCCACTCTACCTGATTCGCTGGCGCTGGTAAACGCAATAACTCGAGAACGGTGCATCGTAGAAAAAAAAGTCCAAGGAATGTTCTCTTCAGAATTCCACGACCGAATGATTCCACATCGTCAGAAGGCGATTTCTCTCAAACTCTGTACGTCAAACGGCGTTTTCAAGAACTTTTTTCTATCACCAACAGGCGAAGTGTGAGCAGACGACAAAAGGCTACCAATACAGCCACGATGCTGGTAATCCTACTCAAGACTTTCGGTCACTTCTTTACGCTTCAATAAACTTCAGATATTCCGGGAGAAAAAGTTTAAGTGGTGCTTATACTCTCGATGAAAGAGTTTATCGAGACACCAAGAGTGATCCATGAGGATCACTGTTCAATGGAAAAAAATTGAAAGTCCATTAAGAATTTATTATTAATATTGCCGCTTTTTTTTTTATTCTTCTTACCATTTTGCTGCGATGTCGACAGCCAATATCCTGGTCCTCGCACCGGGTCCGGAACCCTAAACGTATATTCGAGATCTCCTGCTTCCTCTTTCCAAAGTAATCGCAAAAGTCCTCTGTCGTCAGATCTCAGTTTAATTACTGGACACGAATCAACGATTACTCGTGCTGTGCTCATCTGTCTTGTAGGCTCGATTTTATGGTCCAACACTTCGACGACGTACCATTTTCCCATTATCTAATAACAGTTAAATAAAATAATATTTTTTAAATATAAAATTCTCAAAAATAATTCTCAAGTTTTTCGTATTTTATTTTTTCGTTACGATCTAAAGTTTAATAGTGCATTTCATTAATTCGACAATTACTTTTTTATCGGTTTATTTATTTTTTTCCCTTTTCCCAATTTTTATTTTTATTTTCATTTTTTATACGTCGGCAATGTTGCAAAAAATTCCGGATGAATAATGCGTACGAGAAATTACATTATAAATATTCTCATTCGTGAACGGACGTTTTATTCTCGTTGGAATTTCGGCCTGTGACTATCAGACAGTTCGTTACTTCAATTGGTAAATGTCACCGCCACCAAAATAATGGTCCCCCAATATATAACGAGAGACTTGGTAATAAAAAACTTTGAAATATGTTGCATCGTGTCATTCTGCCAAGAGTTTCGTGAAAAGAGACGGAAATCATTTGAAAAATGGTTTTATTTTTAAATAATTAAAAAAAAACTGATTAAAATTAAAAAAATGAAATGAAAGAATACGATTGAAAAATTATTTTTAATAAATAACCATAATGAGACCTTTTTCTCGTACGAATTCCTAAAAAAATACAAAATACTGCTTTAAATATTTAATTTTTCCTTGGAATTTTGACGTTTCGTCAGATAATATTCATCGAATGATTAATGCATTACGTTTTCCTATGATGTACGAAGTAATCAATCCTTTTCAGTCCCTGATACGTTATGATTCACAAAAATAAAAATAAAACACTCCCCACGCTGTGTATACGTGTGGATAGTTTTTTTTTCTTTTTTTTTTGAGTTTTATTCATGCCGGGTGACCGAGCATCGATTCGATGATCGTCGATTTATCAATTTCCTCTGACCACTCGTCGATGGTTCGTCCCACCATCGGTGGAATACCAATTTCCCTCGATTTGACAACAGACGAGAGAATATTTTCATGGTTTGCTTATGGAAGCTTTTCTGAACCATTTTTCGCATTTTATTTATTAATAAAATTCCGTCCAATCAATCAGATAAAATTAATTTTTATTGTGTAATCGATTAAAATGATCGTTTTAATTTTTTTCTATCGTTTAATTTCGAGTTAAACATTTTTTGCTACCACTCAATTTTTTTTTTTCGATTGACAAGTCATTTTTTTTTTTTTTTTTTTCCATCGGACACTGCAATATTTCTTTCGCAGGAAAAATAAGTTACCAATTCTTGAAAATGGACGTTCTTACCATATGGAAACGCCCCGATTTGTTATACGCTTCGAGAGTAAACTTTTTTTTCTTTTTTTTTTATTCGAGCAGCAGGTGTTGTTGAAATTATTTCCATACTGGACGACGAAACAGCCGGTTGGTTCATTGACCAGACTTCGTTTACGAGGCTCCGCATCGGATATAAATATTTTGTTACAGATAAAATAAGTTTTGCATTAAAAATCGTGATAAAAAATACAATTTATATCGATATTGAGTCTATGGGAGTTTTTTATTTTACGAGAGGAATTCAGGCGCCATTTCCGCTTATTTTTTTTCACATTTTTCAATACCACCCGATTTGATCAATTTATAGCACAAAATCTGCTTTTTGTTTCTCTCGAAAATTCACTTTTCTCCCATAATTTGTGTGATTCGTAAAACGACGGAATGAACCAATTGTTTTATCACATTTTTTATAGTGTAAAAATGATTTTCTCGACTCAATACACGATTCGGGCAATTTGACGCGGATTTTTATATTTCACTCTCAACATTCGAAGCCATTCCCTCGCGGGCTTTTAACCGCTGCTGCGTCCGTTTAAATGACCGAAATACCAGAGAATTCAATCAATCGTGATAATTTGCCTGAGGATTTACGACTTGACACGATCGTAACGAACTTTTCAGAAAAAAAACGAGTTTTTCTTTAAATTCCATTTTTTTCATCAGCGTCACTTTGTTTATTTTTCTTAAAAGGTTTTTTGTCTCTGTTTGTATAACAAGTGCAATTTTCCATGGAGTTTCTCGATTGCAAATATTATTTTAGAAAAAAATAATAATAATAATTTATATAATTTTATTTTTTGCTAAATTGCTCCTGAAAACGTTTTTATTTTCGTTCTATTTTAACGCTTTCGTTATTTTTACATCGTCATTGTTATTTCTGCAAATTACATTTTTTTTCGTTTTCTCTTGTTCGAAAAAAAAAAATGAAAAAAAAAAAAAAACATAAAGCAATGCTTTGCACGCTGGAAGTAACAATGTTTTGACGTGGAAAATTACGTGGGGCAATCGGCTGGGATAAAACGGTCAAGCCCACCAGAATGAGCACTGTGGCTTTTGTGAAATATATAAATATATATATATATACGTTATGGGTTATTATGTAACTCGTTGATAGGGTTTAAAGTCGTATAAGTGTATGGGGTTTTCGTGAGTTTTCCTCATTATCGTCATATTCCTAGCTTTTTTTCTTTTTTTTTAAAGAATAAAATTAATCAAATAATTAATTTGCAAAGTTGGAGTTCCATTAAATCGTGATGTTCATTGATTTTTCGTAAATTTACAATTCACAACGAACCGTATCTATTTTTAGTAAATTATTAATCAAGAATTTCGTTTTTTTTTGCTTAATTTTCTAATTAATGTGACGATTAAGGATTTAATTTGTTAATTTATCATTTAAGAAATATGCATCATTACGAATTATGAGTGAAATGGGATAATAACGTGGAATCGATCGGTACTAAACCTCCAACGAGTTTTAATACCTCCCAAGAGGGAAATATACATCGTTGCCTGCCCAAAAGTGCCTGTAAATTGATGTGAATGTAGAGTTTTGTGTCTGACCCTTGTCGAATAGATTATTATTATGAGAATTTGTGTTTGAATTTTTAAAAGCATTTTTTTTCTAATGTTTCAAATTGGAGCTATTTCCAGGGGCAATAATTGAGGAAATTCAATAATTATTATTACGATTATTTTATTGATATTTTACGTTGTTATTGTTTTGTATTTTTTTTTTTTTTTTATTTGTACGAGTCGCTTAAATAATCATTCATTCGATTATTTTAAACAAAATAAAAAGGAGGAGAATAAAAAAGAAATTTAATTGAAAATACTTAAATGGGAATGTTCGAGTTCAAGGAATTCGTAATTGTCTAATGATCAGAATGATTTTCGGAATAAAATAACTTTCCGAGGTGCATCTCCATGAAAATTGTGGCAAAGTTTTCTTGATCTGGAATTAACTGGAAGGAGAATTGCAAGGGCAGGTTAAGAGAAACTTCTATTCCATCGCATTTCCTACATGGAATTGACGAGGCGGAAAATAGAGAATTCTGACATTGGTATAAAGATCTCAGTAGAGCAAATTACATAAAAATAAAAAAATTATATTTCGATTACGAAAAAAGAGTATTTCAATCACGATTTATATTATTGGATTAGTCGTTAAAATAAAAAAATGAAAAATAAAAAAAATGAAAACCAATAAATTTATCCAATTATCAATAATTCGTAGATTAACAAAAAAAATTCCATGTAAAATTGAAAAAAATGCAGTAATAGAAAACTTCATGGCAATTTGATTGGAGGAAAGGAAAGCTCGTTGACCCAAATTCACAAGCACGTAAGAATGGGGAGCGATTAACCTGAGTCACTTTTGTTCGTAGGATATTTTGTTCACGTAAGCATCGTCGTAATGAGAGACGAGTAAAAATCCTGAGCAATAGAAGTTTAGCAACGAGTCGTAATTGGAAAAACCCCTCGAATAGTTATTGAAAATAAAAAAGCTGATGAAGAACAAGCAAAAATGAAAAAACAAGCGAAACAAAAAATCGAATATTTTTGTGACTAAATATTTCTTAATAATTATAATGTCTTAAAAAATAATGATTAAGAATAAAATTGACAATCAGTGACAGAGCAGCTTTATGATTTTCAAAATTGATATAAAATGATTAAGTTCAATTCTTTATTATAACATAAAGTAGACGTAAAGAAAATGTAAATTAAAAAAACAAATCAAGTATTTTAACGACATGTCAGCAAGACATTTGCTTCATTGAACTTGAGTCAACTTTAAGTCAACGCAAACTTCAACTTAACTCAAAGTTAACTTTAAAGTCAACTCGAATTTCAAGGTTTTGCGTTATTTTCAAACAAAACAAACCATAGACAACGTGACGTGCGCTGTCAGTTGTGTTTTGTTACTAATCAACGGCTAGATTAATTTTTTTTTTTTTTTTCGAGTTATAAATGGTGTAACTACCACAACTTTGTTTCAAATATATAAATTATTATAAATTTAATTCTATTTGTAAAACAAAATTTTTCACGTTATTATTTGATGTGAAAAAAGGTTGAATATAAAAGACTACGTGTGTTAGCACGAACCAGATACAAGCTGGGGTAGAAAATATTAGCTCGTGTTTGCATAGGGGCTTTTTGTGGGGATGGTTTGTTCGGTAAAGCGCTGAAGAGGCAAAAAAAAAGAGAGAGAGAGAGAGGGAGAGAGAGAGGAATTTTGTAACTTTCGGGTGAATCTGATATTAAAATCTGAATGGCGTCGAATGTAGTGTGTAGCGTGAGTAAGAAGAGAGTTGGGTGCGGGCGAGAGAAACACGTTTTCTCACTATCTCGATAAGCTCCTGATGTGTTTCTGGCCCACGTTGTTGAATGACGTCATCGTGAGGCGAAAACGTTTGGGAGTGGAGGTGAGCGACTGAAGGACAGAGAGAGAGAGAGAGAGAGAGAGAATCTCGAAAACATCTTCTGACTCTGTGCGAATGTAGTCTCTATTTATTTTAGTGGCAACATTAAATCAGCGGTAGCAACTGTGCAGAATGTTTCAATTTGCCTTGCGGCAGTAAAAACGTGACTGAGGGAGATCGTTGATTTGGGTGGGATCGCGATATTGAAAAGAGTGGAAGTGAAAAAAGTGTGAGAAACAAATATTGTCAAAGTTCTAGTGATTCCTCGAGGAGCATGGTTGGCAGCGATATCGTTAGGTTCGTCCATTTTGTTGATTCCTCAGTGTGCAAAGTAGCAGGGCTTGAAACCTACAAAGTCCCATTGGAATCGATCGAACAATTTGGCATTAATGGACTGAGATGGAACAATGGGATTTAGTCTAGACTGAGGATTAAAAAATGTCTGATGAAGAACGCCATTTGACAACAGTTTTCATCACGTGGCCTGCCGCCGGCCATTTTGTCATCGGAGAGCATGGCGAAGTGTGAAAGTTGCATTGAATTTGGAGTCCGTTTGATGATAAACTATTTGATGAACTCGCGATGAGACCCTAACTTGAGCAGCAGCAGTAGCAGCAGCAGCAGCAGCGAAGTTTATCGATTCAATCGAAAATTCGATAGATCGAGATTGCGGAGAGTCAACTATAGGGACGAAGGTTGAACTGGAAATACGTGGAGGATGACATGGGAGCATCATTAGGGTAAGCCATTTGCGAGACAGTTGCCAAAAGTTTAGTGGCAGGATAAAGTCTGGTGTAGCAGGCAGTGACATCGAGATTTAGGAATATTGATCCTTCGTTATCGCTCGGCCTGGTCTGCTGTTGACATAGTGAACCTCAAGGATAGAGAGTCCGGAGGATGGTGGACGACGAGCAACTTTCCCACAACCCCGGCGGGATGTCACGTACGTTGTAATCCCTAGTGACCCTATCAGTGTCGACCGAACGAGCGTATAATCTATAAATATCATTTTTTTTTCCCAACCATCCGAGTGGTATCTTTAAAAACAAAATGGAGTTACGTGGGTAACTTTGTTGGTAAATATGTTATTCCGAAGGATCAACGTGCTTAAGAACTTTGGGGTGAAGTCGTTGAGGCTCATAAAGAATGTCTGATTGAAAACAAAGGACTTTCTTGAAATGGATGAAAGAAGGAAAGAGTCAAAAAAGAAGTATAATAAGAAGAATAAAACATCTGAGAAATGGTGGCCGAACGATAAGAGCCCAGGCAACTTGAAGTAAAGTTAAGATGATCCATAATACGTGGAAATAAAAATGAAGAGATATTCGAAAAAGGTTGAAAACTTGGCATGTTCGATGAGGCTAAATTTGTAGAATATGCGGGAGGATCGTTGATCGCGCCCACACACAGAGGCACATGGAAGTTTAGTTGCGTCAACGAGTATTGGTGAAGGTGAATGTCTCGGATGTAGAAGAAGAAGAAGAAGAAAAAAAGCTTGGGTCCCGATGGAGAAGCTCAAAAGTGTGGAAAAGTTCAGGAGCGGGTAATACGAGAACGCAGAGAGGTGAAAAGATTGGTAGAGTGAGGGGGTAACCGGAGAGTGTCTCGTTGAAAAGTGGCGTTGGGGAGCGAGGCTCACAAGAGGGCGACCCTCCAAACTACTTTGGAAAATGGCTTCGCCGGGTGCTTACGAGAGCATGGGAGCAAAAAGGTAAGAAAAAAAAACACATAAACACACAAATATATATGTATAGCAAAAAAAACGCAACACGATACACTTGTGCTCGATCAAACGGAAGTTGGGGGTAAGTTTCCATCATACTTACGGCTTCGTATCGGGCTGAGCATACCTAGAAACGAGAAAAAAAGAAATAGCGTCAACGGAGGACGGCTGGAATGTGTTCGGCCCTCAATGTTCGTGGTGGTATGCCCTTAAAACCGTGTTTACGTGGGGCACATGGAGTTTACATAAGGCTAGTTGATGACCAAGCTAGAAGGGTCGACGAAGACACCCTTCATCTGTACGATTTCTGGAAGTTCTATGACGTTAATCCAGACTCTGATGGTTAAGCAAGCTTCAAACATCGATCGAAGCCTCGAGTCTGATCCTATGTGGTGGCCGCTGCTAGCCAGTCACGGTTGGACCAAAGGATCCACTCTGTTTCTGCATTTAGTTTTTCAATTCCCCGAGGCTGGAGCCCCGAGGAAGTGGAGACTACCTTGACAAGTTGATTGGTGGAACGAATAACAGGAATGGATAAACAGGTCTGGATGAAAACAGGGATGAAAGTTGAGAAGGAGAAAAAAGATGCTGCTAGGACACGTTGGGAATGTGAGATAATGAAATAATGCGGAGAAACTCTGGTTGAATTGTCGAATAATGGAAAAGCGAGCTTCGCCAGTCCGGGGATTACGTAACAACGGAAGAATGAGGCGGAGGGATGGAGAAGAGGAAGAAGAAACGCTATGATTTGCATTTGAACTGGTGAAGAGCCCGGGAGCCCGCAATAGCGGCTTCGGCAAGTTTTCAGTTGCAAGAGTCACATGTACAAAGAGCCAGAGGGTATGAAGGAAGAAGCTTGGTGGAGAGAATGCGGAAACCCAAAGTGGACGAGTGCCGCGATAAGCGGAGGGAGGATACACAACGCGAGGCTTCAAGTGGAAGACAAGCAAGCAAGCAAGCAAGCAGGAAGCGAACAAGAGTTGAGCAGAAGAAATACAAGCGAACAAGAGGACATTATTATATTTTGTATTTAACCGCGAACTTTGATGGTTGTGTACGTCGTGCGGTGCGGCACAAAGTTTCACCAGGAGGTAGAAGTTGTCAGGCGAAATAGCTAGGACAAAGCTCGGTTGCTGGATTCTTACGGTGGCTGAAGGATGATGCAGGTTTTTGGAAGACATTGAAAGGAGGGATGGGAATGACGCCAGTTGGAGACACCTGTGGCTGCAGTCATTGAAGAGCTCGAGAGCTTGTGCCATTTTGGGGTGTACATGCTTTGTTTCCTAACTTGAAAAGTTGTTGTCCTCTTGGCATGATGGAGCAGCGACTAAGCAACTAGCTGGAAAGATACACGGTCTACTTGTGGCATTAAAATAACGAATCTCTAGTGCCTAGAAAGTGGTAGAAATCCTTAGAAAGGTACAAGTCATCAGCTGCCTAAATGTCTTCCAACTTTTCGTCTAGTTTTCACCGTCTTTTCATTGTTGCCTCGGCTCGTTTGCCTCTCATCCAGGTCTCGCGCATTTCACCAGGTTCTTTCTTCAAAAGATTCGTCCTCTCACGTCTGACTTCTCTTGCGGTTACCACGAGTTGGGAAAGAGGCAGGATTCTCAGTTGGTGGTGCTAGTGTCGTCCCGCCAGACGAATTTCGTTCAACTTCCCACCCCTCGTTAGCGCCATTATTCAGACGTGCCAGGATTCCGAAAGGGCCACTGGCAACGATCCCCTCGCCGACCAACCTGAGAATTCTCCTTCTTCTTCTTCTTCTTCTTTACTTTCCTTCAACCGTCTTCTCTGTCACCCTTTTCACCCTGAGGCAACCAACTTTTACGAAACCCACGCCCTGCCATACCCCCTTATTAAGATTATGAATTACCTCACGCTTTATGTTGTCACATCCCCGCCAGACACTTTCATTCTGTTAACCGCGTGTCTATTTTTTTACGCATCAACCTTTCGTGGAACCCTCGAACCCTGCTGGGGAGTGCCACGTTGATAACATCGCATTCCCCAAATGGACAAAGCTCTTTTTTTAATAAATTATACATGCGTGCATATTAATGCGGAATCCCCGTGACTCCCTTGAGTTACCCTCCTCGAGTCAAGGTGAAGAATATATTAATTAAAAGATTTTCCTCCGGTAATATCAACGTTGAAAAGTGAAAATTAAGATTCGCTTCGAAGGCGATGAAGGCGAAAATAAACACTACACCACTGAACTATCAAATTGCGCCACAGTAAGCTACTGAACGTTCCGCAGAATATTTATATAGAAAAAATAAAAAAGACAGTTTATTTGACTTAAAGAGGCTAACCCAAGGGAAGTGAAATCGCCTTGACCCGCAGGGAAGGATAATAAAAGGCACACCTAAATTTCAGCTTCCACTCAATGTCTGCCACGATTATACACCTTCTGCTTAGCCCATCGTTGTGAATGTATCCCAAAGTAAATGGGATTAACATCCATCACAACGCTTAATACCAGCCTCTTCCTCGACACCGTTACACGTGCATGAATCCTTAACGAGCACGCTATGTAAAGGAAAATGACCTTAAGCTCGTCAACGGTGCACCTGAGACCATCATCTTCCAAAACAAACAATCCACCAGGTCTACAAAACCTCATTATCATTTATCTGCAAATATTGAAACAACTCCTCAACGTCACACACGCACGTCGTCGCTGTTACTAATAAATGCTGCGTAACGAGGTCATCGAGGGTCGAAATTATTATCAAGTTTTTCTTCCACCCTCCGAGAGCTTATTTGCCATCACTCGGCCACTTGCCGAGGTTATTGTTACAACCAGCCCTCCTCACTGGTCTTTAGGCTCCAGGCCACACATGAGAAGAACTCGACACACTAAAGTATTGATTTCCCTATAGGATGAGCGAGTTTCATAAACACTTGAGAATTGTATAAAAAATACAAGAGAAAGGACTAAAGGACCACGGTCGATGGCTCATTCATCACCATTTGCCTTACGAAAATGTGTAGAAGAAAAAAAAACGAACTGAAAAACACTAACATGATAGTTAAAAAGAAAACAACATCGACAAAAGCAAAGAAAGGCTTTGAAAAATAGAGAAGAATAGATTTACGGAAAAGGAAATAATAATCGATGAATGGTTTTGATCGGCAGCTCCATCATACACTATCGCTCTTTCAGTAGTCACGTATCAAAGCTGTCAGACGTGTTACGAGTAGTGAGCGCCGAGCTTCTCGCGCCTCGATCCTATAAAGTTTTTTAATCTTCCACTTTAACGCTGTACGGTTAAAATATATGATCCCTTTCCAGGATATCTCGTAATAGCAATATTATCGGCTGTCTCGAATAAATCCTCAAGTAATCCGTCAATGTTGGCATAAAAATGGAAACAATAATACCAGCGGTATACAAAATGATGAAACCAGCCAACAGAAAGAATTAAACTTTTGCTGAAGTGCTGAGCAGTTGGTTGAAATGCAACTGTTAAAAAAAAAAAAAAAAAGAAAAAAGTAAATTGGCTGTGAGATTCAGTTTGCAGTAAGAAGTGTATGAAAGAGCCTGGAGCAGTTCCTTCGTCACATTGACGATAACAAGTAGCTCGAGGCGTTGAAACTTTGTCAAACATTCATGTGCAGGAGGTTTCTAGGCAGGGCTGAGGACTTGTGGCATGTTCCATCCAAACTTTCCCTACGTCTGATTCGTTAGATTGAACCTTCTGGAAGCTGTGTGTCATTCGTAAGCACTAAAAGATCTGTCGCTATTGCAATGACATTCGGCTGGGTGTTCGAAAAGCAACCTTACAACTTGGAAGGTTAGGTTTGGGGTCCTAGTTAGACATCCGCAATTGTGGGGCTTAGGCCTACAACGATATCAATCTGGGTTCCAAGTGAAAGGTCCTAAATCTAGGATTCGGATCTGGAAAAGTGTTTGCGTAATTGGTCACGAAGTAATAGCTAAGTTGGGCAATGACTAGCAAGTCAAGACAATAGGGCAAAAATGACAAGTGGCATAATGTCCAGTTGGCATGTAAAGCCTACTGGAAGCTGGTTGTCATTTGGAAGCACTGAGAGATCTGTCGCTATTGCAATGATATTCGGCTGAGTGTTCGAAAAGCAACCTTACAACTTGGAAGGTTAGGTTTGGGGTCCTAGTTAGACATCCGCAATTGTGGGGCTTAAGCCTACAACGATATCAATCTGGGTTCCAGGTGAAAGGTCCTAAATCTAGGATTCGGATCTGGAAAAGTGTTTGCGTAATTGGTCACGAAGTAATAGCTAAGTTGGGCAATGACTAGCGAGTCAAGACAGTAGGGCAAAAACGACAAGTGGCATAATTTCCAGTGGGCACGCGATGCATGTGTTTGAAGGGGAGGTTTATGGCGGCATACTCATTGTCAGATATGTCGTAGGTTCGCACAACAGCAGGAAGTCACGTTGAAAGCTCGTTCGGGTGAGGCTTTCGTGGCAAAATATGGCAAAGTGGTTGGTGGCTTATTTTTTTTCTTTGTTTCTTTCTGGTTGTCGTATCCGGCGATCTTTTTAGCATAAAACAGGTCCACGTGAAGTGGTTCATTGTACTATGTGGCGTTGTGGGCGGTTGAACAAAGGTACACGATAGAGAGACGCTTGCACGCACTTGGACGTTTCTTGATGCACGTTCTCTTTGTGGTGGGCCGCGATGCCATCTCGTAGAAAGTTTCATGGTTGTGCGCGATAGTACAAAGAGTTGAATGCTGAGGCTGCTTAACGTTGGACAGAGTCCATGGACAAGAGTTTGGGTAGATCGTGGCCGAAAAGGGATGTAGGACGAGGCAAGAATGCCATACCTCGGGGAACCCCCTTGCACAATGGGCCCCCGCCTGTGGAACCGTTGGAAAATGTGCATCAGTGAACCTGAATCGGACGCCACTTAAGCGCCTCTGCCACTTAGATATTCGTGTGTGCATATGTCTCTATCTATATGGTAACCATTGGGTTTACGTTCCGATGGAAACCCACCACGGCTATGGTATTTACTCGTTATACATGCCATCGTATTCGGGCTGTATCCAGCACATGGGCTTGAACGTGCTTTCGCACAAATATACACTGCGTATACAAGCCGCTTGAAAATGTTGACTCTACATTCAAGGGATCGTTAGATCATCTAATTCTGTGGGGAAAAGTCCTTAGCCATTTTTCTCTATGATGCCTGGTTCGTGAAATACTAAGTAATCAAGTGACAACCAATCGGATGCATGAGCAACAGAGCAGCTGGAGTGGGGGAACCACGTTTGATTGGCTGCGACTCATTGGCCAATATTTCATGAATGGTACATGGGAGAAAAAAAATCTTAAGAGCTAATATGTTTCAAATTTATCAAATAATGTAATGCTTGGAATGTCAACGTTGGTTATACATGTTTAATTAATAAATTCCACGCAGACCCACTATTCCCATTGGCAACATACCTAAACTCTCATTTTCTCTGAATTTTGGCCATCGGTTCTCAGAATATTGAAGACCTTGCAAATTCCGTTTGCAAATGGCTTTCCTATGGCTTTGAAAGGCTGACAAAGCCATGAGGGAACTTTTAGCTCGAATTTGGCATTTGCTTGATGGCGAAGCTACGGAAATGTGTAAATACAATTGGTAGGATAATTTGGATTAACTAATGTACGTGGCCGGGTTATTACTTGAAAATCGATGTGAACCACCTCAAAGGGAATAGCACAATCCATCATTTACCATTCGTTCTCACATTCCTACATTTGTCCCTAATGGAAGCAGAAAAATTAAAGGCTGGAAGATGAAACATTGGAGCTAAGCATTTAGCTGTATTCTCTCTGCAAGTGAAACTTTAAAGTGGTTCATATTTCCACCGGTAGAAAATTTGCCTCCCAGCTCCTTCACATGCGTGAATAATATTTTACATATATTTAATATGGAACAACTGAAACGTAGCCAGATCTGGCGTTACGTGTCTGGTATTCAACACTCGAGCTTTCCAGGCACCCTCCGCTCAACCCTTCCCCAACCTCGTCTATTTTTGCTTCAACGTCGTGCTCGGAAAATGCCTCATTGCATACATTTATATACGTACATGGATCTATATATATATGCATACATTCATTCTATGCATAAGAAGACATTGGAAGTACACGTTTGAGGCAGAAAGCAGTACGACATCCAGACGACGTGATATTATTCATTTCGCGCCCATGCCAAATCAACGTTTCACACCCTCTTCGTCACTGTTTCGGCCATTTCTTTTATTATTTAAAAAATATCTTCTCTCGGGAGCCAAATACGCAGTAGTTTTGCTACCAAGTTTCACAATTCTATCATTATTTTTGTAAATGCAGAAAAAATTTAATTTGACGAACCAGACTTTCGTAATGTCGAGAATAAAAGTCTGCTCACGTAGGTGACCGGACCAAAGAGAAGGTCGAGGGTGGGAGAACGGTGGTGTCGTAGCGAAGAAAAGTAGAGTAAAACCGCGTCCAGAGCATATGGCCAGTGCCAATCGTATGGAAGCCTGAGGCTAAAAGCAGAGGGCGTTGAGGCGTCGTGGGTGGAGGCTCGGGGTGATGGAATGAGGCATGAGTAGTATCTCTAATTCGGTCGCAAGCTCGGTAGCGTTTAACGCTATGAGAAAATGCTTTTAGGTACAGAAACTTTAGCTGCTATACGTGGGTTTCGTTTGTATGCCATTTGTAGTTTAGCTTAACTCGTCACTAATTAGTGTTGATGATTTTTTCGAGCTCTCAGCCTTAGCAACGGTGACTGATGCAATTCACGGGTCTTGGTTACCATTAACGGTGCGAAATTGCTGTCACTAACTGTCACTAATAAATTTAGCAAACTCTCGAGGCAAGAATTATCCTTGCGATGGCTTCTCACGGTTCTTGCAATCGAAATATTCGATAACGTTTGTCACTAATGAGCCAAACTACATTTCGTCACTAAATTTTCTCGCTAACTCCATCGCTGAAGTTATTTTTTCTTTTAGTCAAGCTTTCGTTCTCGATAAAGATGAACGAGCGACTGATGTTTATTGCCAACAGTGGTCACTAATTGCTGTGTCTGATTGTCACTAAATTTTTTAGCTAACCTTTACCGAAAATTGCTGTTGCTAATGATTTTCACTATGGTATATTGATCTTTCTAATCCCTGTCGGTAATTTGTGACACTTATAAATTTAGCCAACTTTTGACACTAATTCTGCTTATCTCGGTAATTCTTTTTGTCAACTTTGTTGAACTCAATTCTATTCCGGTACGTATAATCTTTGTCAATACGCTTTTATTAATAATTCACGGTTTGTTGAATATCGAGTTACTTCAACGAAACCCTATGCCACAAGCTTTCAAGTTTTTTTGTCGTCGTTATTTGTCTCTGCTTTTTTCCAACAATGTTTCTGTGCTCAACGTTCGATACTCGATTATTCGTGAATTCGGTATCCTCTCACGGCGCCGCTTCCGGTTCTCTGACGTATCACCGATAGCGTTACTTTCTCTCTCTCTCTCTCGCACGAAACAGACGAAAAAAAGGTGCTTTGTTTCGTTATCGGGACGAAAAAAAATAGCGGATTTTTCCGCGCGTAAACAGTAATGAAAAAAATTGTGAATTTCGAACGAATCGTTGTTTACTTACGACGTGTAACAATGGGAAAAAAAAGAAAATTATTAATCGATGAAAACTTTTGAAATCGTTAGGTTTTTACGATTTTTTTTTTTTTAAGCTTTCTATTTAAAGTTTCAAGCAAAACAACGAACGAAGATGAAGTTTTAATCTGTCTTTCCTGATAAGTAGAAGGAATATCTCACCTAAGAGGGAAATACCATTCGAAAGTTTGTCATGAGAAGAGCGCATGTGAAAACTGAATCGAAAATGAGCTTACGTGACAGAAAAAAAAATGAAAAACATTACGTGGGGCCATGGGAAACGGGGGAGGAGCAGTAATGCTTTGAATATTGCAACGTTATGTCTTTTGAAGTTTCGCTTGCGTCATAGCAATCCTTCGGGAAGTTTAGTCTCTTGAGTATTTGTACGAGGACTTGCCTGGTCGTCATCCTCGTTACTTTTGACTTTTCTTATTCGCTCCAGTTTATCTGACATTTGCCTCGTTCCAATGGACTTTTATTTCCGGTGTAAAAACTTTTTAGTTCATTCTAATTGTTTATTCGATTCTTTTTTGTTTTTTATTTTTTTATAAAATTACTAAAAAGAATAATAATAATTAGAAAATGCAGTGAATAGCACTAAAAAAAAATTGGATATTTTATGAACCATTTCAAGGACAAAATGGCCGAATACTTAACTCGGAGGATAAATTGGGTAAAAGTATTTACTTTTAGGGAGAAAAAGAAAAACGAGGGGAAAATAAAGAGGAAGGACGAACGAGTTTGCCCACACGTTCAATGTTTGTTCGTTCGCATGATCGGTCTCCCGTAGACAAAATAATATAGATATATATGTTGAAAGCTTGTGGCCATAACCTCAATTTTCTACCATCAAGCTTCGACCTCGTCCTCAACCTTGAAACTACGAGGACGTCGTCTATCGTTAGTTATTTTATTTTTATCTCCCCTGCAACCCCATGTTGTCCCATAAATATTCGTTTCGTATTTCTGGTTATTTGCTCGAATTAATAAACAAATAATTATGATTATAATTATTTTTAATTGAAGATGGAAAAAGCTCTCGAATTTTGACACTCGGGAATCATGATTTTTTCGTGATAAAAAAAAACAAAAAGAATGTAGAGACGAGAGGGATGAAGAAAAAATAATAAAAAATTGCAGAGCATCGACGAGCCTCGTAAATCTCGAGGCAAGCTGATCTCCCTCCATAAATCGCAGGCAATGTGGACGTTGATTCTCAAGCTTTAGGAACCACTCTTTCTTTCTCTCTTCCTCCAACTTTTTCCCTCTTTGTGTCCCACCTTCTTCCCTTCTCTTCTTTTTTCATCGTTTTTTTATCTCTTCACTCTTTTATTTTATTTTTTCCCTCATCTTTTTCTTCTTCTCTCCTCCTCCTCCTCACTCGTCTTTCTTTTTCGCAACAGCTTGCCCATAACTCGAGACAGGATTTCAAAAGCTTTCCTCTCCTGTGCATGGATTTTAAACGCGACTTATGCTAATCGTACAATAAAAGAGACGAAAAAAAGGCATATAAACACATAAATTCGTCTTCTATTGTGAGTAGAAAAAAAGACTGTTCTATTTTGTAATTCAAAGTAAGTTTTCCAGCCTTTGGTTCGCAAATTTTCTGCTCGTTCGTTTGAGTACCATGAAGCGGGGACTTAAACTCAAAATTTTCAACTCAAAATCCAAAAAAATCGTATTTTTCAAAATTTTGACTTTGTTTTTTGTTTGAAATCACATGACAGCTCATTTCCTGAAAATTCTAGCAACGGATGGCAAAAAGTGATCCCCTCAACATTTCATATCTATTATTTATTTTCTTCCATTGACAAAGGAATATTCGTTTGGCCTATTTTTTTGAATGGTTTACAGCGAGTAGAAGTTTTATCAGAGAAGAGTTTTGTTCACCGTGAATTTGATATTTACGTCACGTAGTCACAACCGATGGCTCAAATATGGCGTCGAATTTTTCTCTCATTCGTGCGATTCGAGACAGCAATTTTTTCCAGTTTTTTGAGGGGGGACTTTTTCGTTCTGCACTGCTTCACTCTGGTATCTCGTGCAGGAATGATTTCAACTAAGGGGTGTATAACGCTCAAGCTTTCTAGACTCGAAGAAAGCAGCGAGAAGAATCTTGATGGGTAACGGAAGTGGGAATATTATTGAAACTGACGAGGATCTTTGTCCCGTATCCGGGGAATTCCATCCTCGTGCGCGAGCACGATATATAGTCGGAGCATTCTGTGAGCACATAACTGACAACTAGTCCATAGCGTAGAATGAGAGAAAATAATAAAACGAAAAAAAAAAAAAAAAAAAAAAAATAGAACAAAAATGAAAATCAAGTCGGAATTTGGATTGAAAAACAGTTTGGAATTCACGATTATAATGTTGCAGATTTAAGACTGAACCTCCTTGAATAACTCTAACCCGAAAATTTTACCAACAATCCGCTTATGGAGAGACAGAAAAAATTCTTGACTCCGAGTGATGTCTTCAAAGCAGTCGTAGCGGGAGAAAATGATTTTTTTTTTTTTTTTTAATACTCAGTTAAGATTCTGTGAGTCGAGAAACGATAGGGATCACGTATACAGTCGAGTACCAGCAGCATCGCTGAGAATTTACGATTTTGTGGTGCGCCATTACGCCCGGTAAAGGATCGTGACTAGCAGAAAGAGCCTCCCTCTCAGCGTATAATTCAAGGAAAAGCTCCATGTGAATTCAAGCGTAAAAAGTTCTATCGAGAATCCGCGCTGAAAGATTCGAGCTTGAGACACAGAGCAAACGAGCAGCGCGAGTTGGCCGAACGAAAACATTCGATTCTGGTGCATTTTCACCAAGTGCCTGAATTTGCCTCGTCGAGAAATCCTTAATACAGGGTGTCTTGAATATTATGTTATTTTGATTCCTCCAAATTTGGAGAGTGAATTTATCTTGGAAAACTGAAGAGAAAAGTCCTTAGCCATTTTGTTCTGCGATCAACGGTTCGTGAGATAAATCACTTTAAAGCCAGAGCCAATCAGCTGCACTGGAAAGCGAAGCGCGCGGAGTGGGGGAAGCTCAGCGCATTGGCTCACGCGGGACGCTACGCTTAGGTAACGCCCACTTCTCCGTATGGACGCTTCTGATTGGCTATTTCAACGTGAAACGCTATTAAATCCGTTTTTTTTTAAATTCCTCATTAT
The DNA here is from genome assembly GCA_013761285.1 of Campoletis sonorensis. NCBI lineage: Eukaryota > Metazoa > Arthropoda > Insecta > Hymenoptera > Ichneumonidae > Campoletis > Campoletis sonorensis. Next base: position 304,218 of record JACEOJ010000086.1, read on the forward strand.
TTATACAGTTTTAATGATATTTCGATAAAGTTTCGAGTCTATTCACTATTTTTCACCGTACAAAATGGTAAAATATGTTTTATTCATTGACTTTAGCAGATAAATGCTCTTTTCCTTCATTCATTATACACGTTGACGAGGCACTATTTTCCTGCGGGTTGTTTTGGACATGAAAGTCCAAAGGGTCACGTAGCTCCGAACTATAATAAATCATTCTATGTTACGAAGAAACGAATATTTTCATAAGCTTCTTCCTCCACAATTCAGGGCGATTTGTCAAGTTGGAAAGCTCGTGAAAATTTCGTGCGAAAGAGTATAATGTGCGATAAGAAATTCTCAACGAAAGCCTCACACGCGTCATTTATCACGCGTAATTGAAATTACCTTTTCACTAACAATTACGAATTGAATCGTTCTGTATTTTTTCATTTTTATTCAAATCATGCAAAATGTAACTGTTTTATTATTTTTGTCACCAAATGAGTGGACAAATTATATTCAACTTTTCCAACAATAAAAATTCATCAATAGTAGTCGTACTAATAATAAATTATAAATTATAAATAAATAATTTATAATAAACAATGAATTATAAATTTATAATCAATTATAAATTCTAAATAAATAAATAATAAATAAATAAAAGCCGTAAATGTACCAAAGAGTGAATTTAAAACGATGGCAATATCATTAACCAAATATTTTTCTTAATTTTTCAAAATTAAGTTGAAAAATGGGTTTTTTGGAGTAAACTTAATGTAAATGATGGTTTAACTTACCCCGTCGAGATCGAGAGATTCTTGTGACTTGAGTTGTGGACAATTAAGGAAGGAGTAATGACTCGCCATGTCCACTGAATTGTCCGCCCACGTGTAACCCAATACAACTAAAACCACGATCGCGCACCACTTCATTTTAACTGATGCAACGAGTCCAGTTGGAATTGAAAAAAATTGGTTTAAACTGGCTTAAATTTAAGATCAAAACGCGAATCACAAATAATTTTTGGATTTCGATAAGAATCCAATGGCGTTGATTGTTCGAACACAGAATTGGCAGTTAAGTTCCGATTGGTCGATTTTAGTCACGATTTAAAAACACGAGAAAATTTCAATTAATTTGTAATTTATGTTAATTAAAAATGAGCGGCAAATTCAAAAAATCGAAAAATTCATACAATTCAAATTTTGATTGTTTTTCTTTGTTTTTCAATCAAGTGTCATAATGTCCTTGACAGCTGAGTGATGGATTGGACACCTGAGTCTTACGATCGATTATAAAATTCAATCGTTTGTTTAATCCGGTCCTTTCGCGTCGAGGAAACTGCTGAGTAGGAACTTGACTCGATTGGGACGGATTTTCCAGGCGATTTCAACTCGCACTTTTTTTTTATCTCGTAGTTTAATTTTGTTTTTTTATTTTTATTTTTTATTCACTTCAAGAGCTTTTAGAATATTTTTGCGTTTTTAATAAGATTCGTTTAATTTCGATTCGAGTTCGATTTCGTTGAATTTTTGTTTTTGGATTTAATTTAATTTTCGTGTGTCTGTTTTAAGTGTTTTTTTTTTAGGTTTTTTTTTTCAACAAATTGACGTCACTCCACTTCACAAAAAATGCACAATATATCCATGAAAACTTTTGTCGTCGTGAGAAAAGATTTTTTTTTCATTTCACGAATCAGAGCTGCGTGTTTCCGTCACAAGTAAATAGTCATCTGTCGAAAGAATAATTAATAGTGTCAGGACGAAAATTTTCTTTAATTTCCTCCGCAGTTCTCACTAAGTCTCTTCCAATTTACGAGATCATTCGTTTTTATATTAACTTTTTTTTCTCTCCTTTCTTCCTCTCAACGAGAGCTTTCTACCAATTCCAAGGTTAATGGAACACTGGCGACCTTATCGCGACCGGAAATGAATCCTGGCACCGGAAACGAGTCCAGAATCCCAATAAACATATATATATATCTATTTATTTATATGGTTCAACCCATACAAATAAATAAATAAATATACAATAAATTATTACAAAAAACAAACAAAAAAAATGAAATTTTTTCTTTTTTTTTTCTTCCAAAAAAACCGAAAATTCCCACTTTTTTTTCTTCCCTCAAAAAAATTATCTGTATCCAATTTGCCCACCAATTCAAAATCCAAATTCAACACAATTTTCCATCCTTTCAATTAACAAAATCCCAATTCGTTAAAATCACTAAAAAAAAAAACTTTCTCGATTTCGTACCAAAAGTAAGAAATTGTTGTTCGTGCGGAGGATTAAGGGGTTGGAAGGAGCAACGTTTCCGGGGTTTTGGGCGGAGGGTGAGGGGGGAAGGGGCTGTTTTTCTAAGAAAACTTGGGCAATCCACGGAGAGTGTAATTAATAACGCGAACGTCGAGAGAACACACGCACGATAATTTAAGGGACTATAACACTCACGCACTGACAAACACGCGGAGAAACCGTCCACTAATAAACAATGTGTGGCAGGATGTTGTCTCTACCAAGTTGTGTAGAGAGCACTTTGGAACAGAGACGAATATTCACGAGTCAACGACGTTAATTTTCTCTCGTTTAAATCCGATCGTTTTCGTCACCAATATTTACATATCAACCTTTTAATATATCAATATATTAATATATTAATATATCAATATATTATTATTATTATTATTATTATTATTATTATTTAATAATATAAAGATTATAATATAATGATATATTATTTAATAATATAATAATATATTAATAAAATGAAATAATAAATATTATTAAAAAATAAAATATTTTCAAATAATATTTTATTATAATATATTTATATACATATATATTTGGTTTTTTTTTTGTTTGTTTTTTTTTTCGAAATATATATGTATATATTTATTTGAATGTTTTTTTTTTTTTTAATTTTTTAATTTTCTAATTTTTTTTTTTAAATATATACAGTCTTTTCGGTCTAGCCCTATAGCAGTCTAGTGATCTGCTTCGCTCCCGAGTCTGATCTGCTCTACGAGAGAGCTCTCTTCTACTTCGCAACGCTCGTTGTTGAAGTCGAACCGCGTGCGCGCCGAATAGTCGTCAAAACGGTAGTTCGCGACGACGCCGTGTACTCTCGGTACGAAAAAAATTGAATAAAAAATAAAACACACACGCACACACTACTTTTTTAATGGTTTTGTATAAATATTTACGCGAGAGTCGTAAATGTACGTTTTTGAGTTTAAGATAAAAAAATAAATAAAAAAAAACTCGAAAATGAACGACAAAATGTGTAGTTTTTTTTGTTTTCGTCATTTTTTGTGTTGATTTTTGTCTCAATTTGGAAAAAAATGATAATTTATGAATATTTGTAATATTTTTTTTATAAATATTTTATTATTTATTTATTAATATTATTATTTGTTATTATTTATGAATATTCATGAATAAAACATTTATTTATGAATATTTCGATACTAAATTTGATTTTTTTTTGTTTGAAAAATTGATTTTTTTTTCGGTTTTTATCATTTTGGAGGGAAATAAATCAATAAAGCGATGTCATTCGTGGGACACCCTGTATGTTTGAAAAATTAAAAAACATACAATGCGACTCGTCATGTGCATCTATACCGACCACGAGAGCATAATCTCTTCTCTTTCTTGCATTCCCCTTTCGCCACCGCCCGCATAACGCGGACTCTTCACGTAATGAAAATTAAACTCGTTCATTCAATCTATTCGATGGTCGTTTGTAGAGTACGGGGACGAGTCGCGACGCTCGCTCGCTCGTAAATGTTTCACTAGTGAAGTCGTGCCTCGGACCCCCTCCCCCCCCCCTCCTCCCTGGCTCCCTAATCAGCCTGTTTAAGGCTACGAACAGGACAAACAACATTTTTCAACAATTTCCCACTCCCCCAACTTTTTTTACAAAAATAATAATTAAAAAAAAAAAAAAAACGTTCGAGCTGTCAAAAAAAGACTAACAAAGAATTTCAAAATTCGTTCGTTCCGTGTCGAGTATAAAAAACTGACCTTTAATTATCAAATGTAAATGAATAAAAAACAAGCAAAAACGATCAATTTGAAGATAATTCGAGAACAAAAAGATCGAGTCACGTGGTTGAGCTTTTAATTTCAAATAGAAACAAACTTCCAGCTATTTTCGTAAATTAATTGACAAAAATTTCAAAATCTCCATATATTTTAAATATATTTTGTTAAATAGCTTTTTTATCTTACTTTATAAAAGAAAAAAACATCAAAAAACTACAAATAGCAATAATAACAATAATAATAATAATAATGATAATTTGCTAATTTCAGAAAAGTAATTTTCTCATATTTTAATCAACGAGAATATATTTGTTGGTCATTTTTTCACATATACGCTTGTTTTTTTTTTCGTTATTATTTATTTATGTTTGTAAACAGGTTGTTTATCTATATATTATAATTTGTGGATGAAAGCCCCGAAGCTTCAATTTATATGAAAGATTTTAATTATCTGTCGAATAGATATTTCCTCGCATTGCCTTCCACAAATGATTCACTCTCTCTTTCTCTCTCTCTCTCTCTCTCTCTCTCTCTCTCTCTCTCTCCCTCTCTCATTCTCTCTGTATTCAAGCGGTACAGGTCTTATTTCCGTCAGACCGCCACAGATTTATTACACGGATACTAATTCCCGTCAGTTGGGAGCCTCTATAATTTTTCTTTTACAAGCTTCACTGCGTGTCCGACCTCTTGCAATATTTTATTCAATATATATATATAGGTCATAAGAAAATGTGGTTTAAAAATGTCCGAGAAAATAGACAAAGTTATTTCGCAGTAAGTCATTTCGTTCTTTTAATTTTCATCTCCTTACTCGAGGCTTCATTAATATTTTTATGTCTATTAACTCGCCGTTGGCGCGGGGGTCATTTTGACACAGACTTTTTCATTAGCGTCAATTATTTCTGAGCTAGACTTATTTTTGCAGATGGCTAAAGATTTTTCACGGACCAAGGAGTGTCTAAAATGTAACGATTACGAGGAAATTAAATAAGACCCGGGTCAATTTGACCCAGTGTGTCGAATGGAACCGTGGCCTGGTCCATTTTGCCCCCATTTTATTTATCGGATTTTAGGATCATTTTATTTGATTTATTTTGGTATTTTTTTATGTAATTTCAACTAAAATGACAAATTTTATTGATGCACGGAGAAGTGAAATGAATTTTGGAATTTTGTTTGATTAAATTTGATTGTGATAATCGCTAATTGAGCTGCAGATAATAATTGTATTTTTTTTTTTTGTACTAATTTCCTCGGGGATACGAATTATGAAATTTGTCTGGTTCGACATTAAAATTTATAATATTTGTAATGATCCACGTAGAAAGAGAGTGGAACAAATTCAGGGGATTGCTGCATAGGGATAATTGCGATTGGTAGCCACAGAGAGAATTCGAACCTTGCTTTTTATGTAAACAAACTAATTTAATGTGTTATCGTGGTTTTGGTATTTTTTTTTTTTTTTTTAAGTTTGATATTATGGATGAGTCGATGGCGAGTCAAATTTGTTGTTTATTTTATTGTTTATTTTTGAGCATAAATGGTTCTTCATAAATAAATAATTATTGTTGTAATAAATAATTTTTAAATGCACCACGAACCGATATCCATTAGCTCAAAAGTGGGGAGTCAAGAGAGAAAATGTTTCCCTTCGTGGATAAAAAAGATCGCAAACCCTCCTGGGATATGGGCTGCATTATGGCGTTCCATTTTGTTTTTTCCTTTTTTGATGGCAAAAACATAATTCTGTCCCGTACCGGACAATGGATAGGACGTAAAGAAAACAGAAAGGAAATAGGACAGAAAGAAAGATTATGGAGGAACAATGAGGACGGAGGCGGAAAAAAAAGAATTAAATAAATTAAATAAAACGATTTAAAGCGGTGATTACGAGCGAGAAAGGTCCAGACATAATACACCAAGAAGCACTAGTAGTAGACCCCTGGAATGAGTCAGACATTGCCCCTCGAATTCCAAAGACGACACAACAATTCTCCCGCGCGAACAAGTGACCCGGTGTACCGCGTGGCTCAAAAGTTCCGCTTAAAAAAACTTTTATCTAAGCCCTTAAGTTTATTTTCTACCGGAGACATAGATCGTTAAATTCTGAAGAGAAAAGTCCTTGGAAACTTTTCTCTACGACTGTGCGTTCGTGAGATACGAAGAGTTTAGTGGAGCCGCCAATCAGCGCGCAGCGGAGCAAGAGCGTGGGGAGGGGAGCGCGCCACGCCCACGCCAACGCCCGATTGGCTGGGTCCTAAATTGTTGGATATCTCCCGAACGGTGCGTCGTAGGAGAAAATGCCTAAGGACTTTTCTCTTCAGAATTTCGTCCTGCAACTCGTCCCCAAAACTCAAGGTCGACTTTTGACCCTTCCTGTACGTTTTCGAAGAAGAAAACGTTTATTCCAACGGTGCACTCGTCTTTAAAACAAATTAAATTCGACTGCAGTCTTACACAAGCGAATCACCTTCCACTCTTCCCGGAAATACTTTGGCTGAATTTTTATTTTTGTTTATACATTTATTTTGCTGAAATTTCCCCACTTATTTTTTTCCCTACTCTCCTTTCATTTGAACTGTGTTCTTTTGTGTTTCTTCTGTTATCCCGCGGTATATAGAAGGAAAAAGCTCTCTCGTTTTTTCTCCTCTCGGCGGATTTGCTTCTCGTTCACTTCGCCCGTCTGGATAACGATTTCACTTCATTTTTTTTGCTTTCTCTCTTTTTTTTTATACCTTAATGAAAACAGTAAAGTAACGGACATGACTGTTTTCCTTGTGTGTACGTGCTTCATCTTCGAGCTTAACATTTCATCGGCGATGTAATTGCGCTAAGGAGCCACTGCCAGACAATTTAATGTCCATTAAGGATTAATTATCCTTCATTTTACGAACGACCTTTTTTTTTGACATGGAGTTTCATGCAGACATTATCGACGGTATTTTTTTTTTTTTTTCTCTACAATTACGAAAATTTGAATCACTTTAATGGCAAAATTCGAAAAAACTATTCAGTCTTTCGTAGTTTTGAGCTCATCGCTAAAAAAAAAAACTAAACGCTTTTTTATTCGGATTTTCATTCGGTTCGAAGAGAAAACTGAAAACCACACATCCGTGACTAGTATTATTGAAAAACCATATGGTTCGAAGCGATTCCACGCTGCGAAGCACTCGCGTGGATTCGTTGCCTCACGGATTTCCGTTATCCGTAATTTTTTTTTTTTGTTTTTTTCCGATTTTTCAACTTGGCCGTCTCTAGCGTTGAACGGTTAACAACCAGGACGCGTACGTCGAGGAAATCCTATTAACGGGGACGTACTACAATTGCAATATTTTTTTTTTTTCAACCCTCCCTCCTCCCCCGGCCTCATTCGCCTATTTTCGAACGCATGGCTGGTAAAAATTAGCACGTCTTGAAAGACCAAAAAAACAAACGAGGAGAAAATAAAGATAAAACCCAAACAGCAGTTATTTCACGACATAATCGAGGAGAGAAGATAAAATGGTGTTAAAATTTTCGTCCTCGGACGTGAAGCCCCGTTCGGTGGGGTTTTGAACGTCGATTGAGTTGTCAGAGTGGATAATAATTAATGAAAAGTACTGTAAATCATTATTTTTATCTCTAAAGATTTTTTTTTATCCTTGAAACTGAATTTCCTGTCAATATTTCAATATTTTTTAACGCCATTCCAAGATGGCTGACAATTTCCAGTTCGTCAGCCATCTTGGATTCCCCGATGGCGTCGATTTTCAGTTCGTCAGCCATCTTGGATTCCCCGATGGCGTCGATTTTCAATAATTAATTCACCTCGCGATCAGGTCGCGATGAAAAATTCAAAATGGCCGTCGATTTGCAGCCCGGCAGCCATTTTGGATGCCATTTCCATGGCATTTGTTTTTCGACAACTAATTTATTATTAATTTGGGACAAAATGGCAGATGGGTTTGGAAGAAGAAGCCTGCGAGCAATATCGTATGACCCCTTAATTTGGAAGTTTGTTCAGGTCGATTTTGATGGGGAATGAGATTCCCAGAGAACAGACAATAACGAGAGAAAGAGAGAGAGAGAGAATTTATAAGTAGGTCATATCCAACTTCTGGAAAATCAAGACAGAACTCTCTGCCCCCCCCCCCCCCCCCCGGCGCCAAGATCTCTTATTTTATTCTCTCACTCTATGCCCTTCGCCCCTGCCTCCCTCTGGCGGAGGGTACACGATAATTAATTTCAGTTTAGCAGAAAGTTGTGTATGAGCGTGAGGTAATAAGTTAATAAGGAAACTCACTGATGCCAGAAGCATCGTAAACTTTACTAGTTTGATCGACCTGGTGTGGAGGGAAAAAGAGGAAAGGGGGCGGGGGGGGGGGAGGAGGGATGGCGAGGAAGAAGGGGAGGCATTGCCAGTTTACGCATAACGTTGTTTCATGTCCGGTCTCCGGTGCTGTTTTCCTTCCTGCTTATCTGAACCCTGGAGTTTCTACTCCAGTGATCTATGCGTCACTATTAATTTCCTTCTTCATGGCGAAGACTATAGATTGTAGAATTTCCGCTGAGTTATCGATTTTTAATGTCCCGAGACCCTTTGATGGACCCAGTGACGGTGAGGAGCTTTTTTCAAAGTTCTGAACGCGAGAACCAAAGTTTGGGGTAATTGATTGAAAAAATTTGACGAATTTCGAGAATTTTCAAATTTTTCGATCAATTTTTACTAATTTTGCATTTTTTTTAATTTACCAAAACGCTGCTGAGGGTTCCTTGGAGGAATTTTCGAAAAAAGCAATTTTTTGGGTAAATAAACTTCCATGTGAATGAAAAACAGTTTTCGTCTTTGATTTCATGAGGTTTTTGAAATTTGGTGTAAAAATTTGGATGGAATTTGGATGAAAAGTCTTTGAAGTTGTTTATTCAGAGTTGAAACGAAAAGAAAAACTTCTGTTTGCATGGTCCATCGTGGATTTGGGTGAGTGGTTGATGGTTGCAATATATCTAGTTAGAAAGGGGTTGTTTTGAGCTGGAACAATTGAAGGTATAGTTACTTGTGTAACTACTCTATTAGAAATACCTCGGTATCTTTGAGGAGCGCTTGAAGATAGTGTGTTGTACAGAATCCTCTTGCTCCTAAGATGCATTTAATGTCAGCTCTTCAGAGAATCCCCTTAATCTTTGCTAGCAGGTCATAGAAATCCCAGTGGGATCCTAATTTCAAGCATATTCACATAAAGACTCAAAGGAGACAGAGAATCCAATGTGACTTCAATCAAAGGCAATAATTATTAGTTTATGGGTCCTTTACCCTAAAGAGAAACTGTTGGGATCCGTTAAGAAAGGTCGAACTGGTAGAAACCCTAAAGTTAACAAAGCCTCCAACAAAATAGACTTTAAACAAACCCAAAAGTCGATTAAATTAATCAGCCGCAAGGGATCATCATCGAAATGCCATGGATGACATCATCTGCCTCACTTGTCGAATCATCATCGTCATCTAATCAATGTTTATTAAGTTACGAGTCCTTTACCCTAAAGAGGGACTGATGGGATCCCTTAAGGAAGGTCGAACTGATAGAAACCCTAAAGTTAACAAAGCCGTTAACAAAATAGACTTTAGACAAACCCAAGAGTCGATTAAATTAATCAGCCGCAGGGGATCATCATCGAAATGCCATGGATGACATCATCTGCCTCACTTGTCGAATCATCATCGTCATCTAACCAATGATTATTGAGTTACGAGTCCTTTACCCTAAAGAGGGACTGATGGGATCCGTTAAGAAAGGTCGAACTGATAGAAACCCTAAAGTTAACAAGGCCTCCAACAAAATAGACTTTGGAGAAAGCCAAGAGTCAATTAAATTAATCAGCCGCAGGGGATCATCATCGAAACGCCATGAATGGCATCATCTGCTCCACATGTGGAATCATCATCATCTTAATGATTAGGCAGAGCTACGGAAACGTATACACATCTAGGCTAGGCACCAATGATATCTGGATGACCAGTTGCCCTATGACGTGTACATAAACTGTATGTGGCTGAAGGATGACGTTACTAACGGTTTGTGGGGTTGGATTCACAGCCATATGAGTTCCACTTGAACGATCAATGGCCCAAGGGTGACCAATGACGCGATAAATCTTACCTCCTCGTGTTTCCTTCCGTTAAATACGATTGACAACACCATTTGGGGAAATGTTAATCCTCAATATCGTCTCAATGCACCGGGTGTTAGCTTTGACAAGCTTTTGTTGATGGAAGAAGACATGGCAGATGGATATTGAACCTTAATTACCATAGAAATCGAGTTGACCTTCAAATGACCTTGAGTTTTCTTCCGCAACACCTTGACATTGATTCAAGGTCAAATTCTTGCAATTTCTACTTTAGTAATCGTCAAATTCCAATCGATTAGAGAACACCATGTACATTTTTACATCACTCATTCATAGAAAAGCACGCGGACTGAATTAGTTATCCCGAGTGAACGAGATTACACAATGCGCTCAGGAGGATCTTGAGATATTTGGCCGGCCCAGTGACCACCGCAATTAGGATAATGTCTGCTTAGCCTCGTGTCACGGAGATTGCTGGATTATTCCTTGTTCATCTCGCCCAACATAATGGCACGGTCGATCTCTATGGGGTCCGAATGTCATGTGCGGAAGGGAGTCAGGACAATAAGTTATTTTGGCTTTTATTGTCTTTCTTAATGGCCGCCAAGTTAATTATAAACCATGGGCTTTTCAGAAACTGATATTTATTTAATTTAATAATAATGATAATACCGAAAGGTATATGGGATCATGGTAACAATTCGAAGCAACCATCTTCACAAATAATCGGCTTGACGCTAGTCGCTTGGGAAGTATTGGAAGAAAGGTCGAATTACGTTCTTATTTCAAATTCAATGTTATATGGGATTCCAACATGTCGTATATACACAATTCCACCATCGATCGTACGTGCTGCTACGCAGAGATAAGAGGGTTTAACATCGTATAGCATTGGATATGAAACTGGGTAAGAAAATTACCAATCGATAAGAGAGAATATTCTTCGAATATTCTTATCATACGTTCAAGGGTTAAGTACAGTATTTTCAATTTTTTTTCTAGTTTTTTTTTCAATTTGTTACTCGCCGAGCTGCACTCTGGTGAAGAGGAATCATTTTCATGTGCCGTTCGAAAAGTCTTATTTGAATTTGCAACGCTACGTCAAGCACACAACATCAATTGAAAGGTTGTTTTTCGATATCGATGTATATTAACTATGAAAGTACATAAGTACAGTGGGCCTGATCGGATATTGGCTGCTTTAGCATACGATAAATGGGAGCGTTTGATCTATGGACAAAATCGGGTCAATAGTTACCGAGCCGTGACAAAGCCTCGCGCGATGCCGTACCCAGATATGCTCTAAAACGTAAACACTCCCTGTATAAACTAACGCGGTCAGATAAACCGAGGTTTCGCGGTGTTTTCAGAATGCATCGATAGCTCAAAGTCAAAAGGTCATTCCGTGTGTGTACATGCATAGAGTTGACACTCATATGGCGCCGCGTAGGGCCATCAAAGTTACGTTTATTGCGGAACACGTTAACGTACTCGGGTTCGTTTTTTTGGCGCCCTCTATCGTGTGTCGCGAAAATAGGGTTCGAGTTAAATTCATTGGACAGATTGTGAGATTCTGAAGAAAAAAGTTCTTGACCGTTTTCTTCTGCGACGCACCGTTGCCGAGATATTAATTATTCAGTGGCTGCTAACGCGGTGCATTGTGGGAAATGGGCACGGAGTGGGGGAAGCGCACGGGGATTGGGTGCTTCCTAAATCGATGAATATCTCGGAAACGGTAAGTCGCAGAGGAAAAATTCCAAATACTTTTTTGCTCGGAATAGTGAAATCTCCCTTCACACAAAATATCAAGCCATCAGCTTGAATAAATTTTCTTGAATTTTTCCTAAATCGCAGAGACACCGTATAAATAATACTTCCAAGCTCATCATATTCGCATTACTCTTCCAGACTTCATTCGCAGAGGTACGCTGACGTTCCCAGACAAATCTGGTACGTCACACAGAGCTGATATACCACCTGTACGTTCTGCAAAATGGAACCATTCGTCCTTATTGTTTCGCGGAGATACATGTTTCATGCTACGCTGCACAAGTAATAACATCATATATGGAAATGCACGAAACAGCTGTGCCGGCTTAATCCCTCCCCACCCTCTTTCCTGCGACCCTTTTCAAGCCCGTTATATTTCTCGTGCTCTGACCAAACTCTTGCCCACGCAGTAGCTTTCAGAGACAATTACTTAAAAAGTGATTTTTCAAATATGTTATTATTTTTATTAATTTTCGCCACTGAACAGTGGGCTTTCAAAATTCTCTAGATTTTTTTTTCTGTTTTTTTTTTTTTTTTTTTTTTTTACCTACTAATAAAAGCAATGGCCAATTTTATCGTTGGCTCGTTCGACAAAAGCCAGTTGAGCGCCATTTAAATCGTTCGAGGGTCCAGTCACCCATTCAGAGGATTAACGAGGCCCGTATAAAAATATAAAAATAAATAATAAAAAAAAAAACAAGTGAAAAAACGACACGAAAAATACTGTCCGTGCAACTAACCCCTTATAACTGAATTTCGAGTGCACTTTGATTCGTATAAAATAAAAGCGTTGCGCAATAACCAATATTTGTGTATCGATTCACGTAACTCGTTAATCACACGCTACGATTACGTTACGAATCCTTTGACCGTATATAGAACGACGATAAACGATCCTCTGAATCCTCTAACGAGGAGGATCCTCGTCAAAATTATAAACGGTTGATCGTCAACAAATATTTTTTTTTTTTGTTTTTTCTCTCAGCTTCAAACAGTCGTAACTCTGTGTCTTTTCAACTGATTGCAGGACATCGGTAGGGTTTGGGATCGCCAATGAGTAGACTTAGACATCCTTCATATTTCGAGAAAAATAAAAGTTACACATTGTTCTCTGACGAAAAGAGAACAACGTATGACTTTTATTTTTCACAAAATTATCGAGCCTCTCTGGGAAAACCGTGTACTAAGATTTTTACCGACCGAACGACTGACAGGACGGTTTTGGAACGACAAGAAAGTCGTCGGAGAAAAGTGTAAATCAGGATTTTACCAACTGTCAAACTGACAGATCGCTTCGAACACTTCAATGGGTGGCGTCGTGATCTTTTGAATTTCATATCAACAAGAATTGTTCCAATGTCAAAAATCCCTAGACCGTCGACTTGAAAACCAAGTCAAAACGAGGTTTCAACAGTATAAATCGATGAAAATCGAGAATTCGAAGTCTTCAGTTTTTTGTACAACGGCCAATGTGTCATTTTTTGGTTTTATCGACAGCAGCCAACTAGAAATTCTACATTTTCGACCGTTGTCAGGAGCGAGCAGTGACAAAGAAAATCACGAGTAAAAAATCTTCGAAAAAAAGAGTCCACATTGAATTCCCTAAAAGACGATTTTTCCACGAAAAATTGCAAAAGACTGAACTATATTGAAAGTTGGAAAAAAATGATAAAAAAAATGATAAAAAATTGACAGAATTTGGGGAATACATGAGACCGGGTGATCCGGTGCGTGTGTACCCTCGAAATTCTATATAGGGTTGATCGTCAAGGCGCCGGCGCCGTTGTTCTATAAATAGAGTAGGTGAGGGCGACCCTCGTATTCGACTACGGACTGAGAAACATCATGAGACACAAACGAGAACGGTTCTAATAGAAGTGTGTATAATAGTGATTGAGAAGCTTGAGTAAGTGAAGGAGGGTGTTTTTAGTGTGTTTAAAAAGAGTTTTAAGAAGTGGTTGACATTTTGAGAAGGGTTAAATATCGGAATCGATGAAAGTAAAGAAAAAAAAGTAGTAAAAGTTGATGGATTTCGAAACGAATTGAAAAAAAAACAAAAAAAATTGGTTGATCCAGCTGTTGGTATTGAAAAAAAAAAAAAAAACGAAAAAATTGGAAAAATTTGATCAAAACGAGTGACAATGAAAAGAAAGAGCGACGCTACGATGGCGTCGCCAAGGGGAACGTGGAAAACAGCACCAGCAGCGATACGTCGATAGCAAAGACGTGGACACCGAGAGACTAAGCTGAAAACGTCCGGTTCCCTTGAATATGAGGCTTTCAACCCGCGACGAATCAACGACCCGAGACTCAGTAGGAATACAAGCGGCGGCGTCATCGCAACAAGAATATTTAGCTAGTAGTATAAACGCGAGTAAGTTGGATCAGCTGGTCATAACGAAAAGTACGTAAATAAAGGCCTCAATTGTGTAGCGACGATGTGAAATCTCGTGGATTCCACGTTAATAACTCGGGACAAAAAAAAGGCCTAGTTCTGACTTATTGAAGGTGAGAAAAGTCAAGATTATTTATTGGTATCGTCGATGACAAGATTGCTGGACTTGGGGGCAGTTGTAAAAAGGGTTGTCAATGGGTTGAACATTCAGTTGGAAGTTGTAACATTCAATTGGATGTTGAAAAAGTTGTTTGATGATCCAGAAGTCGAATGGAATGTTGGAAGTTCAATTTGGGGGGTAAAGAGTAAATCTGTAATCCGGAAAATCCAGTTGGAAGTTGGAGAATCAATTGAAAATCAAAAACAATAAACAATTGAACGTTGTAACGTTTAATTGGGTGTTAGAGAAGTTGTACGATAATCCGGAAGTACAATGGAATGTTGAAAGTTGAATTTGGAGGGTGAAAAGTAAATATTCAATCCGGAAAATTCAGTTGGAAGTTGGAAAACCAATTTAGACAGCCAAAGAAAAACCAATTGAACGTTTTGACACTCGCAATTGGATGTTGAAAAAGTTGAATAATCATCGGGAAGTTGAATTGGCAGTTGGATCTTTGGTCGAGTAAACGGAAAAATCCAATTGCAAGTTGGGAAAAACCAATTTGATAGTCAGAAAAGTCAACTGGCAGCTGCATTGCCAATTGAACGAGTTCGATTGGAAAAACCGATGATTCAATTGGAGAGCTGAGAAGTTGTTTAGTTGGTTGACAAAATTTAATTGGATTCGATCCAATTGGACTTTTGTCGCCTGAAATTTATCGGCTCGCTCGATTGATTTGATGAAATCTTTTTTTGCAGAATCCACAATTGGATTTTCATGCTTAATGGCATTGTCAGCTGGTAAATCAATTGTCCAGTTGGAAAATTGGTTTACCAGCTGAATTATTAGACGGACTCCAGATTGACTGGTAAAATAAAATCTCAAGTCAATCGGAATCTTAATTTTCGTTCGAAACGGTTTTCTCAGCTGGAAAATTGGTTTTCCAATTGATCAGTTGCGTCATGAAATACAATTGAATTGGAGGGGAAAAAAAAAAAAAAAAAAAAACATCAACGCGAAACCGCGTCGTTACGTAAGAGGGTTTTTGTCGTCCGGGGACTCCCGGGAAAAGCGTGTTCTCCTTCCGGGTAAACTCGTGACGAAGACAATCTCGTCGATGACGATGATACAAACGAGTGCTAATTATAAACGTGCACGTGTGCCGGCAAATCAGTGATGTGCTTCTTCGTCCATCATCATTATCATCGTTTCAAAGCTCGTTATCATTTCGTCGTTTGAAAATTTCTTTGCGAATAAAAAATCCATATTTTAGGGCAAATTTATTGTTTTTCTTTGATTTTTTTTTTGGCCAATTTTTAATGAGTACGTTGATCCGTTAACGAGTAACGTCGCAACGACCCTGATGAACGAAAGATCAACGATCTGGGACTTGAGCCAATTGGGAGAAATATTTGTTTCTCAAATTTGATAAATCCCAAAAAAAAAAATCTTTTTTTCAAAATTGAATTCATGATTTTTGGAATTTCAAATAAATAAACTTAAAAAAAAAAGTTGAACACTTTTTTCAACAATTTTTTTTTGACTCTCGCGCAGTGATCGGTAAAAATTGACCTAAGCTTTGGCAACGTGCGGAAATACACTCTGCAATGGCTCTGGTTATGTTACCGTGTGATTTGCCCTGGTGGCCTGCAATAGTCAAACAGCTGGATCGCGCCGGTTCTTCGCGGACCTCGAACGACCTTCTCGATGCCATGCAGAGGCTTCACGACATGTGCAAGTGAGTATCCCTCCCCCCGTCATTCTCGAGTTTCACTCATTTTTGGCACACTCTATTTTTCATTAACGTTCCAAAATTCACATTTCCATCAAAGAAAAAACTAAAAAAACATCTTCGAACTCAAAAAGGTGCCGAAAAAAATCAAAAATCGTACAATTAATCATGAAATCTTAAAATTTCAGTACCGATCTTTACCGATCTCTTAGAAAATCAATATAAAATCAAAAAATAAAGAAAAAACATTAAAAAATGAATGAAAATTGCCAAAAATCGGTAACTACGAATTTTGGCAGACTCTCCTTAGAATCCTGGGTAAAAGTTGAAATATTTGAAATATTCAACTGGTAGGAAGATAGGGGATTTTTTTTTCAATTGTTCATTAAAAATTGTACGAAAAATCGAAAACGGAATGAATATTTTTAAAAATCGGCAACTACGATATTTCAAAGTTGTCGATCTTCAATGAAAGTTGATAAATTTGAAAAATTCTGGAACTTGGCCAAGGTTTTTAATTCTTTTTGAAGCGTTCGGAAGTTGCACAATAAATCCTGACCCTCTCTCTCTCTCTCTCTCTCTCGTCGCAGATAAGATTTTGGATGGTCAGAAGCGTCTAACGATTGTAACTACTAAACAGTAACTATATTCAGACGCTGATCTCACTTAGTTATTTCACTTTGTACACGTTAAGCTGGGACTGCTCGCTAAATCTGATAGAAATGTCTTTCTACCTATGTACACACGTATTTATATATATATCAACAGGTATATAACGGCTCATATATATAGATCGTTATTTTTGGACTCTTCTATCCATCTTTCTTTCTCCCTCCACCAATCGGCCAAACTCGTCTTACTTCCATCCACAATATTCAAAATAAATAATAGAAAGCATTTTGCTTTTGTTTCCTCATTTCAAAAAAATCTTAATAAAGCTGTTCCGAAAATCCACCAAATATCCATCTTTTTTCTCCAATATTTACAAATATTGACAAATAAATATTGTAAAAATAAACAAAAAAAAATGGATAAAATCGTCATTTTGTGAATTCACGTGTTACTTTCATCCAAAAAATTCAAAATAAACAATAGAAATCATTTTTCATTTGTTTCTTTAGTCAAAAAAAAAATGTTAATAAAACTGTTCCAAAAATCCACCAAATAATTAGAAAAAATTCATTTTTCTCAAATGATTATCCATCTTTTTTCTCCAATATTTACAAGTATTGACAAATAAATAATGCAAAAATTGAGAAAAAAAAATGTAATAAAATCGTCATTTTGTGGAAATTACGTTTTTTAGTATAAGCCTCGATCCCGAGGAAGACAATCAAGATCCGGAGGTGTTTGTTGGCCTTGGAAAATTTGTCGACGACGATTTGAACGATACCGAGAGGGAACAATTTTTCACGAAAACTATACCGCGGATAGTCGACAGGGCAAAAGCTTTGAGATCAACAAAACCACCCCAAGGCTTGTACTTTAGCCTCCAACAACAAGGTAAAAATGTAATATTATTATTATTATTTTCATTATTTGTCCATTTACTCATTTCACATTGAAAGCTCATACAAAATTCTATCAAACGAGCCACTGCAGTTGCCACACCGGGTCAATTTGACCCTCTGCGTAATTCATTCGTCCGTGAACGGTTTTTGCGCCAGTATCCTCGAAATTATTTCAGTCCCAGGATGTGCAGGCCAAAAAAAAACGAGTCCGGGTCTAAATGACCCAGTGTGACAACAAAGGCGCTCAACATTTTTCAAATTCGTCTTCCAAAAATTCAATTTTTTTGTTTTTTTCCTTTTTTTCGATCTTTTACAGGCGACTGCGTCGAATACAGCTACGGATTTGCCTCGTCGTTATTAGCAAACGCATTTTTCTCGACCTATCCAAAACGGACTATGAAAACTCATCCAACCCTCGGAGATTTTAATTTTACACATTTCTTCAAGCATCTACATTTGTGAGTAAGAGAAAGAGCTCGAAAAAGTGGAAAAAAAATCAAATAATAATAATAATAATAATAATAATAATAATAATAATAATAATAATTTTGATTTATTTATTTATAAATTCATAGTTATGTATTTTTTTTTATTTTTTTTTAAATATTGTTTACTGATGTTCGTTGCCAACTTTTGGCAATAAATGCCAAAGGTTAGTACGAGATAAATTCTCCGAAGCGGGTAATTACGACCTTGAAACGGTGCCCTCTCGGGAGTCGTGACGTCAGTGACGAGAAATCATTATTTCTTGGTTTTTTTTTGCTTTCTTTCGTATTTTTTGATTTTCTTTTCTCTCTGCCACAATAAAATGGAAGGAAATGTCACGAGTACCGCGAGGGTTTGACCTTTTACTGCCTGACGACGGTGTTGCTTGACTTTTGACCTTTTATCTCTCGTTCTCTCGATGCTAACGCGGAAATGGCCCATTATTTTTTTTCTTTTTATTGGTATTGTTGTTATTATTTGTTGTTTTTTTTTCTTTTCAATCATAAATTTTATGGATAATTATGAAGGTTGTGTTATTTTTGGAATTTTTGTTTCAGAAATAGTCAAAAGGCTAAATTACGCAGTATTTTACATTATTTCGATTTTCTCGAAACGGAGTCTGCCCTCGAGGGACGAATGATCGTATCACGACAGGTGAGTCATCGTAATTATTGAATTTTCAATAAATTTCATCGATTAAATGGGAAAATTTGATTGGAATTTGAAGATAAAATGAAAAAATGTCGAAATCACTTATTTTGATATTTTTTAAACGAAAAAGCACTGCATGAAAAAATATGAAAAAATTCTCTCAAGTTCTTCAAAGTGTTTTGAGTCTGTGAAAAAATTGACGACCTCTCGTTCGCAGTAGTTTAGAAGAAAATAAATATTTTCTGGATCGATGTATTTTGAGGAGAATAGAAAAATTCTTCGTCAATGAATTATTATTATTGTTATCGTTATTTCACCAAGGTCATGACCTCGAAACAATGGCTGACGATAGAAGATTGGCTGGAAAGCAATTCACCCTTGTGTCCATTGACGATTCGTCATGGCGGACGAATCGACAGGATAGAATCAGAGTCAAAATATTTACACGTTTGTTTCGCCAGCTCGCGATTCGGTGGCGGTGTCCTCGAGGACAAACTCACACAAGAAACTGTACATGTAAGTAAGTATGTTCAAACATAACAGAAAACGAAAACAAAACAAAAATCAATGGATCGTCATTACGACGAAAAAAATGAAAGAAATAATAAAATTCAAGTTTCATTAAAATTCATTTTCTTTCTTCTATTTTGCTGTTTATTCAAATATGGGACAGTTTTCATTTTTTTTGTTTCAATAATTTTAAGCTTTTCGCTAAAGGACCACTTGTAAATATTTACCATTATTTTTTGTGTGTGTGTTTTTTTTTGTTTTGTTTTTTCTACAGATAGCCACTCATCCGGAAATTCTTACTGCGATATTGTCAGTCGAGGCCTTAGAGGACAACGAAGTATTAATAGTAGAGGGAGCTCGACACGTTTCGAGAATAAACGATCCGAAGCACAAAGCTATTTACGAGAGCATACCAGAGCCAATTCCAGTAATTATTCTTTTCAATAAAATACGATTTTTCTTTTCTATTTTTATCTTCATTTTCGTGTTGGAAGGAAAGTTTACCCGAATGACATTTTTTAATAATTTATTTGGCGATAGATTACGAAAAATTCGAGCCTTCATAAGACACTGGGTCATTTTGACGGCTGGCGGAAAAATATTTTCGAGGAATTCGACGCTTTGTCACCAGAATTGACATTTTTTTATATTTATTTCGACAACGAGCCAAGTTTTTTTGAAATTACGTCACACTATTTTTTTTTCAAAAAATACAATGTTTTGTGAACACATCGCCGGTTGTTGAGCTCAAAAATATCAAAAATTCGAAAAGTTACGATTTTTTTAGTAAGAGGGTGATTTTTTGAAAAGTAGGAAACTTTTCAATACTTTTCATAATCAATTTCGTTCGTTATTTTCCAAATTTTTATCAAGCACCCGTGTCGAACAATGTTTTGATTGTTCTCCTGATTTTTTTCAATAGAAAATCGATCAAACTGGGGTCAAATTGACCCAGAGTGTCAACAAAGGGTCAATTTTCTAAAAATCTATAAAAACGAGATTTTTTTTGTTCTCGAATTCAATTAAATTTTTTTTAATTTTCAATGAAATAAGATAACGGTATGCTACATGGATCCTGAGGATTATTCAAAACTGCCATTAACGCAATTCGAGGAAGACAACGTGTTGCGGGAAATGAATAAATCGCTTTTGGGTTTTCGTCAAAGACGACCACCCGGGAGTCCAACCGATTCGGCTAAATCCGATTCGGATCCTGACGGTGGACCAGGTACGCGAAGATTGTCTCCTATTGGGGAAAGTTTCAGCAGTACTTCACCGGAAATTGAGACTGAAGATAAATCCAATTTGACCAAAGAAAATGGCGACCGAGGTATTTAAAAAAAAAAAAAAAAAAAAAAAAAAAAACAAGAAATATAAATAAATAAAAATGTGTCAAAACTAAAAAATAATAAATTTCTAGTAACTTTGAAAGAAGCATCGGACACCGATTCACCGAACGAAATACGAACGAGGCCTAATGGACGTTCAATAAGATCGCAGAGTCCATCAAAAATTGGCAAGAGTACGAGCAACGCCAGTAGACGAAGTAGATTTATAGTTTTGGGCTCGAGTGGAGAAGTTTTACCAGTTACGAGAAAATCACTAGGACAAATGTCCGTGTACAGTAGCTGCAATAGTCAAAGTACTGAAAGTTTTCACAGTGCTAAAGAAACGATGGAAGAGGAGCCAGCAGGTGAAAGAGAAATGGAAAAAATTTATTTTTTGTTCTAAAATGACGTTTAATGAGGTCTTAGGCCACGGTAGAATTTTCGAAAAATCTCAAAATTTTTGCAATCGCGATTTATTTTGTAGTATCTCTGAAAGAAAAAAAAATCCAAAAAGCTTATTTTTATCGACCTGTAGAGTGGCCTAAGGCCTTAATTATTTTTGTTTTATTTTTATTTTCAATTTTTGTAAAAAGTGTACGAAAAACCCTTCGGGTCAACTTTTTTAATAACAATTGTTATTCTTTTTTGTTTGTTAATGTTTTGTTAAAAAGACGAAGAGGAACAAAAATTAACGAGAAGGTACAGCACACAACTGGACACACCCGAAAGACGAGGGACTTTTGCTCAACGTCTCAAAGAAGCTTTGCATCGCGAAAGCACAGCAACAGGATCAAGGTCCTCGGAAAATTCTTCCGGCGAAAGTAGCTACGCCGTTGGAATAAGCGTGACCGGAAGTCACGTTGGGGATCAAGATATTAAGTGAGTTTTATTATTTTTATTTATATTAAATGAATTTTTCATGGATAATACAATTTTTCTGAATTTTAGAGTTAAAAGAGGCGGATCGCGAGGTTTTGTATTGAGAGACGAGACTGTGGACGAAGATTTTCTCAAAGAACCTTTGGAAACTGAACGAAAATGGCTCGGAACGAGATTTCGACAAAATCACCCAACCGGCATCCAAAGAAGAGACACGAATGCGAGCAGTAAATATAGTTTTAGCACCGAATACAGCTCAGGTGAAGATTTATTTAATTTTTCGTTTTATTTACTTTTTGGAATTATTTTTTTGACATTTTTTTCGTAATCAGCGACCCCGAAAACACCAGGGTACCAATTTTTACAACAATCCGAGCAATTTTTATTTTGTCGGCCATTTTGTGTACACATTTTGTCGGCCATTTTGAGTAAATGACGAATTTCTCGTTATTCGGCCATTTCGACTGCAATTTCTTAGATTTTTGTACGCTAAGTGTTTCAGTTTCTTTGAGTTTTGTTGGTAATTCGAATTTGCGTTTTTATTTTTCGTCAGATTTTTGTTCCGAACTCGAAGAAGTCTACGAGCAACTTTCAAAATGGCTCGAAGACCCTCTGGCTTCGGACGAAAACCGCGAAATGGACGCACGTGACAGAGCCGTCGTTCAGTTCGCTGGATCCCTCTTGAGACGAGCTCTGAGCGAATCTTTTGCTGGAGTTCCGGTGCAAGAGGGTGAACCTCAACCTTTGACAGGCCCTAACGATGTTCACCAAAAGCACAAGCTCGCATTGGCTGTTCGAAGTTTGAGCCTCGAATTGGCGAGGCAACGAAACAAGCGACAACAATCGGTAAGCAAGATTTTTGCTTTATCATTCTATTTTTTTATCCATTATCCTCGAAGGTGACAAAGAGTGACAAAAAAATACAGCGAAGAAAGATTGAACGAGAGACAGTCGATAACTAACCAAATTTGCAATCCCAATCGATACAATTGTTGGATAACGACAATGAAGGATCTTGAACTGGTTCCTGAAAGCTTCATCAATGGGGGAAGAGATGGCGCCACGGGCTAAATCCTCGGGGAGAAGATAAGATTATGTCGTACTTTGTTTGACCACCTCGAAATTTGTTTTCTGATTTTCTTGAATTTGGTTCGATAGATTTCGATAAAATTTTGGGAAAAGATTGAAAAAAGTGGCAAGGAGATGATGCAAGTGTTTTTGTTTAAAAAAATTTGGGGAATATCGAGTAATCACGATTTTTCGAAATCCAAAATGGCGGACTATGACTGGAAATTGTTCAGGGTTGATGAAAATTTGTACCGTGGGGTTTTCGGGACTGGGGAATTCGAATTTCGAGTCAGAATCGAAAAAAAAACATGGCGTCAACCCGAATTTTGTCATTTCTCCACTGCTTTTCCCCTGCATTGTCTCGAACACGTAAAAAATCGTAAATGAACGAATTGAAAAAATAGTTTTGGTTGAAATGGGGTTGAAAGAAGCAACAGTGTTGGAAAAAACAAAACAATGCACAGGTATTCGAGCCCGACGAGGAAATTCTTTACGAAGGTGCTCAGAGCGACGAGGAGATTGCTGAGGATGAGAAAAAAAAGAGTCAGCGTCGTAAGTTTTGGGCGGTGACTTTTACGTCCGAAGTGCTTCAGACTTTGGTGGACGAGGAGGCCATTTTCTGTTTACCATCACCAACATCTTCGATCGAGATTTCTGGATCGGATAAAAATTCGAAAAACAATGTGGCTAATCGCGCTAACGATCAACACCTCCAGGAAAATCGTTACGAAAAAAATACATCGCAAATAATCAAGGTGCCATTTTAACCAAAAAAATGGAAATCCTTTGGAGTCCAGTTTTTTAAATAAACAATTGTTTTCCTCCATATTTAATTATATTAAAAAATTAATCAAAATTGGACTGCAAAGGCTTGATGCATTATTGTCGTCACTGAAAAAAGCATCGTCGTCGATATTAACAAATTAACAAACCTAATTAATCTTTTTTTTTCATTTTTCATCAATGTGCTAATCCAAATTCTTCTGTCTCTCGTTCTATCTTTCAATTTTCTCCATGAGATTTATGTCTTTGTGTCTTATTATGAAAAAAATGTTCATTTTTCTTCATAACACGAACTCTTTTTTTCAAAATTTAACAATGCTTCTTAAAATCAACTTTTAATTAAATAATTTCATGTTTGGATGAAATTTCGTTGTACGTTTTTCTAAACCATTCTTCCCCACAACTAACGCATTAACATTTTGTTTAATTATTTAAAAAACTGTTGTTCTGCCTCAAAAGTTTGGGAACTCTCCTAAATTCTCGACGGAGTCGATTTTTCGACTTTTGAGTATAAAAATTTGTTTTCTTTTCTTCGAATATAGTTACCAGGAGAAAACAGTCCTCAAGGAGGTGGCCTAATGCCTGTGGCGACCGGAAATTGGGGTTGCGGTTCGCGTTTAAAGGGCGATCCACAATTAAAATTGGTTATTCAATGGCTCGCCGCCTCGTTGGCTGGGGTGCCTAGACTGATTTACTACACTTCCGGAAACGTCAACTTGTCAAAGGTAAATTCAGCTGACAAATAGAAAAATAATTTCTTGCAAAAAATGTCGGAATGGTCAAATTTTGAGTTTTTTCAAACCATTGGGTCATTTAGACCCGGATTCAATTTTCAAAGTCAATAATCTGAGAATATTCAAGTGTATCAATGAAATATTAACGAGATTGTAAGCGATAAAAAATAATCGATAACGAAAAACGATATTTCGTCAAATTTTGATATTGAAATTTATGAAAAATGATAAATTTTTGTTCTCTTACGTTTGTTTTTTCAAGTTGGACACCGTGACTCGAGTTTTGACCGATCGTCGATGGTCGGTGGGCGATTTGGCAGCGGCTACGTTGAGATTCGCGGTTCACACGATCGAGGAAAGGGTGAAAGGTCGGAACAGCCTATTCGAGGAATTAATCGGTGTGGACAAACCGAGTCCTTAGCCAGACGCGATGCTGTCAGTTCTCGTGGACATTTTAGCCACGATGATCGAGGACAGCCTCGTTGATTCGAGCGACGAATAAACAAACAAACAAACAAACAAACAAAAACATTAAAAAACACGATTATTTATAAGGATTATTCAAAATTCCTACGAATTTCGAGTTATTATTTTGTTTTTTCAACAAATAATAAGTAATTCAGCACAAAATTTCACTTTGGATTAACGAAAAAAGTTAAAACGAACGAACTTTCGTACAGAGATCAATTTGGCAATCACCAATTCTGAAAATCAAGCATATCGGATTGAAAATATCAGAGAAAAACAAAAAACATGTTTGATCAAAATACCAAAAGAATTTTGAGGATTTTTAACGAATTAAAAGAGAAAAAACGTCAATTATTTCTCTCTTTTGAGGCCTCAATGAATTTTTTTTTTTTCATCTGAATATTAATCAATCAATAAAATGTTACTTCATCGTTTTTTTGAATAACATTTTGAACGATAACGATATCGGAATGCACAATAATTTCGAATTCATGAAAGAATTCGAAAAACTTTCATTTTTTTTTCTTTTTTTTTTTTTCAAAACAAAACGTTAAAAATCCTCTTGATTTCGTGACGTAATAGGCAATAATAACATATTTTATAAATAACTGTTTGTACGAGGCTAAAGACACAAATATAAAATAAAAACTGAAAAAAAAGTCAAATTACAGATAAAGCGTAACAAAATAATGAGAAAAAAAAAGTAAAAAGACCGAAAAGGCCATTTGAACTATTCACGCACGAGGCTTTTTTACGAAAAACAAAAAAACGAGAGAAAAAAACGATCGACGCGCAAAAAAAATGGCGAAACGAAAACGCGGTCTTCCAAAAACCAAAAAAAAAAAAAAAAACAAATATTCGCAAGCCCCGTGGATGATTGTCGACAGAAAAAAAAATGATGTGAGATTAAAAATAAATAAATTAAGTAAGAAACATAAAAAAATCATTATAAAATAATTTAAAAAAAAGCATATTATGATAAAAATTGTAAATAATAGGAAATGTTAATAAATTTTTAACGTATTCCAAAGCATAGAATTTTTTCCTACTTAATTATAAGGAAAAAGTCATAAAAATATGAAATCATTTACGAATAATTTCATTGATAATTTTATAGCAATTTCAATGATTTTTATTTTCATCAATTTGTTTTCATATTATTCTCTATTCGTAAAACTTAAGTAATTTATAATTAAGGACACCAGTGCAATGAGGGAGACTCGAATAATAATAATAATAATAATTAAAAAAATTAGAAGAAAAAACTACGAAGACGTCGTCCCATCGACTGTTTGTCGTACAATATGTTGAATTTGTTTACGAATTGATTTATATCGTTACAACCTTTCGTGATGATTCCCAAATACGTCATGAGGCCAAAATCGTTGCATTGCTGAAAGAAATTGAGAGAAAAAAACAAAAAATAACAATGAAAAATCATTGAATAATGTGATTTTGGAAAAATCTTCAATATTTCTCAAAATGTTGAGGAATTTCGGTACAAGCCATACAGTTTCCCATCAAGGGGGAAAATTCTATTGTTCTCAAGCGAAGCGCTAACTTGACACAACAAAATTTCGTATAAAAATTACATGATTACTGAAAAAATTGATCGTTTTCATTGACAAAAAAATGAATAATTTAAACGATGCAGACGAAATATTTCATTTTCTGGTGGCATAATTTTCATGATATTTCGAGTGGTTTGACAGCTTTTTAAAACCATTTTTTACATTTTTTCGTATTGTTTTATGCAAATAATTGAAGTTTAGGGACAGCGTAGGCATGTCTCTGTGTTAAAAAGTGACGTTTTCATTTGAGAATTTAGTGGAAACGGTGTAGACAATCGTTTCGAAACTTGGAGAGACATATTCGGGATCAAAAAATGGTTACGTATCGTAATTTGTACCGAAACTCCTTAAACTGTGAAAAATGTAATACGAACATTATAAAAATCAGCACGAAAATTGGGTGTGTCGAGAACAGGTAACCGATGACCCAACGAACAGGCGGCGCGAAGAACTTCGTGATTTCCTTTGAGTTCTCCACTTTCAACAGCTTGAACATATTGCAAAACGAGTTTAACCCTCGAATGCAACATTTTTATGGCGCTGTGTTGAGCCACGAGATGTTCAGCGACTGAAACGAGTAAAATTTATTCGATTTTTTCCAATTTTGCACTCCAGTTGGCTCCGATGAGAACCGAATTCGAAAATAATTTCTCAAAGGCATTGAATCCTATTTCCATGAAATAATAAATAAATAGAATTTGCTTCGCTATTCTAGAAAATTTTCTTCAAATTTAAATAAAACTGAAATCGCGATAGAATGAGAATCAAATTCCATTGGAAATTCATTCGAGGATTTGCTTATCGTGATAATACGATTGATTATTGTTTTCAATCAGTACCGAGTGAACTTTCGGCTTGGTCGTTGGTGCACATTCGAGCAACGTGATCAACCCCGATTCTCTCAGCTTCCTCGGTCGCCAGGGTGTAAGTTAAAGGTACAAAGAGCATCGTAGCTTCGCCCGAAACCAAATCGATTACGGATTCGTACATGGAAACAGATAATTGCTGAAAAGAACACATATTTTTCAAATAAACTTTTGACAATCGCTAAACATTGGATTTGCTAATCTGATTATCGATTTTTATGATCCCATGGACGTGTCGTATGGTGTGTCATGATCATTTTATGGTGTTTGGCTATTTTTATGTTCTTTTATGGTGTAATATGATTCTTTATGCTGCATGATAATTGTTTATGGGGTTCAGAGAGATTTTATGGTGTAATATAATGATGGACGATTTTTTATGGTGTTTTATGGTGTAACATGATTCTTTATGCTGCATGATAATTGTTTATGGGGTTCAGAGAGATTTTATGGTGTAATATAATGATGGACGATTTTTTATGGTGTTTTATGGTGTAACATGATTCTTTATGTTGTATGATAATCTCTTATGGGGTTCAGCAGCTTTTATAGTTCGATACCATGACGGATGATGCATGTTAATTTTTATGGTGCCCCATAAATTAATTATTCGTTTTTTTTTGGTGATATTTCGTGATGTTTAACGAGATTTTTGAATTTTATGTTAACAGCGACACTCACATCAGTATTTTTTGGCCTTGGATCCAACTTCAAAAGTACCGGACACTCGTTGATCTCGCAAAGTTGTTTGTGCACTCTGATGTCACGTTCGTTGGGCGTGTCGCCGGTCGTGTACCAACCCAAAAAATCCATTTCGCTGAATACTTGTTTAAACTGTTGTTCCTTCGTACTGTAATAATCTCTGTCTATTATTACGTCATCGTCGATACACGTGAATAGGAGCTCGAACGAATTCATTATTTCGATGTTTCGACCTTTTTGTTTGCCGATCAAAGCTCCGTAAACTGAAAAAAGAGAAACGAACAAAACTTTTTGAACTTTTGATGGATTTTTACCTGAAATCTTTCGATTTTCTTTGAGATTGGATTCAAAATCGAAGAAAATTCGTTTTTTTTTTTCGAATTATTGATAAAATTTGGATTTTGCTCAAAAAAAATCACTCCAATGACTCAAAAAACTTGAAATTGTGAAAATAACGCTAAAAATTGATTTTTTTATGAAAAAAATAGTGAATTTGGATAAATAACGTTGAATTCGAATTACCCAATTGGTCGCTGCCTTCTTGAGCTCGAAGTCGCGTCCAATGTTCGCTCACGTTCATTATTACCAGAGGATGGAGACTTATTGACACCGAACCGACGGTTCCCGAGGTTGCCATCACCCTGAAAGCGCTGTTCGGACTCGACAACTCCGCATTTTGCTTCTCGGAGGTCCCTGGAGCAACTTCCATCGGCGGATCAACATTTCCTTCGTCGATTTCCATTTCGTTCGCATTTTGTCTCTGTTCGCTCATTTTTTTCAAATTTGCTATTGTTTCTGGGGAATTGAAAATATATTTTCGTTAGCGTTAAGCGAAATTAACGAAAATCACGATCTATGGACACAGATCGAACGAATTGAACAGGAAATGTTTCGATTTTCACATTTTTTCGTAATTTCTGTTAACGTCGGTTTGTGGCTGGAATTTTATCATTCAATGTCGCATTTTCAGGTCCGGAAATAAATATTTTCGTAATTGTTATCGAATTCGCTAGCGATTAAACGAAAGTTAACAATTTTTTGTGGTTATGTTTACCGGAAAATGTTCAAAGATTGCTCATCGGTTTGAAACAGTTTAAAAAAACATTATAATGCAGATTTTTCGGTTACTACTTACAAAAGTTCTCAAAAAAAAAAAGGATCCGAAGAAAATCCCGGTGGTCGCTCGAAATTTTCGTTCTGGATATTCAATGACGATCGATAAGCCGCGGACAACAACAGTAAACACTAAACAAGCTTTTTCGGTTTTTCCAATTCCATTGTGATTCCAAGAATTTGCAGGATCCACACACTGCGCGCGCACGTAAATTGCGGCAAGTGAGAGTTGCCGACAGCTGTGAAAATGGAGGGAAAGTCCGAAACATGGTTGAACGAACTACAAAACTGACTCCAAAGTCGGAGAATTTTTGTGGTTTATCTATAAATCGCATAATAATGGGATACTTTTTCAAAAATGTCACGATTGATAATCGTAATTGTTGTTACGTTGAACATGATTTGTTTTGTTTTTTCGGGACGAAGACTTTGACGCCATCTTGACTATTTGAAAGGACTCAGAATTTCTTGGAATTCCTTCACTTTTTTTCTTCGTCTTTCTCGGTATACAATATTTTTTTTATTTATATAAACATCGTTAAACAAGTGTCAATTCAATAGTCACAAATGTATCGATGAAAAGCTAAACAATTAATGATTGGAAGTAATTAATGATTTGTTCGACAAAGTGAAATAAAAATCGTTGGACAAAATGAGCGTCATCGAGACCGAAACTGTGAGCGATTTAGTTCAACAAATGATTATTTCCCTGTGTGGAGAACAAAAACCAGGTTATGTCGAATATCAATTTTTGCCTAAAAATTTCCATTTCAAACTCACTCCACAATTTTCTAAAGAACAAAATCATTTTTCCACTACATTGTACCTGCAAATCTTTTCGTTGAACAGTCCGTGAAAATTATAACCTCAAAGTTTCTAAACATTCGTTAATTTCGCGCACACTATTTTCAAATTTACGACAAAACGTAAATAAATAATGTTGAAACGGATTTCAAAAATGTTCAAATGAACAAACAATTTCGTCGTGAATGAACACACAATTAACGTGCAAATGAGTAACTGGTCGAGCGGGAAACAAACATTTTATTATTTTTTAGTATTATTTCTTTTAAGACAACAATATTTACAGGAGAATTAAAATTTTTCTAAAATTCCAGACGTTATACGAAAATTCATGAGGTTTTCACTCGGCCTGTTATCGTCAACACCGTCGTCAGAAATATTTCGCGAAGACGAGACATCGGTTGCTAGTCAAATAAGAAGCAAATTGTCAGGCAGGGATGCTTTGAATTTTGACAAATTGCACAACGATCTCAAAGACAAAGTGAGTAAAAAAAATAGAAAAAAAACGTCTTTTATCACAATTTTTGACGATTATCGCGATTTTTTGTTCCCGATTCAACGATTAGCCAAAAACTCATTCACGTCAATGATTATTTCAGCCTCTAAAAAATCGATCGAGCATTCTTGTCTTTTTGATGAACATGAGTCAGTCTTCGGAGCAAATAAAAGATCGAATTTACTCGTTTCCCGACATGCGTTCCGGCCTCAATTCCCCGATCGCCTCGACCAGTGGTAAAAAAAAAATTAATTTAAAAAAATCATTCATTTTCTCACAATTTTAAAAAATAACAAAAAAATTGACAATACTGAACAAAATTTTGGAAATAATTGCTTTCTGGTCAAATTGTTCGAAGGTCAAACGTCACAAACTTCGTGTACGAATGCCCAAATCGTAGCCCTCGCCGAAAACGATGGAAACGTCAGACGCAGCGTTTTGCCGACTCGAATTTCCAACGAGGATTCCACGACGGAGAAAATTTTGGTCCAAGATTTGATCTACTCGTTTCAAGGAATCGAAGGAAAAGTATTGAAGTTGGATTCGAATTACGGTTTCCAAATCGATCCAACGGCCAACATCAGTCGATGGCACAAACAGGAAGTTTTACGACTCAGTGAATTAGGATATTTGCACAATGTCGTCCGACGAGGCTTAGAAAGAATTTCTATGGTCGGAGGCAGTCGCGTCGCTGATAGTTTTGTTGCTGCTCTTCATAAAGAATTGTCCGAATATTATCGTTTCATCGCAATTATGCAAGAACAAGTGAACAGGTAAGAATTATAAAATTATTACGATTCTGAATAAAAATAACATTGGAATTAATTTTTTTCCCAATTTCGGTTCAAGAAATAGTTGCAAAACCAATTTCATTCGATTAAATTCAAAATTACAGATTTTTTAATGAAATTCGGCTAAAAAAATATACAAAATGTCGAAAACTTGAGACTTTTTCAATATTTGACAAGAAAAAAAAGTTTTAATATTTTAAAAAATACTTGAAAAAGCACAAAGTGGACTTGTCTTTTGAAAAAATGGTGAAAAACCATTTTGAAGTTTCGTATTGAATAAAAGATCGAAAAATATGCATATTTTGTTTCTCGTTAAGATCCCAAGGGCCGATGGATTGTGATTTCGTGAGTTTGTCTCACCTGCGTTTGTGGGCTTACGATCCTTTGGAGACGTTGAAATGGTTGGCGAGTATAGTTCGAGCTTGTCAGAGTCAAAAAGGTGGAGCACTTGCTTCGGCGGTGTACGAATTTAGTCACCACGGGGACCCGGCGGTGAAGAAATTGGTGAAAAGAATATTGGAGAGCGTTTGTGATCCTCTTTACAACATGTTGATAAGATGGATCGCGGATGGAGAATTGGACGATCCGTACAAAGAATTTTTCATCGAGGCTTGTGCGGACGTCGGTGGCGATAGGATGTGGCACGAAAAATATCAAGTTCGAGATTCGATGGTTCCAACTTTCATCAGTAAATCGCAGGCTAAAAAAATTCTTGGTACTGGAAAGAGCATCAATTTTTTGCGGGAAGTTTGCAAAGATTTCTCACCGCTGCAAGGACGGGGGACGGAAAATTTCCGAAATAATCACGAGGAGTACAATGGTGAGATTTTTCAAAATTGTTAAAACTACGAAATTACCATTTTTATCATTTTTTATGCATATTTACCCTTTTTTTTGTTATTTTTTTTTGTGGTTTATGAATTTTCAATTTTTTTTATTCCACAAAATGAACGATTTGCAGTGGATGCTTTCTTCGACATGGATCCCGATGGACCGTTACAAACAATGATGGATGCAGCGTACAAGGAAACTTCGACGCGAGTCGTTGAAATATTAATGAAACAGTATCAACTGATGGATCACTTCCAAGGCATCAAAGGCTACTTGTTGCTCGGACAAGGCCACTTCATACAGCACCTGATGCATTTGCTCGAGTGAGAATTGAAAAAAAAAAAAAAGAAAAACATAAGTTTTACGTATTTCTTTCATTTTAACAACTTTTAATCCATTTTTCTCTCATTCCCAGGCCAGAATTATCGAAACCTGCTAATTCTCTGTATCCTCACAACTTATCCTCGATATTGGAAAGCGCCATAAGAGCAACTTGCACGAAACAAGAAGATATCGACGTTCAAAGGCGTTTGGACGTTCGATTGTTGGCGCCTTCGGAAAGTGAGACTGGCTGGGACGTTTTTATTCTTGATTACAACGTTGACGGCCCCATAGGCACGGTGAGAAAATTTATTGAAAAAAAACCAAAAAAACTGATCAAAAAATCCAAAATACACAATTCTCTGACGAATTTTACACTTTAATATCAAATTTCTAGTAAAACGAAGATCCGCAACGAATTTAAATACGAAAAAATCAATAATTTTATTAATAAAAAGTGAAAAAATGTTCTGTTGACGAAATTTTTGATAAAAATAATCATTTCAGATCCTCGAACCCTGTCGACAAACGTATCAAACCGTATTTTTTTCTCTGTGGCGAGCAAAACGTATGGAATCGATATTATCAGCAATTTGGAAGCAGCAAACAACCTCAGCCAAAATATTTCGAAAAATGCCTGAAGTTTTGCCAATTCAAAATCATATTCATTTGATAACGAGCAGTATGGTCCATTTGGTTCATCAGATGCAATATTATTTTCTCTTTGAGGTAAAAAACATCGAAAAGTTGTGTAATTCGAAAAAGAAGACGAAAAAAAATGTCAAAAAATACGATTTTGTCTAAAAAACGTGAATTTTCGACAATTTTTCAGGTAATCGAATGTTCCTGGGACACGTTTGCAAAGCAATTGAGACAAGCTTCGTCCTTGGACGACATAATCGCAGCTCACAACGTTTTCGTCGATTCCGTGAGACACGGAACTTTATTGGACGAAGAATCGCAGGTAATAAAAAAAAATCCCAAACAAATTTCTCCCTCAACATTCAAATGAATTTTAATTTTCAAAAAAATCCCTTGAAATCCATTCAATTTTTAAAATTCACTGCTTACTTTTCAATAATCACAAATATTTTCTTTTCAAGGAATTAATGGACCATTTACGTTCAGTTTACGGCCCAATTCTCGAACTTCAAAACCTCGAGGAAACATTTCTAGCCCGAGCGACCCAGGAATACGAGATCCGTTTGAGCAACAATAAGTTTGTTGATCAAACGAGCGAACAATTGAAAAAGTGGGGCAGATCGAACAGCACCGATCTCGATAACAATGAACGACAAACAGCTTTTACCAAGTATTTAAACACATTTGCCATTCAACTGAAACTTTTGTCTCGAACTTATCAGGTAAATAAACAAATATCAATAATAATCATAATAATTCTTTAAATTTATCTTTTGAATGCGTATAAATTCATGAAAATACAAGTTTTAGTAACAAGAATAAAGAATAAATTTAAAAAAAAATCATTTTATGACTAAAATATAAATAAATAGAATTTCCAAATAAATTTGATAACAAATAATTATTATTATTATAATTAATAATTATAATTAACAGATTAACAATTATAATTATTGATTATAATTATAATAATTATTATAATAAAATGAATAATGATAAATAAATCAAGTTAATTTTTTTTTTTGGTAAAGTTGATATGCGATCAATGTGAAATTGTTGTAATATTGCAGGATCGTGTAAAAAAATTCCTTTTGATGCTGGCATCAGCGGAAGACGTATCGTTACAATTATTGAGCGTTCGTTTGGATTTTAACGAACATTACAAAAGCAAAGACAGCAGATTGGTGGCGCCGTTGACTTACCAGCATCGAAAGCAAAGCGATTTGAGTTTCATGGGGTGCAAGTGACCCGAATTTCCATCGAATACTTTGGGAACGAGAGAAAGCAGCATGAAAATGGAAATTTGCGAGAAAGAGAGGGAAAGTATCGTGAAAAAATTGTTGCAACATTCGCCCGATCGTCGAGTCCGTAAGAATGTTGATAAATTGCCAAAATTGCGAATAACAATCGAGGATTGTGAGAAATCGAGGAAAAGCGGGACAAGAACAAATTTGAAAAATGTGGAAACGAGCAAAAAAACGTTTCGCATGTTTTTGGAAAAAGAAATTCTGGCCTCGGCGAATTTGGGATTCGATAAAAATTCTTTGGGCGATATAAACTCGCCGGAAAGTCCTCACGATCTCAGCCAATTCGAATTCTCCATTTATCCTTGCAATTTATCGTTTTTGAGCTTCGACGAAGTCACTCAAGATTTCGAGGACGATGAAAAAATGGAAATCGCCAAAATCGATGAAAATCTCGAGATTTTCGAGCAGCAAAATCCCCCTGACGCTTCGTCGAGGTTTTTATTCAAAGATCAACATTTTCAAATCGTGGAAAATACGAATAAGACACTTTCCATTAACAATAACGTCGTTAAAGACGATCTCGACGATTCTTCTCCCCAAAGGGACGTCGCCAACGATTTTTTACCCTGGCATCAAACTTTTCCGACCAACGACGATTCCATTTCCGTCGAAGGCTCTATTTCCGGTGACGATAGTCTTATTAAAAATATTTTGCATGAGAAACCAAACGTTGAGCCTAAACTGCGACGGTTTCGTCGAAAACTAGCCTCGATTTTTTGTTGCCTCGGTTAAAAATGTGAGTGAATTGCAAAATACTCGCAAAACTCGAGAAAAAAAGACAAAAATTTGCTTAAATTCTTGCAATTTTTTCTTTTCTCTTATTTTTCGCACGAGTTTCGTTAAACGAGTCTCAAATATTTTGCTGTCTAGTGCCATTCGTCAAACGCCAGAACAAAATACACTAAAAATCGATTTAAAAAAAAGTGTAAACAAAGTTCGAACGAACGATTTAATCAGTATTAGAATATTCTCAACTTTTAACCTCACGTTTACGTATTTTTGTCACAAAACCGAAGCCACTGAAAAAAAAAATGAAAAAAAAGCACAAAAATAAAAAAAAAAGGAAAAAAAACGTCCAAAAAATTGAAAAAAAAAATGTACCTGCTTCATAGGCAAACAATGTAAATATAAATCTATATATAAATATATTATAATTATGTATATGTTCAAATACATTATTTTTCGCACTGCCGTACTAGTTTTAATTCGAATTTTCTCATAAATTGAATTTTCGATCATTTTTAAACATTTTTTTTATTTCTTATGAAGCAGGCAATGTTTTTGAACGAAAAAAAAAAAAACAAAAAACAAAACAATAAAAAGCCATTTAATTTGTTAACTACTGCGAAATACTCAATTTTTTTGTTCACTCCGAAATAATGATTTTTTATTTATTTTTTTCAGCCAGACGTTCGCGAAATGTCGAAAATTTTGTTGATTTTTCATTCTCAGACAATCAGCAATTCTAGATTTTTTATACCTCCACCAAAAGTCAAGGGAAATTTGAATTTTTTCAAAATCAATACCAAAAAATTCACATTTTGTCGAAAATTTCGCGAAAATTCTAATTTTTTTTCTCTCTACAGAAAATACAGAGTCGCCATCAACAAAATAATTAAAAAACACTAATTGTTAAAGCTTTTTTCAGCAAAAAAGGAAAGTCCCGAAACGTAAATGATTCAATTTTTTGAAAAATTGATTATTTTTCTGCCATATTCGTCGAGATAACCCAGAGAGCAAACTCGGTGGGTACGAGAATGAAGGATTTCGGATTATCATTGCGCAAGGTCGGTATAATATTGTGATGGAGAAAAAAAAAGGAGAAAAAAAATAGATATACAGTAAACGGACGTCCATGGTTACGTCTGTGGAGTGTCCACAGAGTCCATCACCAAGTTCCGTACACGAGACACGAAAGTCATCATTTTTCAATGAAAAAAAAGTACAAACAATTGATAAAAATAATTAAACGAATTATAAGGTTCAAGGTCAAAGGCTAAATTTACGATTTTCGTGTCTCGGGTGATGACAAAAATAAAAAGCTTTTCTGTACATAAATAATAAACGAAGTATTAAAAATACTCGAAACGTGAAGTGCAAACGATAAATTTAATGAAATTTTTTACGTTTTTTTTCAATTTTCAATCTGTGAATTATCAAATTTGTGCCTGGCGGTCAAATAACTCATGAAATTTCCGCCTCCTTGTCACGTTCGTCGTCGAGGTCAAAGGAAAAGTGACGAGTCAAGAATTATCCTGAGGATTTTCAATAGTTTTTCTTCCTCGTCTTCTTCTTATTCGTGGGAACATTTTTTCCATAGAGAAATTGAAATTTTGAAAAAATCTCCTTCCAGGTGAGTTTCTTTACAATTTTATAAATATTTTTTAATTCAATTTAATTTCAATGAATTCAATTAATTCAAATTAATATTAATTCAAATAATTCGAGTTAATTTTAATCCAATTAATTCGAATTATTTTCAATTGAATTAATTCAAATTAATTTCATTTAAATTCGAAGATAAATAATAATAAACGAATTATTCTGTTTACAGTTATGAAATAAGAGATTTGAAAAAAAGAGAATCTCCAAAATACCAGAAACCTCCTGTGACAGCTCAACGAATCGAAAAATCAAAAAATTCAGAAATATTTTACACTCCAAATAAAAAAATGCATTTAATTGGTCAATTTTCGGTACCAAAAAAACCAAAAATCAAAATGGGGTTCGAAGAAAAATGGAAATATTGAAAAGAGAAGGAATTAAAGACTGTAAAAATGAAAGTTTCGATAGAGAAGAAAAAATTGGGATTGACAAAAATGCCAATTGACAAGAGATAGCAAAGGATTAAAAAAAAAAAAGAAATAAAATCAGCCCCCGAGGGGTTTTGGGGGTCAGATCGTAAATAAAAATAAATAAATAAATAAATAAAATAAAAAGAATGGAGTGTTCGAAGGTAACGAAGAAATCAAATTGGCCACCAATCGAAAGTGATATTCACGATTACGTGGGGGAAAATAATACGACAAAGGGCAAAAGGCTCGACGAGGTGGAAAGAACGACGACGAACGAGGCGGGAAACAAGGACGAACAAGCTGAAAGTTCAGGCAGCGAAGCGGAAACAGAACCAGCGAGAAGCTTTCATCGCAAGCTCAGCACCAACAGAGCTATAAAAAATGCGGTGAGTATTTCCTCCCCATTCTGAGCCTCTTGGCCCCGAAACCCTCCGAGAGAGCCTCGGTCACTAGTTTTTTTTTTTTTTTTTCTTTTCTTTTTTTTTCGTACCTTTGAAATATTCAAATTTGACCTACTTCGATCGACGTTACAATTTGATAAAAAAAACATCCAACAAAATCGTTCTTATGATTTTTGAAAATTCTTTTTATCAAGTTATCACGTTATAAAAAAATTATTTTTATCATTTTTTAGAATTTGTTACAATTGTACTGGAATTTTTTTTTTTCTCAATTTTCACAATTGCTTAGAATTTTTTTAACGCATTTTTTCACTATAATCAATGTCAGAAAATTAACAAACGAAAGAAAATAGAAAAATATATCAGAAAATGATTGAAAAAAAGAATAATTGTCAATTATTGATAATAAAATTAGTGTAAACAATAATAAAACAATAATTACAGATCTGTTGGACGAAAGAAGGTTTTCTGATGAAGCAAACGTGGTCGTTCCAACGATGGCGAAGAAAATACTTCAAGTTACGAGACAGAACGTTGTACTACGCGAAGGACACGAAGGTCAGGAACAAAAAATAATAATAATACACACACACACAATTACTTAAATATCGTAATTTGCACAAACACGTAGTTCGAGAACGAAGAAGAAAATTGCACTCAATTAACGATTGCGCAAGGCTTCACCTTAATTGAATTGGAAAATGAAAATTTAACGAGTGCCACGTTTATTGACTGTTGGAAATGTCACTTTGCGTAACATTGGTGTTCTAATGGGTAACTGAACGACGATTTTCGAATTCGAGAAGTATATTTTCGATAATTGAAATAATTGCAAATTTTCAAATCAGCAAAAAAATGAAAATTTTCATTTTTTTTTTGAGAATTTCAAAGTTTTTCAAAGTTTACATTTTTGAGACGAATAAAATTTGAAAGATCTTTCAAATTTCGTTCCAAAGGAAGCAATTTGAATGATCAATCATATTTCTTCGTAAAAAAAAATTCAAATCATCATAAACGACCGTTGATGGCTGATGAGAAAGCAGAAAAGAGTTAAAAAAAATATGTATATTTATCGTCCTCCAATTTTTGCCTGTTCATCGTGTTTTCTCATTCGTGAAAAGCTTCCGCTATGAGATCGCCTGAAATTTATCATGACAAGATAGATACCGGGTGAAAGAAGCTTTTTGCACAAAAGAAGATTTGTCAGGAAGCAAATTGTGCTGGTTAATTCATAAAAAAGAAAAATAAGCATGACTTGTGTAAAAAAGAGGAAAAAAAGTCTGATATTTGATTATTTTGATGAATTATTTTATGAAACATTGAAAAAGTGCGAGTATAAAAAAAAAATCAATAATTTGTTAATAACAAATTCGGTGGGGAAAGGATTTGAAAGAGCGTGAGATAATAAATAAAAAAGTATTTCTGTTGGAGCTTATCGCTTGGTTGGGTTATTGGAAAATGATCGTTAGGCTGAGACGAGGGGCGAGGGGTAAAGGGCTTTCATAAAATACAGCAATGCACGGGGATAAAAGAAGATTGCACATGCAAGTGAGTGAGCAATTCCA
This sequence comes from Campoletis sonorensis, assembly GCA_013761285.1. Taxonomy (NCBI): domain Eukaryota; kingdom Metazoa; phylum Arthropoda; class Insecta; order Hymenoptera; family Ichneumonidae; genus Campoletis; species Campoletis sonorensis. The sequence continues at coordinate 342,972 of JACEOJ010000086.1, forward strand.
CGTGGTGGTATATCTCCGCATACTTCCGCGTACTTGGGAAGAATGTTGGAGCGTTAGAATAGAAGAGTCTGTGGCGTGCAGGATCACTTCGATCCGTGACCTAACAACGAAAGATGAGAGATACCTAAGAGAGGAAAAAAAAGGAGAGAGAGAGAGAGAGAAAAACAATTGGATGGGGAATGGGATATTGGATCTAGGGAAGGATGAAAATGCCAATTTACGAGTAACAGATGATGGTTAGTTGGTTTGTGAGACTTGATCAGAGGGTTTCGAAGAAAAAAAATGTTCTCACAGCCGTAGCGTTGTTAGTGGAGGTTTCAAATTTGCTGGGTGATTAGATCGTGAAATTCTGAAGATAAAAGTCCTTAAGCATTTTTCTGTGCGACGAACCGTTGGCGAGATATGGAAGGAGCTAGGGAGAGCCAATGAAGCGTAGCGTGGGTTAGAGCGCTGGCCACGCCCACTGCTTATCGGCAGGCGCTGATTGGTCGTTTGTACTTTGTTTCGTAACTCGGTGATGGTAGGTCGTAGAAAAAAATGGAAAAGGACTTTTCTCTTTGGAATTTGACGAGGAAACTGTTGCTGGTGGTTTGCAATTATTTTATATTCATCATGTACGCAATCGACGTCACATCACCAGAGTTTTGTTTGGAAACGTTATAAAACCATACTCACAGACAACTCAACCTTGAGTTACGAAGCAACAAATAATTCCATTGGTACAAGTATGCCAGCTCCCTGTGGCGTCAACACGTGGGCAGTCTCTGTTATTCCAATGACAGAAGCAGATATGAGAAGAGAAGGTAAAAAGCCCACGAGGCTGGAATGAAAGAACGACATTGTCTTGTGTGACAATGCGCTAGTAGCAAGCTGGAAAACTTTGCCATAGAAAAATCAATATGCCATTATGCCAAGAGTTTCAATGAATTTCCCTGTGTTTCCAGGCATTCGCAAGTTCCGTGACGGCTTTTTTGTTTGTTTGAATTATCCGCGTAAAACTAATGACTGTGAAGGTGACACCTTAAGGGGCTACCTCTGAAATGTCTATTTCCGCGAGTCTATTGATGTTTTGGCGTAAATAGTTTTACGATTAGTAGCCCTGACCTTGGCGATGACCTTTAAATATATTTCAACCACAAAACAACGTTAAGGGGACTCCCCCAGTCGAATTTTAAGACCAGATCTTTGTCAAGCGCGACATATATCTCAGGGGTGATCAACCCTTAACTACGTTATCGACCGGTTTCTCAACCGCCGTTACGTTCTCAACAGGCTTTCATTGATATTCCCTTCTTAAGGGTGCTCCGCGAAGTAACTAATGATAGCCCTAATGAACGGTGGCTTCCTAAAGTATATTGGTTTACGTTCGCACGAATAACTTTTTTAATTAAGGCTGATGGCGGACTTTCTGAGGACTCCTCTTTGTTCGAAGGGTCATTAATTCAAAAATTCAAAATGGCGAATCCAATATGGCGTAGCTCGGTGATAATATACTTGCTCAAACGGGACTTTTGGGTTATAAATTCGTCGGTTAACCATGCCCGAAGGCTCCAACGGTTATTTACTATTTGAAAATTCAACATGGCCGACTTGAATGCTAATATATTTCGTGGAATTTCATTTCCGCCCGATGAATTTGAAGGTCAGACGTTACTTAATATCGTAACGGTCATTTGTTTGAAAATTCAAAATGGCCGATCGATGACCGTCTGAAACGTAATATACTCGGTGGAATTTCATTTCCGCAGTTAATGAATCTTAAGGTTGTTTGTGGATTAAGGGGTTAGGCTAGGGCTGTGGTCACACAATGACAGCGTGTGACTCCCACTCGACGATTATTCACCAAGATAACCGGAGAAACCTATAGGATGAGGTTGTCAGAAGGCTTTCGGTTGCAACATCATGACCGCAGTCTTGACGATCGGAAGGGTTGGGGCGAGCGGTAAACACGCTCGGATTTCCATGAAGCGTGTTTGCTGTCTAATGGTCGCAACTGCGGTGCTCAGTTAAACCGCTCGCCTAACCCTTCAACGATAAATGCAACGGGACTATTGACCTCGCACCTCATTATTTCTCATTTCTGACACGCCACCCCAGCGCCACGTGACTTCCGGTGACATGTATGATGCGCGCCGGTGGCCTCTCTACCCAACAACAAATAGCAACATCTTTTCTTCGCCTTAATTAAGGCGGGCTGACAATTAATAACGAAAATACGAGTCGTAAATTAAAGTTAGGTTAGCTTTCGTTTGAATCAAGTTAGGGTTGGATTTACGGTCGCAGGGTTAGATTTAGGCTCTCCTAAAATATTTATAACCTCTTAAAAAATGGATAATTTATTTGTTTCTTCTCTTTCATTAAGGCAAGCTGACAATTAATAATGAAAATGCAAGTCGTAAATAAAAGTTAGGTTAGTTTTCGTTCGAATGAAGTTGGGGATAGATTTAGGTCTCCTAAAATATGGATAACCTCTTAAAAAATGTATAACCTCTATTCCCATTGTTTTGCTTCGACAAAAACTTTCGATTCCATAAATTTGCGTGGAAAATCGTCGAAATTCCTCATTTCAAAAAGTTTCTTCGTACACATCGTACATCAATCCCATTTACTATCATCTCGCGTATAATTTAACCATTAATCCCCGACAAAAGGAGAATAAAGAAGGAAACTCTTTGCCGCGCGTTTTCCCACAAGAAAACGCGTCCCCCCCCCCTTCCTTAGCCCCTAACAAAAACTCTGAATAAGGTAGAACGATTTTTTTTCTTCCTTTCATTCACTACCTCCGAACACACGCGTCTTAAGGGGAGTGATACACGATGGAGCTCGGAGAGTTACAGCAGCACTCGGAACAGCCTGACGGAAGAAGTTTATCTTCTTTATTTTTTCGCCTGCTTTAGGAATCGCTCTCCAGATAACTGATCCTGATAAGGAAACTCCCTCTCGCTTCGACGTTGTGCTTGTTTGTTTTCTTTTTTGTCACCCCTGAAACACGCACGACGAGTAAAAGAGGCCGAATAAATAAATAAAAAGTGAGGCAAAATGGACCCCCGCGTATTATCGACAAAAACCCATAATAAATGACCATAAAAATCGTTAAATATTTTTTTGCTAAATATAAACAATTTATATATTCTCCTTTGCATTATTTTCCCGTTTTTTCACTATCGGAGGGAAAATCCAATGCAAAGGAAGAGAAAGAGAAGGAGAAAAAAGTTTCGGCCACCGAACGAGCTTGCGACTCTCTCCCCCGCCTCCGCCGAGCCCCAACGTCCCTTGGGACGTGGGGCGCCTCTCAGGAGTGTCGCGGTGTATCGGGGCGCGGGAGGAGCGGGGAGAGAGCGTTGGGGCTCGGTTAAACCGTCGCGTAAGCCGGGGAAGACGCGCGCGGCCGAGAATCCACGAGGCTCGCCGGAACCTACCGAATCTCTTCCCCCTCCCGATAACCGACTGTTAACCAGAGAGACTATTGAGAGCCACGAGAATCGAGAATTCGCTCTCAGTCGCAAAGGAAACCTGGCCAAGACAGCCCACGCTCGAGCACGCGGTTTTTTTCTTCCTCGTGTTCTCCAATGATATTTAAATAAACAAAGGCTACGATATTCATTTGATAAACAACGAATTACACTGTTTATTGAGAAATATACTTAGGATTTAAATCTAAAGTAAATTTTTTTTTTCACTGTTTTAATATTTTTGGTGACATTAAGAATTTCATGGTTTTACTATTTTAAGGCGATTTCGAATACTTCGTAAATTTTGTTTTATGCAATTAAAGAAATATCAAGATTTAATAATTAATAATTTATCGATAAATGCCGAAAAAAAATCCTTCTTAACATCGATTGAATTTTGTTCATCAATTCACCTTTTTTTTGTATTTTATTTTTGCAAATTTGAAAAGAGTGGAAAATATTGAAATAATGATAAAAAGCTGGGAGTCACGATTTTGTGACTCGCTCGGGGTCAAACACGAGCGTCCACATGTGAAACGATAACAAAATATATACACGCCAAGTTGAAAAGCTTACGAGCTTAGCCGTCGTTTCTCCCGGCTTTTTACATAGTGGCGTGATCAATCAAAACAATGCGTATTGTGCATTTTTTTACCTCGAAATCATTGGGTTTTTTCGAAAAATAACAATAAATCGCAAAATCCTAAAAATCATTTGTTTTTACATTTTTCTTCAATTTATTAACTCAACATTTTTATATTTATCATTATTCTATTAAATTCTCTCAATTCCAAAATTACTTTTCATATAATACACAAAAAAAACATAAATCTTTAGATATTTTGAACGAATTAATATTTGTAAAGACACATTCGTAATAATTGGGAGAAAAAAAAAAAAAAAAAACTAAGCAAAAATTTCCTCATATTACACTTTTTATAACAATAACGATAACAATTATAAGATTCAGGTGAATTGATATGAAAGAGAATTGGAACATTTGAATCGTATGATTTATTTTTGATTTAATTGTTATCATTATTATCATTATTATTATTCTTGGTTAATAATAATGAATAATGTATAAATAAAATGCATTGAAAATGGTATGAAAAGACGAGAGAGCTTTGCTATGACGTAGGTTCCATGTGGCTAACGAGTGACCTGTTTTTGTCGCTCTCGAGTAATCCACCATATACGTATATATATATATATTTCAATATTTCTGTATAAATACATATTTTTGTATTTGATTTGTTGGCAAATATGGATTTAAGAGTGTAAACTGAAAAACAAAGGATTGGGAGATCGCCTTGAATAGTTGAAAATCATGGATTGATTCTGATGAAAATTAAGTTTGTTTACTTTTTTTAAATAAATTCGTACGACTCTGATTTTTAGATAAAAAATAGTTGGCGTAATTGTAAAATCGACAATCAATCAAAAACAACAAAAAAAAGATTAGTTTTTCTGAATCGGATCGTGTGACTTATTCACGTGGTTGAACATTGAAAAGCAGGTGAATGGGCGATTTGGTAAGTTTGTCACTAATGTTGCTAATTATTCATTTGTTATGAACGTTTTTTGAGCTCGAACGATTTTTTATAGTTTTATTCCGAAGTATCTGAATTTTATTTGTTTTTCATTATCGTTGATACATTTTATCGAACGTGCAGTTAAACATAAACAACGTTTTACATCTTCATTTTATTATGAAACGTAAAAAAAAAAAAACCTTCATAAAAATGATGGGCGATCAATTTTTGTGTATTTTTTATTATTTTTTATTAACATTCTCGCCATGTCTATTTTTATAGCCAAGTATAGAATACATATCGTTCGATATTATAGTGATGGATATAATTTTGATAAGTGCCTCTGTCATCCAAATTCAGTATGGTCGTTAATTACAGCCCTTAAGCTTCTCGTCCAAGTGGCCTCTATTTCGACCTTTACGCTGCAACGTTGCAGATCGAAAAATCATTAACATAATGAAACGAAATTTTGACGAGAAAAGTCTAATTGAATTTTTTTCCAAGCCTAACATGCTCTCGAATTAATTAATCTCTAATCACAATTGATTTGCGTGTGTTTTTTTTTCCCCTTTTTTCTTTTTGTCTACGTGATGAAAAATAAATTCGAATGTATCGTAATGCAAAAAGTTTTACAATCGGAACAAGTCTCGGCGGAGCGTGGAAGCGTCACAATTTTAAGACTTACGAGTCTGAGGAGAGCGAGAGAAAAGTTTGGCTTTCTATAGACTCCCCCAAGGTATCGAGAAATGCATACCCATTACAAAAGCGGCACAGGATAACGAGAAAAGTTAGCGAAACTTTATTTTCTCACATTAAGAACTGTAATTTTAGATCGAAATCGAAAGAGAGTCGGATTTAAATGGGAGATGTACGGAGTACGAGTTAGAATAGGGCTTTGAAATTCACAGGGTGGATTAATGGTGAAATTTCGAAAAGAAAAGTTCTTTCAAGTTTTTCTCTACGACCTACCGTTGCCGAGATATTAAGTGACAAAGCGGGAGCCAATCGGCGAACAGACTGGCCACGCCCAGCGTCCGCGGATTGGCTGTCTCCTTAATTATTTAATATCTCGAGAACGGTACGTCGTAGAGCAAAGTGCCCGGGGACTTTTCTCTTCAGAATTTCATCCTCTATCTCCCCTCAAAGTTTAAACACGCCATCTTGAAAATAACGTCGACAATTTCGTCATAATCATCACAATCAAGCTCTTTCTTCTCGCCCCTGTTTTTATTTGTACCGGTGGTAAGAAAATAGCTCGGAAAGTGAGAAAAGTAGGGTGGGAAAGTAGCATGTACGTGTGTGTCTCTGTACTGTTTCCGAGCCAGCTGTGAGCATTAACGGTTGGAAAAGAAAAGCCACAACTAAATGCGGGCTAACAGCAACATAGCTAAGCACTCAGGACGAACTCAACGTCGAGAGATATAATAGAACGAGATAGAGAGTAGTTCCACTTGACTGTCACTCGAGAAGAAACGTCCCGAGCGTTACAACTGCTTCAACATATATATATTCACAATTCGCATCCCTCTGTCGTGAGTGTTTCCACGCACACGGCTCGGTTCCGATAAACGTATTTGAAAAACGGTGAAATATCAATTAATTTTTTTTTAATTATGATAAAAACTCGACGATTTGTTTTCCTTTTTATCAAAATTTCCGTTGACATTTTGAAATATATAGTAAATTCTCGATAAACGAGGCTCGAAAATATGACACGTAGTTTTCAAATGTCACACCAACATTTGCGGATGTCACATAACATTTGTAAATATCGTATAACATTTTTTATCGCTCCCGACGCGAAACTTAGGCCTGCGAGGACCATATCCGAACTACAAAGTTGCCTCGACACCCCACTGGGATCATAAATCATCACTTTCCATCCGGCGACTACCCTCCTAAAGCTTCCTATCACTTTCGACCTCCCCAACCTCCTTTTCTCACGTTTTCTCATATTTATAACAAATTCACCCATAGTATTCGGTACAATGGACATTTTCGTCGCACCACTCGTTCATATTTATTTATCAATGCTTTCATTCCATTCTAAATTACCTAAGCATCCCGGATGATTTAATGAAAAATTTGTCATTTATTCAAACTAAGATCACAGACCGGAAGTGCTGATTATAAACTTGATTCCACTCTCGATTCATTGTAATTAAAGCATTCTAACGAAACAATTTTGAACTTAATTTCAAACATAAATTATAAAGTTATCTTGAAGCGAAGCATTGACTAAAGTCCCAAATTTTATTGACTCAGAGACTCAAAACTTTACTGATTCAAGCTCGATACTTTATTGACTTAGACTCAAAACTTTATTGACTCAGACTCACAACTTGATCGACTTAGGCTCGAAACTTTATTGACTCAGTCTCGCGACTCGATTGACTTGGGCTCAAAACTTTATTGACTCAGACTCACAACTTGATTGACTCAAATTCGCAAATTTGTTGATTCAAGTGAAACTTGAGGTCAAGTTTGAATGAACTCAAGTTGATATGAATGAGTTTAAATTACTACTTCGAAGACGAAGTAAAAAACATATGACAAGGTAATGAAAAAAACGTGTTGGAATGATTTCCATGTCACATAGAACTTTGTTGATCCAACTTTGGCTCGTGCTTATGACCTCCCAGCGGATAATCTGCGGAAGCCCGCTGCCAACTTGGCTGCTTGGGATTTAGAATTCCATAAAAGCTTGACGATTTTTTTTTCTCTTGTTTTTTTTTTTTGCTTTCCCTCTCTATCTCTTTTTCTCTCTGTTAACTGAGGAGCGAGGGTTTGGGAAAGGACTGAGCTTCCCTCGTTTTCCCCGTTGGGGATTCCAGGACGAACGGCCGAAGCGGTTGTTCGTCGATCCATAATACATCAAGCTCGCGAGCTTGACGAGGGAAACTCTGAAAACGGTTGAGGGGTTGGGGCGAGCACAGCCAGGCTGTGAAATAAGGAGAGGTAATGTTTTGCCTTAAGGATCTGTACCAACCCTTATATTTTTTATCCATTTCTAAAAACTTGGAAATTTCCCACTCCCCCACGACGCGGCCGACCCTCTTCTCCAACGATTTCTAGGTCGCACTCTCTCCTCGTTTCACCTCGTGCAAATTTTTTTCTGTTTCGCTGGAGAACGAGAGAAAAAAAAAACAATTCTTGACACGCTTTCCATTTCTCTTTTATTTTTTCCTAACATTTTTTTTCTCCTTTATTCCAATGACGCATTGAATGCTTTTCACGAATGTTTCGCAGACGCGCGTTGCTTACTTTTATTCGGAATCGAATTCAAATTTTCTATTTCAATCTTTAATAAGCTTATCCTGGATTTGAAACCAGACTCACGAACCCAAACCAACAAACCAACTTTAATTTCACATCAGGATTGGATTAGCACCCGATTAGGTTCGAACAAAAACCTGATCCGCTGGTGAGCTCATCAGAACCTGATCTGCGCCTCTGGTTTTGATCACAATTTCCTTATCAGATCTTGAAATTAGCCAGATCGGGCGAAATTTGTCGTTAATTATCAATTATTTAACTTCATTATTTAACGAACGTATACTTAATTATTTTCTATATCTACGCAGTCCATAACTTCTTGGTTCTCAATGAATCCTGATTCAGGAAACCTCTGGAAACTTAAATGTATTGATTCAGCGGTTGTCCTGACCTGGTCCTCAATGAAACCTTATCAGGTTAACCTTGACATACTTGAACTGTCAAACGTACTTGTCCCGTATACCGAGGCTTTTGATGTATTTCAACTCCAGTCATTCTGACTTGGTCCTGAATGAATCCTTATCAGGTAAACCTTTCTAAACGTCAATATCTTTAGTTTGTAGTTGTTCTGACCTGGTCCTTAAAGGAACCCATTGGGTTAACGTTGGTATACTTGAATATAATTCGACTCCAGTCATTCTGACCTGGTCCTGAATGAATCCTTATCAGGTAAACCTTTCTAAACGTCAATATATTTAGTTTGCAGTTGTTCTGACCTGGTCCTTAAAGGAACCCATTGGGTTAACGTTGGCATACTTGAATATAATTCACCCCCAGTTATTCTGACCTGATCCTGAATGAATCCTTATCAGGTAAACCTTTCCAAACTTCAATATATTTAGTCCGCGGTTGTTCTGTGTTGGTCTTGAATGAATTCTGATCGGGTTAACGTTGACATACTTGAATATAATTCACCCCCAGTCATTCTGACCTGGTCCTGAATGAATCCTTATCAGGTAAACCTTTCCGAACTTCAATATATTTAGTTTGCCGTTGTTCTGTGTGGGTCCTCAATGGAACCCATTGGGTTAACGTTGGCATACCTGAATTTATTTCACTTCCAGTCATTCTGACCTGATCCTGAATGAATCCTTATCAGGTAAACCTTTCCAAACTTCAATATATTGAGTCCGCGTTTGTTCTGGATGGGTCTTCATTGGAACCCATCGGGTTGACGTCGGCATACTTGAAAATAATTCGACTCCAGTCATTCTGACCTGGTCCAGAATGAATCTTTATCCAGGTTAACGTTGACATACCGCAATATATTTTACTTGCGGGTCTTCCGACCTGATCCTGAATGAATCCTTATCAATAGCCTACCCAGCCAATAGTAAACCTAGCCAACTTGAATATATTTGATCTGCGGTTGTCCTGACGAAGTTCCTATCAGGACCTGATGATGATTGTCTTCCGAGGTCCATTTGTTTTTATCCTGCATCAGGACCTCATTCCATTTGGGCCTAAATGAGCCAAAAATTTCAAAATTACAATTGTAATCAATAAAGCCAAGCAGGAACTAACAAAAAGAACCGAAGCACAGTGTAAAAAGCCTGGAAATGGAGCATCCTCATTTCAACAAAGGGCAAAAAAGAGGGAAAAAAAAAGAAGCTGGCGTTTCCGCGTTATTCAGCACGCTCTCGTGATCCCTTTTTTCTTCATCCGGGTCAGAGTACATTTCTTGTTGCGTCGCTCGCTCGCGAGGCACGTGCCCTCGATGACCTTTGGATAGTTAGTCGCAACCACTACCCCCTCCTCGCGACCCTGTTGTGTTATGTGGTTTAATGTAAGTCCAAGTGTGTGTACTACACGAAAATGCTCGACGAGATTGGGTCACGTGCTCCAGACGTCCCTAAATGGCGATTGGAAAACTTGTGGGACTAAACAAAATGGCAGACACGCACAAAATGGCACGTGTCTGTCATTCCATCGTCTCTTTATCTTTCTCTCTCTCTCTCTCTCTCTTTCCGTTCGTATTAGTTGAACGTTTTTAACTTTGTTCTGCACCCCTTTATTGCCCATTTGAATATCAAACGTTTCATTCGCCCGAGTGGCTTGACAATATAATTCAAAATGGCGGCTTAAATCGATTTCTTTATTAGATTCGATATGAAATGGATCCGGCAATGGTCTGGCCGCCAATATCATTTCTTCATCAACGCCTCTCCTCCCCCCCTCGTCTCTCCCAAAACCCTTTGCCTCTGTCTATTTGACCTTTTGACCCTTATTCCTCGGGTTATCGCGGACATTCCTAGTTTCTCTCTTATTCCGCCTCGCTCCTCCCCTCAATTTCACCCAAACATGCAGAAATTTTCGTCGCAGGCTATAGTCAAGCCGAAAGGGAACTCGGGCAAAGTTGATATGAAAACGGGGCCGTTAAGGGGGTAGCTCCGCGTCGAAAGATACGAGAGACAGAGAAAGAGACAGAGAGAAAGAGAAGATTGCGTAGAAATGGTATTGATTGTATCGTGGAATCGACGTCTCGAATTATTCAAATGTCAATCCTAGCCGGAGAAGAGACGGGAAGAGAGTCGGACCAAGTGAGGACTCTGTGTCAACGAATATTGGGGTCGATCGATAATACTACTCCCTGACCGACCTTTTCACGTTCGTAGGATATAGTACGAATGGAGTTTAGTGACGTGTGAGATGGGGAGCAATAAAAGGGATGGATGTCGATCTGAGTGTGCCTTTTATGTTTGTATTGAAAGGCAATATGAGAAATTCTCAAGTTCCTAATCGTTTGGTTGCGGAGCTTGGAACTCTTCTACTTGGGAAGGGGTTGAATTTCCTCTTTCATCCAAATTTAGGTTTAAACCTCGAGGCAAAAGTTTACCATCCACGTGCGGGACATTGCCGCGTCGTATCGTTTTTAGTGTCGAACTATTTAGTCCAAGTATTCACCGCAAACCCTCCATGGGATTTTAATTATCGAGTTAAACTCGATCAATTTGCTCGGAAAAGTCATTTGCCCAAACGCAGTTACGGGCCAAGTGAATTAACGCACTTTGTCAGACATTTTCACCAACGAATCACATCCTCGTGAAAATTTATCGATAACACGAGGCAAGGGACGTTGAACCAATTGAACTTTTGTTCCAAAGGTCGTACTCCCTGTTATGACGAACAATTTCATTTTCACTTTGATTTAAAAAATCATCATTATCGAAACTCCCAGGACGAGAAACCACCGAGCTCCCCAAAGTGTAGGAGTCGCATTTTCTATTCTTAGCATGCTCAATTATTGCACTGCATGGCAAAAAATTATAGTACATTGTAACTTGAATATAACTCAATTAATCGAATAACCCAACGTGGGTGCTCGCTAGTGACGTTCGTACGATGATCCACCTTGGAAAATCATCCCACAATGATCTCCGCAATAATGTCCTAATTAAAACGCCGAAGAGGGATTTTATTAAAAGACCAAAAAAAAAAGATTTTTACGAATTTTAGTTACTACGATAAATAACAAATTATTTGATACTTTTTTTTCATTAACTTTTCGAAAGAGTCGATCAAACGATCGAATTCCAAATTATAGGAATTTTTGATGAGCCAAATTTAATCATTGAACAAAATCATCAGCAATGTCAGTCTCTTTGGAAACAAAGCAAAAAAGAGCCAGGGAATGAGGTGCTTGGAAAAACAAATTAACAGTTAAGATAAAGACAGACAGAGAAAAGTTTCTTCGTTCCCAGAACTCTGTGTGCGCAGTTTTTTCAATGGAAAGGGTCGTAAGGTTGAAGGTCATTGTCTGGCGGATCGTATTCGATTTCTCGTACATCCGACACTTGTTACTAATAGCCGGAACGTTGGGTCATTGAATTCCACCCTTTGGCGCACATTATCTAGAAGGCGTCCTAATGCGGGAGTTCCCCTTAAGAGGTTCGTTGCTTCGTCTTAGTTTCCATGTCAAAACAAAGCTTCTTCGTCTTGGCACAAGTTCAAGGTCCTCAGAGGTCACGTTGGCAAGTTTATTTGCCAAGGAAAGTGATAATTTCGAGTGAATCTTGGGACACCCTGTATATGAGAAAATATTTATACCTCAAAAATATCCCCCACGAATAGCTGACGCTAAAGGGAGCAAGGGTTCTTCGAAGATAATGGGTTACCCGCACGAAAATATATATCCCAGCTAAAAGTTGCGTCCTCGCCCCTACGTACGACGTTTCACCCAAAACCAGAGGGAATTCCCTCTTCTCTCATAGTCTCGCCAAATTCGCCAGCAGTCCGCTTATAAAAGCTCTTCATTCTTCACTTCTTTATTTCCTACAACTTTAATCGTCGCTGTAAGCACTAAAATATAGACCTTATATCGCTTGTTAAACGATATTCATTCAAATTTGATCCTCAGGTGCAAAAGCACTCAAGTGCAGGAGCACTCAAGTGCAAGGGCACTCAGGTGCAAGAGCACTTGGGAAAAATATCTTTTTTTTCCTCCTGATCGTCTATTTGATTGTTATTTTAATCTGAATCAACAGAATTTATATTCGCGTCAACTAAAAAGCTGTATATGAATGAAATCAACAAAAACCAGGAAAACCTCTCGTTCTGGCCACCAGGTGGCGCAGAACGTCGAGACATTTCTCGTGTACGGATTGCACTCTGAATCTTTATAAATAGGGAGAACGAATCGGTTTTATTTTATTATTTTGACAGACTATGGAATGTGTCTTCGAGACCCACGATTTTTGGGAATTCGCTTGGGGTCAAAATGACCCAGTGTGGTGTTAAATACCGAATTAAGCTAAATGCAAATTTTTTTTTTCTTTCTTTTTCCCTCGAATGAGCTATACATCCCCGCAAATTCTTCCACACGATTAAATTATCTCGAGAACCGTTGAAAAACGGATTATTCGAAAGTGGAAGTTGTTACTTTTCCAAGTGTAGGGACTATGAGGTTTTTCCTTCGAGAGAGCTCCGTTAAATTGGATAAGAAAGTTAGCAGTTAACACGCCTCGAAAATGGTGTTTGTACGCGGAAAGTAGCATTGAAAATATCACGTTTTGTGGCGAAACTTAGTCCTCGAAGACGCGGCGGCGATTGAAATCAAATTGCAATTTAGAGAAGTTCGCTTCGGAATCGACGATGCGATAAAACCGATTGTTAAATATTGTCCCGCGAAACTCATCCTCTCGCCATTTTGTCCTTTAAAGGAAATTATCCAACGTTACCACACACTCAAAACCGGCAATATTTAACTCGCTGCCCATATTCTATGAACCTCGCGCTTTCACCCTCAAGGGAAATGATCCAAGTTTCCAGAGACAAAAGAACTGGCAAAAGCTCACTCCCTCATCAATGATCAGCAAGTAAAACGATCGTCGATGTTAATTTCCTTGTTCCGTTCGAGCATAAACCTCATTTACATTCCATTCTATTTCTTCCCATTCAATATTTATTCATCGAAAATACCAACAGTAAAAAACCACTTTTAGTGACTAGTTAACCTTTTTTTTTAATCCAACTACTTAGAGTTTTTTTTAGTGGTCAATTTTTTTGAAAATCTCTTAAAAAACGATAAAAATCATTTTTTGTTCATTCCGATGCTTGAATTTTCTAGAAAATTCAGTTTTTTTTTCTCAACTGACGTTTCTGTGGTGTCGGATTTCCAAAATTTCGAAATTTCAAATCGTCATTGCTTCGTTAATAGTTTAATAAAAATTAGGACATAGAAATTAGAAATTAGACCCTTAAATTTGATGACTCGGTGGGGATCGAAAAACAACAATAAAGAAAGTTCAATCCATTTTGTTAAAAAATGACAAAAATATTGAATTTTTCAAGATTTTAAATATTTTCTCGACAGAATCGATGTATTTTGTTTTTCCAATATACGTTGCTCCCAGAATTTCGATTTATTATCCATTCGCCAGTTTTTCAAAGTCCTACAAATTTTGGATGATCGAAGAAAAATGTATTTCCCTCGATCGATCAGTTCTCTCAGGTTTTCCGGTTAGTTTCCGGAATCTTTTTTCTTTCCAGTAGAGTTTCATGTAGTGCGAGCCTAATCGTCCGACGCTGTCGTATCTTCGGGGTGTCATTTTCTTACTCGCTTCCAACTAATTTCACCATTTTCCTTCCGGTCCTTTTTCATCCCACAGCTCTTTCCTCTTTAGTCTCTTACGTACACAGAGTGGCTCGTCCCTTCAACTCTATTTTTTCTTCGTTCTTTTTTTTTCTTTCTCTTTTTTTTCCACCCTTATATATTTCACCCTCGTTCACTTATGCTTCACCCTCAGCCTCTTATCCATTCTCTCCCTTATAACTTCGCTATCTTTCGGTCTATTCTTCCTTTATTTCTTTTACCTTTCTCCTCCTTTTGCCAGTCGTGAGCATGTGCCAAAAAAAAACACACACACAAAAAAAAACCAAAACAACAACAAAAAGGTTCTCACATGTAATTGGTTGGGCCGAGTGTGAACTCGACCTTTTTTTTTACGAATTCTTTTTTTGTCTTTTCGTGTTACGAGAGGATACAATTGAATGATGTAAAAAACTTTTTTTTATGGCACGAAATCCTCATTTGTTTCCTCATCGAATTGTTACGAATTTTTTGTTTCAATTATTTTTTGTGTTTTGATTTTTTTTTCTTTTTGCTTTTGTTTTGTTTTTCAATGAGAATAGGCTATTTACGATTTTTATTTCGTTTTAAGTACGTCGTGACGCAGCGGCTTGTACCGCGAATGGCTGCGTGAATTCTAAGGTCAAAAGGTCACGACCTCGGCAGTTGTTGGATTCGATCGAATCTTTCATTCGTCGTCCATCCTCTGTATATGAGAACATTTTAATATATCCTTTCGCCGGAGGCTCCTTTTTAATACCAGGCTATCTCGTGACACCAAATAACAATCCCTCCTTGATACACTCTTACGTTTGACAAGTGGATTTACACACTGGGTCCATTTGACCCGGAGGAAAAGTTTAGCCCTTTGGCCTCGGAAAACCTTTGGTTGGTTTTTATTTAAAAAAATCAAGAATACACTTGAAATATTCCTCAATGTGTTTGAATCGTAAAAATTGAAAAAATATTGAATTTGTGGTTTGAAAAAAATTATTGAAAATTCGATATTTTTGGAAAGTCAGTATTTTACTTGAAAAATCATAATTTCTTCGTACAAAGTGGAAAAAATTATCGATTTTAATGAAAACGTTCTTGTCCTTGAAAATAATAAACACGTTGAAATATAAGTTGGGGTCAAAATGACCCAGTGTATCAACAAAGGGTTCATGATTAATTGCTTGAGACTTTGGAAAAATGCTGCACGTTGTTATGACGAATTTACGACTGCGGTTTATCCTTCCAGGCGATTTGGCTTTGAGTTTACTTCGGGATTATTATTCAGACTTCGTAATGTCCCACGAATTTCTAGACATAGTCAAACTTTGCAGAAGGAACGAAAGGCTTCAGAAACTCAAAGGTTTCGACTTCTTCGAACTTTAAACATTTGTTTTTTACGTCCTGTTTGTATTATTATCGTTGCAATTGACAAAATTAAAATTACAATTTTTACAGACATTGTTTAATCTCTCTGAGGATTTAAACGAATTTCTCTCGCGACACTTTTACACTGTTTCACGATTCTCAACCTTCCTTTTTTACTTTTTTTTTTACTTTTACTTTTTTTTTACTTTTTTACGAACTCTAAAGATTTATTTTTACTCCTGTTTGTACTATTATCGTTGCAATTGATAAAATTAATATTAAAATTTTTACAGGCTACACTTTTACACTGTTTCACGATTTTTAACTTTCCCTTTTTACTTTTACTCTCTTTTAAACTTTTTTTCGAACTTTAAACATTTATTTTTAGACTCGTTGATATTATAATCGTTGCAATTGATAAAATTAAAATTAATATTTTGACAGGAGACACTTTTACACTGTTTAGCCATTCTCAACTTTCCCTTTTTACTTTTTTTTTTACTTTTACTTTTTTCTGACTTTTTTTCGAACTCTAAACATTTATTTTTAGTCCTGTTTGTATTACCATCGTTGCAATTGACAAAATTAAAATTAAAATTTTTACAGACATTGTTTAATCTCTCTGAGGATTTAAACGAATTTCCCTCGCGACACTTTTACACTGTTTCACCATTTTCAACTTTCCCTTCATCCCCTTAACTCCAATGTATTAAGGGAAAGCCTCACCCTTCCTTTTAACATGCATTCGTACATGAAATATCCATTAACGTTATTACTCATACGAACAACAATATTCCCTCGTGTACTTCGTGCTCCTAGTGCACGTCGTCCTACCGAGACTCTGGTTCGACCATTTGCTGTTTTTTTTTTTATTTCCTCGTAAAATGTACCCAGGAAAAAATTCCGATATTTTATTCAACATCAAAAATCCTGTTTGAATAAATATATTTTTCAATCTTGTCTCTTGGGCTAATAAATAAAGTTACCCTTGGATTTGAAAAATTATTTTTTTTCGAACGGAATATTTTTATTATTCCTGAACGATCGAACTAGTTTTTTTAGGTGTTCATTGTTTTCTATCGACGATTTTTTATTGAACTTGTGGACAAGAGGAAAAAATTGGTTTTTTCTTCAAATTGAACAATTTAACTTATAAAATTAACAAAAACTAAATTTATAGTTTTTTTTTCAAATATTTGTTTTTACCGAGTTCAATTATTTTATTATTTTGATCATTTTCATACACTGAGTATCAAATTTGGCGATTTTAAGCTCGAACGTTTTTTTTCTTCTGTTTTCAGGATACCATCTTCGATGAAATCGAGCTGACGGATCTTACACTCGCAGAATGCAGCACTAAAAACGATAATCGAAGCTTTCAAGTGAGTCTCGAACAATGAAAAAACCAAATTTTACACTTTTTTTGTATGAAATTGGGAAAATTAGGAAAATGGTCATTTTCGTTAGTAGTTTTGTTTTGTTTATATTTTCGTAGTCGTTCAGTCAAGAAGACGAAAGCAATCAATTATAATTTCTTCGAAATAATGTATTTCTACCGAAAGGATCTGGTGCCAATGTGTTTTTTTTTGTTTTTGTTTTATCGTGAATTAAAGTGTTCCCCGAGAGAGCAATACGCAAAATGAATGTGGGTTTTTATTTTATTAGCTTCATTAAGGCTAATGGACTTGTGAAATGTTTTTTTTTTCAATCTGTTTTATTATCTTTTTCGACCCCCTGCGAATTACGGGCCAGACGCCGCAAATTTCACTCATTCATTATTCGCGATTATCAAATAAAAACATGGCACGTGATAAAAAAGGTGAATGAACAAAAAAAATGATAACGATATAAAAATGAAAGTAGAAAAAAAAAAAAAAGTTGCCTCCTGTGAGGTTTGAACTCACGACCCCTGGTTTACGAGACCAGTGCTCTACCACTGAGCTAAAGAGGCGTATTGCGTAATGAGACGCGAGAATGTTACTTTTGTTACGGAGGAAAAAAAAAATAACAAAAACACTTATTTCCACATGTTTATTTATAAATTAATAATGTTTTTAATCTCGTGATGTTGTTTTATTGAATTTTGGGCCGAGAAGAATTTTCCGAGACGTGAGAAAAGCAAAATTTGTATTTTTCAGTGTCAACTTTTGAATCACGATTCCTTTTTGTTTATTTTTATTTTTTTATTTTCGTTACTTTGGTAACGTTGGTGCTGCTGAATTCAAACTCGGAGGAATATCGATTGTTTTCTTGTTTTTCATCTTGAACGTATTTTTTTTCGACAAATTGTTGTTGTTTTTAGTTTCGGGATTCTGATAAAATGTCTTTTTTCTCGCTAAATACATCTTGAGACTCTGAAGAATGTGTTTTTCGTTTGAAATACAGGACTTTTCGAGCGACATGCGCGACGGGAAAATAAAAGCTTGAAATATTTCGTACGCAGACGAAAAGCAGCGTCTTGCTAATTTCATTTTTTTTTTTCGTCGAGGCTTTCCTCGATTTTTCACGGCTTCCCGTTCGGATTATCAAACAAAAATCAAAGCATGAATTGTTGAATGTTTTTCATTGTTTTCCCATGAATTCGCGGTCATAAAACACTCGTTCCAAATGCCTCCGAAACAGCAAAGAACGCGATCCCGTTTCAAGGTACATGGGAAACTTAACCTCAAAGTTTTTGAGGTTATATTTACGTTGAATAACCAGTTTCTGTGTTTTAATCATTCTCAAATCATTATAACTTTGTTTATTCACAATCGTTCTGGAAATTGCTTATTTTTGCTAAAAATATTATTGGAAAAATACTAGAAATTCGGAGGTCCCCATTTTAGGTTATGATTTCACTATTTTTACCATTTTATCGTTTTTCTGTTTATTATCAAATGATTCCAACAACGCAAACATTTGAAAATAATTTTTCACATTATTCAGGATTTTTTCAACTCTTTACAAATCGTTCGAACGATTGTTTTCATTCTTTTTTCCTAATTTTTTCCGAAATTCTCATTCACTTGCCATTTTTTCTTTTCAAATATTTAATATTATTAAATATTCCAATAAATAAATCGTTGAAAAAAAATCGAAACAGGTGATAACGCCATTCAGATCGCTCGTTCTTTGCGGCGAAAGTAGACAAGACATGGAAGAATGGCTGAGCGCTTTGAGAACAGCCGGCGAAGGTCGTCCTCAAGGTGATGCAGGAACCGCCGAGTTGTTGGGCGGCAATCATCATTGGTACGCCACGAGTCACGCTCGACCGACTCATTGCAACGTTTGTCGAGATGCGCTTTACGGTAAGCACCAAAACTTATTTAAAATTAATTTCCAGCTCTCTGAAACAAATTCCAATCTCTGGATCCACATCAAACCCTTCGTTCCCACACTGGGTCAATTTGACCCAAACTAATTTTCATCAATAATCACTAACTCGGAAATATTTTTGAGAACCGTCATCTTTTTAAATATCTCATGATAACGTTATTTGTTTTCTTATGAAAAGTAGCATTTTGATCGATCGATGGCTGGTTGCGCAGGCGGATCAAGTATGCTACGGGTCAAATTGACCCGACGTATCAACAAATTGGTTGAATTTAAGGTTTTACGATGCGTTTCCAATGTTTAAAGTACTTTTTCAGATTTTTTAATGTCGTTTTGATCGTCAAAATAAAATGAAAGTTGGAAACATACTTTTTTTGATACTATAAATGTTTGAATTGCATCTTTAGGCTTACGGACGGATTTTCAATGTTGAAAGTACGAAAAAACTTGATTTCTCGTCAACATTTATATATTTTTTTCATAAGGTGTAGCTTCGCACGGTTTGAGCTGCGAAGTTTGTAAATACAAGGTGCACAAAAGATGTAGCACCAAAGCAATAAACAACTGTAAGTGGACCACATTAGCGTCGATCGGTAAAGATATCATTGAGGACCAAGATGGGGTAAATAATCAAAATAAATAAAAACATCAAAACAACAAAAACCTCTGGAATCTTGAAAATTTCTTAACTCGTCATGATCTTTATTTATTCTGCAGAACATTCAAATGCCGCATCAATGGATGGAAGGCAATTTGCCAGTGTCCTCGAAATGTTACGTTTGTGACAAAACGTGCGGTTCTGTACTCAGGTATTTCCACAACAAATTTCACGAATTCTCTGCGAAAAAAGAACCAAAAAAATCAAATTTGACCAAAAACTGCTTTTTTTTTGGATTTTTTCTCTAGACTTCAAGACTGGCGATGTCTCTGGTGCAGGACAACGGTACACACTGCATGTAGACCCGCTATAAGCGTTACATGTCCGTTAGGACCATCGAAACTCAGTGTCGTGCCTCCCACGGCATTGCACAGCATCGGTAATTATTTTTGTCTAATTAATTGATACTATTTTAATGAGAATTCTCTTATTCGTCAAATATTTTCGTACTCGTATCAATATTTACTTATGTTTTTCGTGATTTTAATTTTTAATATTATTTTTACTATTATTTTGTCAAATTAATTAATAGAAATTTAATGAGAATTCTTATTCGTCAAATATTTTCGTACTCCTATAAATATTTACTTATTTTTTCGATATTTTAATTTTTAATATTATTTTGTCAATTAAATTGATACAAATTTAATGAGAATTTTTATTCGTCAAATATTTTCGTACTCGTGTCAATATTTACATATTTTTTTCGACATTTCATCGAATTCGAATTGAGCGAATAATTATTATAATTAATGAAAAAATAATTTATATTTATTAGGCAGCGACGAAGCTTGGGAAGCTGTCAGACCGAACGGTTGCAGTCCACTTTTAGTTTTCGTTAACAGTAAATCAGGTGACAATCAAGGCATTAAGTTCCTGAGGAGGTTCAAACAATTGTTGAATCCTGCACAAGTTTTTGATCTCATCAATGGCGGCCCTGGACCAGGGTAAACATTATTTATTTCATTATTCAAACAATTAACTTTTCACGTAATTTAATCCCGAGGTTATTATTATTTATGGAACTTTCTCAGTGTACGGGCATAAAAATCGTCAATTTTTTTTGTCTCAATCGATCCAATTCGATAAGTAGATCGATTTAATTGGATTTTTGGGCACTTCTAGATTTTGCAAATTTTACACTGAAAAGGTTCCTTATGATAAATTTTTCTGGGTTCGTAAATAATAATAATAATAATAGAAAATAAGATAATCGGTAGTTGGATTTAAAAAACGGTGGATTTTTTTCTATCTTTAATGGGTTTTTTTCTGAGCTAATTTGTCGGAGATAAATTGAGATACGAGAATTTGTTATTGTACGGTGTCGTGAACAGGCTAAGATTGTTTCGGCATTTCGACCCCTTCCGGATTCTTGTATGCAGCGGAGATGGCTCCGTTGGTTGGGTGCTCTCCGAAATCGATCGGTTAGGAATGCACGTGAGTAACGCCCTTTTAAGGCTGTGCACGAGGATTTTAATGCTCCGAAATTTTAATCCCAATTTTACGTCCGTTTTTCAATCGTTTTGTCAAATTTTTTTCACTTTTTTTTTGTTTTTTCGACCATTTTTCACTTGATTTTGTATTTTTGAAGGTCTTTAATAATTAAAAAAAAGAATTTTTGCAAGCCCTTTGAACGCTGTGCACGAGAATTTTTTTTTCCGCGACTCAAATCTCAATTTTTCATTCATTTTTCGTTAGTTTTTCACCAAGATTCGTTTTTCCCATAAATTTTCACTTCATTTTGTATTTAGAACGGTTTTTAAGAATTTTTGAAAGTTTTTTGTGAGCTTTGTTGTTGGGTTTGGTTGAGATCTTCTCCTCTTGTTTACTTTTATTTTCATACTTTTCGTTGTGTTCGTATTTTCTTTCGTGAACCTCTAACGACAGATTTCTTCTTTCGAGTCGTTTCCCTCTCTTTCGAATTTCGATATTTTCTCTTTCTCTCTCTCTCTCTCTCTCTCTGAAGTTTCTTCGTTCGCTTCTCTTTTTCTCTCTCTCTCTTTCTCTCTAGCTGTCTCTCTCTGCACGTGGGTGAAGTTTTAACACTTGGAGCATGCAGTAATTTTGTTTGAAAACCTTAAAAAATGAAAGTTCTTGAAAAAAATAGAAATTGTTTTCGAACTTTTATCATCGTGTATTCACGGATTAAGATATTTATCAAATTTTAATATGAACACTTTGTAAAACTTGATAAATATATCGAAATGAAAAAAATGATAGAAATAAGAGAATAAAAATGGTAGAAGATAAAAATGTGAAGTTTGTTTTTTGCGATAGAAGCAATGTCAGGTCGGAGTATTGCCACTGGGAACCGGAAACGATTTGGCACGTGTGTTGGGATGGGGAGCTTCCTGCGACGATGACACGCACTTGCCCCAATTGTTGGAAAAATACGAAAAAGCTGGTACAAAAATGCTCGATCGTTGGAGCATCATGACCTTTCAACGCAGCATATCGTTGCAATGTCGTAAAATGAGTTTGAATCAGACCGAGTTGGCGTTAAACGTTTCGATGGTTCATCAGTACGAGGATAACGCGACATCGCATATCGCCAATATTCTTCAATCGGACCAAGATCCCATTATAATATCGAGTGCCAAGTAAAGAAATATCACGTTTTTTATTGCCATTTAAGGAGTTTCAGTACAAGTGACGAAATTTAACCATTTTATTCAAGTTTCTACAAAACGATTGTCTACACCGTTTCCACAAAATTCTCGAATGAAAACGTCACTTTTTAACACGGAGACACGCCTACGCTGTCCCTAAAATTCAGTTATGTGCATAAAACAATACGAAAAAATGTAAAAAATGGTTTTAAAAAGCTGTCAAAACACTCGAAATATCATGAAAATTATGCCACCAGAAAATGAAATATTTCTTCTGCATCGTTTATTAATTATTCATTTATTTGTCAATGAAAACGAGAAATTAATCAGTAATCATGTAATTTTTATACGACATTTGGTTGTGTCAAGTTAGCGCTTTGTTTGAGAACAATAGAGTTTTTTTGCCCTGTTTCTTCCTAAAGATAAGCTGAACCATTACATTGTTTGACATGTGCCGAAACTCCTTGAACAATATAGAATTTCCAAATCGATTAAAAAAGATGTAGTGGAAGTAAAAAAATGGACATTTGCAGAGTTTTGTGCGAGACTGTAAAAGATTTTGCGACTCGAGTTCTCGAGGCGAGTATGAACGTGGGAGATCAACAGCTCGGAGATAAATGTGTGATTCTCCAAGAAAAATTGGATCTTTTGTTACAAACGTTGAACAACGAAGAAAATTGTTTTTCCGATAATACGGAGGACGGTGAGCAAAGCACGTTGCGAGACAACAACGATTCTTCTCCTGGTTTCATGGGCGAGCAGGAAAAAGGAGTTTTGGAAAAACCGGAAAAGGATATCACTAATTTGAAACGTGTGAGAAAGAGAAAGGACAGAAAGGAAAAAGAAGCGATGTTGGCAAGGTGAATAATTAAATAAATCAATTTTTGTTTTTTTGCCTTTCGTTTATTTCATTTAAATTACATGTTTTTTTTTCGTTTCAGGGCCAACAGTTTAAAAAGAGCAATAAGGCAACTTGTCGAACACACCGAACTCGTAATCGACGATCAAAATAATCCTGGAAAAAGTTTGAAAAAACCACCAAATATTACAGTCACCGATGACAGATCGAACACGTTGACGTGCAAAGGTTTGACATTATTTTATCTTCCCACCATTCTCGAAATTTGACAAAGAAATCGTTTTTTTCAACTTTTCTCATATTTTTAATGATCGAAATGAATTTTCACACTTTTCACCAGACAAAAAGGAAAAACTCGATTTACTGGGACTGAAATTCGAACACTCGGACAACTTGTGCCCAATGCCTACAATTTTGTCGGCAAATAGCATGGAAATGTCACCCTGTCCGAGTCCAACACCGAATTTAGCATCTTTGAGTCCAATGCCCGATCTGAGGCGAGATTCTCAAGCCGAAGAAATGTTGACTCTACCTGCACCCGATGGATTTGCTGATAGTCGACGAAACAGCTCGAATTTACCACCCGATGGATTGGCCGATAGCAGACGAAACAGTTCCAACGTTCCCCAAGAGTGAGCAATTTCAATTAATCACCGCTTGAGAATTTGAAGAAAAAAAAAAAGAAAACTTGATGATAAATACACAAAATCAATTTTTTAATGAATTTTTCGAAAAAAATATGAAATTTTTTTAGTAAAAAATGGAAAAAAATGTGCAAAATCTTATTATTTGTATAAAATCGATTGAAAACTTGGATTTTTTTAGTTCCGTATTTAGTTTTATGCGACCTACGGCACTGCTGAGTTCTATGGAACGCGAGGAAATATCGGATTTCGAGCAACAACAAATATCGGAAGCGATGCAACTGGAAACACCTACCGACGTCCAAATAACCGTCACGAGTACGACCTTGGACACGAGTTCTCGTTCGGACGATACGACCATCCAGGACGCCCTGATTTCACCGGATTCTGACTCGAGCGCAAATATTTCAACCGGATGTATTCATCGACCGGATGTAAACAACAGCGGGCCGCATACTTACGTTTCACGCAGTAGTTGCAGCAACAGTATCGTCAGCTCCGATAGTCTTGTCTCTGATACACTCGACTCCAAAAGTTGTACAGTCAAAAATAGCGAAAGTGAAATTGGTAGGTTATTTTAGAATTATTTACAAAATTCAATTATTAAATCGATTTTTTCCAAATTTCATCTTCGAACCAAGTCATTAATTGCTCTTATTTTTATTTGATTTTTTTTAGTCATTTATTATTTATTTATTTATTTATTTACTTATTTTTATTTACTCGTTTGACTTTCATTCGATTTTGGTTTTTTTTTTTGTTATAAAAAGATTCAAATTATTTCAAAGTTTTTGTCGTCTTTTTTTTAAGTTGAAAGTCAATGAAAATCTTTTTGGAATAATCGTTGAGTTTATTTACATATTTTTAAATTTTTAATCCAATAGATTTGTCAACAAAAATGTGCAATAACATTGAATCGTGAATATTGACGAGAAAAATATCAAATTTTTGTGTTTTTTTTTTTTAGTCTCGCACAAAAAAAACCCGTTGTAGATAAAATAAAACATATATTCGGATAATTTCTCTTGACGCATTTTCAGGACACATAGACAGCGACATATTGGATTCAACGAAACGTTCGGAGATGTCGGAAATGGGACACATAGATTCGCCAGAGAATTCGGAGATGTGCGCCAGTGAGATACAAAATTCGGAGAGTATGATCGACGATTTGAGCTCGCTGGGACAAGATTTGATAAGCACGATGCTCGGTGAGAAATACGACTCGGTCAGGGAATGTATCGAGTATGAGCATAAAGCGGGAGAAAGGGCGAGAAAATATTGTAGTTTGGCACAATTTGTTGAAGGGAACGATATTGCAAGGCGTTCGTTCAAAAGACCCTCGCGTTACGCGAGCATTCTCCCCAAAGAGGTTTGTTTCATTTTCCAACCATAAAAAAAAAGCAAATTTGTTTCGAAAAAACGATAATTCAAGATTTCAGTCGATGTTTTAATTAAATTTCCTCAATAAAAGTCTAATTTATGGAAAAAAAATGATAAAATTCTCTTCGATCACTAAATTGTTTTAATATTCCAAATAAAAATAGAATTCGAAAGGAAAAGCAACGGGAACGAGCGGTGGAGGAACGACGCCAGGTTTGGATGAAGAAGATGCGATGATACGGGAGAACTCAACGGAGAACGAGAGAGCGAGTGACCTTCTGAACCCGGTGTGTTGTTTCAACGTGACTTCGGAGGAGCCAGCGATCAATGAAAAATCAGGAACGAATTTTCCACCAGCCATAAGCGTCATCGTCGACCCACCGAGTCCATCGATGTCGATCGAGGCTCAAAACGATCATTCGCCGTGTTGCATCGACGCTCTGGAGTCAAATTTACGACGATACAGTGGCGGGAGTATGGAAAAATGTAAGTCACGCGCTAGAACATCCCTTATGTGACGTTAAAATAAATTTAATCGATTAATTAAATTTATTTATTTATTATTTTCCATTCATTTTAATTAATGTCATTTTTTGGATATTCAGTGAGTGTAGAATTGCCGGAAACTGGATTTTCGCCTCAAGCGACACGACGAATTAGCAGCGGGAGTCTTCTCAAAGCCTCCGAAGTTGTATCGCTCGCGGCTTCGTCGACGAAACTCGGGGGCTCTAGCATGAGCTTGCGACACGATCGAGCCAAATCGGTTGACAAAACTGAGGACGTGAAAAAATTGCCGATTATCAATCCGCTCGTTCAGCTGCCAATGTGGCCGAGTACGTCGATCAATATTTTAATTTTCCTTACAATTCACGCTGTGTTGACACAATGGGTCAATTTGACCCGGAGCGCACTTCATCCACCCTTCGGTTGAAATAAGCACGAATAAATTATTTCAGCTCAAAATGACTCACTGTCTCGACGAAGAATGAAAAATCATTTATTCACCGTTTGATTTTTTTTTGGCAGACGTGAGTGGCGGTGCGGGCCTCATCAGTCAAGCTCTTCTCGCGAATGCTGATGCTCTCTGTGCTGCTGTCTCACCACTCATGGATCCCGACGAAACTTTAATGTTCGTAAAAAAACTGAAACACAATTTCGAACAAAAAATCGTTAAAAGTCGATTTTTGATTTTTTTGTTACTTTTTTTCTTACTTTTTCTCATTTCTCCTCGTCTCTAGGGAGGGCTACTTCGAACGATGCGTGATGAACAATTATTTTGGTATCGGTATCGACGCCAAAATAAGTCTCGATTTTCATCAGAAACGCGAGGAACATCCGGAAAAGTGTCGTTCTCGAGCGAAAAATTATATGTGGTACGGAGTTTTGGGATCGAAACAATGGCTTCAAAAAACTTACAAAAATCTTGAACAGAGAGTACAACTCGAATGCGACGGGCAGAGAATTCCGTTGCCATCTTTACAGGGCATCGTTGTTCTCAACATACCGAGGTGAAAGATTTTTTATTTTTTCTTTTCAATAAATCTTCTCGGTGTAACGCGAGTGTGAGGAAATGGCCGATTTTTAATTTACAGTTTTATGGGCGGTACGAATTTCTGGGGAGGAACGAAAGAAGGCGATTTATTTTTGGCCCCTTCCTTCGACGATCGCATCTTGGAAGTCGTCGCAGTTTTTGGCTCTGTACAAATGGCTGCTTCGAGATTAATCAATTTGCAACATCATCGAATCGCACAGTGTCAAACGGTCCAAATTAATATTCTCGGCGAAGAGGGCGTTCCCATACAAGTCGATGGTGAAGCCTGGATTCAACCTCCAGGAATGATTAGAATTATTCACAAAAATCGTATGCAAATGTTGTACAGAAATCGAGTGAGTTGAAAAAAAAATACTAAAAAACATCATTTTTATATATTTCAACTCTTTTGAGGCCTTAGGCCACTCTGGAGGCCGGAAAAAATAGGCTCTTTGGGGATTTTTTTTCAGAAATACTACAAAATGAATCGAAACTACAAAAACGCCATTTTATTGTGATAACAAAGGATAAAAATGGATTTTTCAGGCCCTGGAAACGTCGCTGAGAGCCTGGGAAGAAAAACAACGAAGCAACCACTCCGCGGCGGTTTCCCAGTCGACCTCGACCTTGAGCAACACATCACAATCGTGTTCACGAACGCAATTAAATATTGACGGCAAACCAATACAGCTTTACGAGGAGGAACTAAACATTCTTCTCGGTTTCATCGAGGTCGTAACTACTCTCGTTAAATGGGTCAAATTACTCATCATTTCACATCCGAGTCTCGAGCCCGATCTCTATCAAATTGCTGATCGAACCGCCATCAGTCTCGAAAAAGTTCATCCCGAAGGCAAAATTTTGGAAGGAGTGAGTTTTATACTTCTTCTACGTTTTTTTCTTCAAATCTCGAAGGTTTTTGTCTAATTTCACTCAATTTTTTGTCTCTTTTTACAGCCGAATTTGAGACCCGTCATCACGGACCTCGTGTCAAACGCTCGACAGCTTTACGAAGAATCCTGCGAACTTCTCAGAGACAAAGCACAAAATTTGGTGAGAATTTCAAATTTGATATAAAAATCATTGAACAAATCTATGAAAACTAAAAAATTCTAGTAGTTTCCAATCAGTATTTTACAGTGCAATAAAACGTTTTGTTAATACAAATTTAAGAAGAAAAAAAACAAACAAGAATTTAACTCGTTTGCTCATATTTTTGTGTTTTTTTTTGAATTTTTATCAGCGATTACGAGAAGATTTGGAAAACAAATTGTCACTGTCATTGGCAGCGATGGAACAAGAATTACGAAAGTGCGTTTTCGACGAGAGAGGAACGGGAATGGTTTACTTGCAAAACGTAGCGTCGGACGATCAGGTACGATTGAACGAAGATTTCGAGAAAACCGTACATTTTATATTTTTAAATTCTTAAAGATATTGAAGTTGGAAGTTGGTTTTTTTTGTGTATTGCCGATTTATATTTATAAATAAAATTAGAATAAATGAAAATTTATGATAAATTTTGAACGATCATATTTTTGAGCACGAAAGATTTAAAAATATGCCCGAATTTGATCGATTTTTCATCGATTTCTTTAGCAATCAATCAATAATATATCGAATCATTATTTTTTAAAAGCAGAGATTTTATTTTTTAATTTTTTTTCGTACTTTAATTTAAAAATGCCCGAATTTCATCGATTTTCTTACATTTTATTAGAAATTAACAATAATTCATCGATCTCATTCACTAGCGATTTTTTCCATTCGATTTATACAAACATTTTTCGTCGATTTTTTGTTGTTTTCCAAATTGAAAAAAAAAGAGATGAAAAATATTGAGCTTTCACAGAATGGCACATGTCGCGTAGCTTTTAAACGTAAATGTTATATTTTGTTTTCCATTTTTTATTAATCCATGTTCATGTGTGCTTTGTCACGGATTGTCTGAGTACTCGATCCCATTTGCGGGTAATAAGCTTTTTTAACATTTACAACGAAAATTTAGAAATTTAGCAGTAGATTTATCTTTTTTTTCTTTTTTTCTAGTACTTTCTCCATGTGCCTCATTAATTTGATTTTTTTTTTTTTTCATGCACGTTCCAAATAATCGTGTTTCATGCAATTTCAAGTTGATCGCTTATTTTTGCACGTTGCACGTTATTATCAAAATGTGCTATTCGAAAAAGAGCTAAAAATAATGAAACCAAAACCATCCACTCAGTTTTTTTTTACTTTTGCATGCAAATTTGTTTCGAATATTTTTAGCCACTAGTTTCATTATCTGTTTGCAATATTTTTGATCCAAGACTTCCTTCAAGTATTTCGAGTGCGTTGTCGCTGAAAATTCCAGGATTTGGAATTGCTCAAAATTCAAATTCTTCAAATTATGTTTAATTTTTAATTCAATTAAATTGATTTAATTCGAAATTAATCAAATCCTGCTAAGAATCGAAATACTCGAAATACAATTTGAATGATTCACACGCACGTTGCTTGCTCTGTCATTATAATGAATAATAATTTTAAAAAAAAACTAGAAATTAGCGAAATTTAAGCTTTCGAACTAACCAAACTCACATGAAAAATCGTTGTTTCTGTTTTTTTTTGTTTTTTTTTTTTTTTTTTTTGGATTTCACATCAATTTTCACAGGGTGACAAAAAGAATCGTCATCGTGGTTTATTCTGGTTGAAGTTTCGACGTTCTGGTGGCGGTACCGCCAATCATCTGGCACGCGAACAAGTTACAAATTGGTCGGTTCAGGACGTTTGTGTTTGGCTCGAGAATCTTCAACTCGGCGAGTACACGGAAAAATTTGTTTCCCACGATATTCGAGGACGTGAATTGCTCACGTTGGCTCGACGCGATCTCAAAGAACTCGGAATCATCAAGGTTGGCCATGTCAAGAGAATTCTCCAAGCTATTAATGACCTTAATAATTAATTTTCATCGTTTTTTTTCATTATTTTCATTTATTATTTTCGTTTTATTCACTTTTTCAACATACAATACTCGATATTATGGAGAAATCATTGATTGCGATATTTTTCAATTTACCATTAGTTTTAATCGAATTTTCTTTATTTATTTCGATTTTAAATTCTCGTTTTTAATGTGACACGAAAAATGATACTCAAAACTATGAAATACGACCAAAACCAAAAATCGAGCACAAAAGCTCGAATGAAAAAAACAACCAAGGTAAACAAACGTGAAAGAAAGAAAAAAAAACCCTTAATTTTGTGCCAAATCGAATCGATTCTTCTTTCTTTTTACCTCTGAACTTAGTGAGTAGAAAATTGGCGAATTTTCTTACGCCTAGATCTTGCCCCGATAATCTCAGAGTCTCAATTTATTTATTTGAGCGATCCAGTTCCCGTTGTGTGATTCTGCTTTTTTCGACTATTCAATTATTCGAAAATGTGTGATTTTTTCACAATTTTCATGAAAATGCAATTTTATCTCATGTTTTTTGAACTGCAACGATGGCAACTGGTCGCCAATGACTCGAATAATGGTTGAGATAGCAATAACAGTATTATAATTCTGCGTTTTTTCTTTTCTCGAGAAAAACGGAATAAAATATATGAATATATTGAAACGCAGGTGATTTTGTCCTAAAGTTAATGTAAAATAATTTTTAGTCGTTTTTATGCTCGTAACGAATCGTGTGAATATTGTTTTATTATTATCGTTATTATTGTTATAACTAGTAATTTATTATTCTCGTAGGTGCTGTTTCGAATAAATATTAAATTAGGCTCAATCGAACGAGTGATGAATATTTCAAAAAAAAAAGAAAACATCGTATTTTCAACATTTTTTTATTGGAAATTTGATGGAAAAATGTCAGCACGGAAATTGATTGCGCCGAAAATTCAAATAATAAATATTTTCGTACTAAATCGAATCTCGAAATGAATTTATTTGTTCTTATCTCACTCTTCAAGGATCAATGAAATCACTCGTTCGATTTATCGAATAATTCAAACTTATTTTCGAAAAGTAAATAAAATACTTGTAGTATTCGATTATCAATATCTTCCCGACTCGTTAAAAATTAAGGATTAAGAAATTCGAAGAAGAACGTCAACGCGAGGCGTAATAAATAACGTAATAATTATAGAAACTAAGTTTTTAGCGATCTCTCGTTCCGTTATATTTCGAGATATCAATTTTTTCGTGTCTCGAAATCAAGTATAAGAAAGAAAGAAAGAAAGGAAAAAAAAACAAAACAAAATACTGTTTTAAAGGATATTCTAAAGGAACACATGTAACAAACAAAAAAAAGAGCAAAAAAGGAACTAAAAGTGTCTTCTCTCTGTCTAACTTTCGTTGATGCGAAACAAAACAATGTAACAAAGTGTTTTGCACAACTCAAAAATATGCCATTCGGACAGTATTATACTTAAAAACAATAAAAAATTAAATCACAATTCTAGAAGAAACAAAATATTAGCTCGAAATTGGGGTAGAGAAAGGGAAAAATATTTAAAGAAAACCAAAAAATTAAAATAATTAAACAAGCAGCCCCCTAACTCCGAGGCAAAAACTAAGGGTAGATATTTTAGAGAAAAAAAAACGACGGACAACCCTAGGAAAATTTCTTCTAGTCAAAAATCGACGATAGATCGATCTTTTTTCTCAACAAGACTTAATATTTGAAAATTAAAAATGAAATGGAAAAAAAAAAACCAAAAAAATACACAAAAATACTAAATAATAATTTACATCTGACAAATTCTGTGATAATCTTATTAATATGTAAAATTCTACACGATATATGGGCGACGAATGAAGAAAAAAAAATAATAATGAAAAAGAAGAAAAAACAAAACGAAAAAAAAAAATGTTTAAGTCGTTTCGTAAATAATTACCTTGTGATATAAACACACATCTTGTTATATCGCTATGTTCGGCACACCTGTCATTTTAGCCACGTACAATTGTCACGAATATTCATGGTGAACAAAAAAACAACATAATAATATTATTAATAATAATAATAATAATAATAAATACGAAAATTTTTTCCAAAATGTAAAATTGTGCACGAAATTCGTAACGTTTAAACATTTTTTCGAAAAACTCGAGAGTGCAATGTAATTACACTCACGTCTGTTGTATTCGATTGTATATTCAAGTACTCGAAAAACAAAAAACGATTGTTATAAAAAAAAACCAATGATAATAACACGTAATTATCACAACGTAATTTAATGTACTTTGAACTTTTCACTTTATGCATACACAATGTTAATTCGTAATAAAAACTTGCTTTTCAAAACCCCCTCAAAATGTCGAATTAGCATTTTTTGTATAAAAAAATTGACAAATGTTGTCGATTACTTTAAATTTTATAAGATTTTTTCGTCCTAGTGTTTTTTTAATGATTTTTTTTTAGGTTTCAGTGTTTAAGAAGTTTTTGATCGTTTTGATTTTTTGAGTTTCTCTGGAATGATTTATTATTTGGGACATGAGCTCTTAAATATTTTAATATTCAATATCATTTATGTACATTGCCTAATATTTGTTTATTTAAGTAATTTCTTGTTGAATTGAGTAAAAATTCATAAAATTATTAATTATTTAGGAGAAAACGCGTTTCAATCGCACGAGCGTTTTATCCTTGCCTAAAATTGCCATCATTTCTGCAACACCGGGTCCCTCCTGAAAATTTCACCAATTCGATTAGATAATTAACGATTTATTGATATTACTAATGAAATTTGTTGGAAAAATCTCACCTCGAGTCCACTAAGTACTGCTCTCATCGTTTTCATGAATTTGCCAAATTGAACGTCATTCGTTTTCGCAATTTCACGAAGAAAGCTCGACAGGCTCTCCTTCTCGAAAGTTGTCACTTCGTTCAACTTCTCACAGACTAGTTTCACAGTCTCTGGAAAATGAAATGAAAACAATTTGCATATTAATTGATAAAAATGTAATATTGAAGAAAAAAATTGGAGAAAAAAGACTCCATTTTGAAATAATGGAAAGATTCAAACTACCTATACACCGCTGATCCTGCTTGATCGGCAAATTTGTTGGAACAATCCATAAAAATGCTAAATCACGAGTCACCAAATCGTCCAATTTGTTGATACGATTTTTGGCCCATTTCAAAGTACTAATTATATGAGTTTCGTCCAGTTGTAAGCTCAGGTCGTTCGAACTGTAAAATAAATCGTCATAATTAAGGAAAAACCAGAATTTTCTTTTCAGTTTCTTCAAATTTTTCATTTAACAAATATTTATCACGAAAAAATCAGATTTTCGTTAATAAAATGAGCTGTTGAAATAGTGAGACGATTTATGAAAAATTTTACCCAATGGGGAATTTTTCCATGACCAGTCGACTGACTCGATCGACCAAGAACTTGTAATTTTTTTCATTTTCCAGCAACTGGCCAAGTTCGAGTTTGTTAAACTCCAAAAGTTTTTCTGGCGCTAGTTTAGTCGAGTTTGTATTAATTCGATGAAGATCAAACTGTAAAATAGCCAAAGAAACAATATTAAAAATTATTATTTCATTTGTTTCGTCATTTTACACGATTAATTAAAATTGCACCTGCTTGATTAATTCTTCGTAACTGTAGCATCGATTTTCACCACGATTTCTATTGAATCCACCACCGGCGTGAGTTATAAAATTAAGTAAAGCCGATGGAAAAATGCCTTGTTTTCTGTAAGCGTCAACGCGAATGTCACCCTGACGTTTAGACAATTTTGAACCGTCCGCATTTAGAATTAGAGGCAAGTGAGCAAACAGCGGCGGTTCCCAATCGAATGCTTTGTAAATTTGTATATGTTTTGGTGTCGATATTTGCCATTCTACGCCTCTCAGAACATGTGAAATCTCCATTAAATGATCGTCAACTACATTGGCAAAATGGTAAGTCGGATAACCATCCGCTTTCATTATCACCGGATCTCCTTCGTGCTGCGCAGCTGTCGAACCAATCTCACCGTACACCAAGTCGTTAAAAGACTGCGCATCTGGCGATAACTGAAAACGATCAAAATTTGATGATGAATGATAAAAAAAAGTGTAAAACAAAATAAAGATTTGCGAATATATGAGTTTTTTCGTTTTTTTTCTATAATTCTTTACATTTAACGTCAATGGATGCAAAAACGTGAATTTGCACAGTTGAAACATAAATTCTAACATTTTACTTTTATCTGAGACTCAGAAAACTTTTTAATCATGTTTCAGAGGCTTTGAGAATACAAAAATGATTGATTTTCATTAAACAACGAACCTTGAATCGAATGCAATGATTCGACGATCCAGACAACTTTGTTTTAGTCTCTTCTCTGCTCAAATGCCTGCAACGGTTGTCGTACTTTGGAATTTGTCCGTTTTTCATAGCTTCCCTTCTCAACATTTCTAAACGACGCTCCGTGCAAAAACAATAGTACGCCGAACCATTTTTCAAAAGTTTTTCTACCTGTTCTCTAAAAAAAAACATTAAAAATCTCTCGGTTGACGAAAAATGAATTTCTTTTTCATTCTGGAAGGATTTTACACTCACTTATAAATTTCTAAACGTTTTGATTGAACGTAAGGACCGGCGGGACCTCCTCTCAAAGGATCTTCGTCCGGTATGATTCCAGCCCAGAATAAATCTTCCTGAAGCTTTTCCATAGCTCCAGGCTCGATTCTTGTCTGATCGGTATCTTCGATACGCAAAATAAAGCTGCCATTGTTGGCGCGTGTAAATAAATAATTATAGAGCGCCGTTCTCAGCCCACCCAAATGTAAATATCCTGAAAATCGTTTTTCCTCATTTTTGTAATTGCTCAAATAATTGTATGGCATTTTAAATAAATTGGTATTTAGATGGAGAAATTACTGAGCTAAAACGAAAAACTAACCTGTAGGGCTCGGGGCAAATCTCACACGAACAGCATTTTTCTTATAAAACCTCTTAACAAAAAACTGCAGAGTCCCAATTTTCAAAATTCCCCTCTGCATTGCTAAATAAATAATCCGACAATCAACAACGAACAAAATTGTCGAATTTTGTTATATTTCCGAAAAGATAACCTCACTATTTGTGAGATTTACGATAGAAATAACCACGAAAGTCCAAAGCGATTATGAACCCTGAATTGTTTAACATTTCAACACTTGCTTGTAATTTTATTGCTCAATAAACTTCGCGTCGACAAAGTTTATTTGCAAAAATCTTAATCTAGTTCCCTAATCGTCTGTTATTTCATTCAACTACGAATCAAAGTTTGAATATTGCAGATCATTTGTCCACAAGTTGCCATTATTTATAACAATGAAACGGGAAAAAAAAATTATAGGGTCAAGGTTTTTATATAGAAGAAAAGAGTCCAAAACGCAATAATTCAATTTTATATTATTATTTATTTATTTGTTTATTACAGTATTATTGAAACAATTGTTATTATCGACGGAGTTCAAAAAAGATTGAAAAACGCATCGTAAAAAGCACGTTGACAATAATTAAGTAATAATAACAATTAATTAATTTAATAATAATAATGTTAAGAATAATGGATAAATAAAGATAATGATATTCCAGGACTAAAATAAAATTCTGGTCATTATTTTGTAGTAATTTAAAACGATGTTCTTTCTGAGGAGGTAGCACGAAAACTTTTCCCGCCTGCTCACCTACTCGCTATATGCGCATGCTTGTTTATTCCTGTACTCAGTACGTTCGCTAAAGAAAAATTTCGCCTGGTATCAGGAGCATAGGAGTATGTAAGAGCTTCCACAACACACCACGCGCGCTGGAGGGGGGCCTGGTTGATGAAACTAATGGTCGCCAGGCTAGAAAAATGAGCAGGAGTATCAGGAGCGCAGAAGTTCGTAGTTGGTCGCTCTCCCCCACCACGGCCGCCGAGCCAGCCGGCGGAGTGGGGGTAAGCGAACTCTTTTGTACTCCTGTGCTCCTGATACCAGGCGAGATTTTTCAATGCCCAAATCCACTACACTGGGTGTTTCGAGGACTTTTACGATTGATTTTCTGACGCTGTTGATTATTATATGACGTGCTTTAGCTTTTTTGGCTATAGCTATTGAAGTTTTAAATAATGTTTTTAATGAATGTTTATTAACTTAAAAAATAATGTATTTATTGAAATTTATAACAATTTTTGGGACAAATAAAATGGATATAACGCCGATATTCGTGTTTAATTTTTTTTATGACTCGCAATCAGAACGATGAAAATCGAAATCCGTTATTATTTGATAATTTATGTTTATAAAAGTGTTTTTTGTTTTTGTCTTTTTGGTTTTTAACTACCACTAATTGTACTGAAAAATTATGTTTTTTTATTCCAAGCTGCATCATTTTACGTTGAATAATCATCTTGTTCAGCAGAAAATTTTTAGAAGTGGGGAAATTCGGGTCATTTTGATTATTCGATTCCGAAAACAACTCAGCATTTTGCCCCGTTCTTTTTACACCTCCTTGCTAAAGCTTTTCGAAACTTTTTGAGAATGAAAAAAATTGGAAATAACATTTTGACTGGCAAATAATGCCACTGCCATAACTTAGTGGTGCCATCCATTGAACAAAGTTTTAAACTACAAAATTAACTTTTTTAATTTATTTTTCGTCAAATATTTGCAACCATTGACCCTAATAGTTGACAGCACCACTATTAATT
The DNA here is from genome assembly GCA_013761285.1 of Campoletis sonorensis. Lineage (NCBI taxonomy): Eukaryota > Metazoa > Arthropoda > Insecta > Hymenoptera > Ichneumonidae > Campoletis > Campoletis sonorensis. The sequence goes on from JACEOJ010000086.1 coordinate 379,321, forward strand.
GCTCGATACATGGCGGAATCGTTGGAAAGTAATTAAAAATCATTAATTTTTTGTGAATGAAGCATTACGTTGAAAATTCGCCTTAAAAATGAAAAAAGGTTCGTTCGCAAGAGGGTTGTGAATTGGGGCCATTGTCATTCGGCTTTGGCAGCCTCGTTCTGCGCTGCTCGTGTGACGTCACTGCCATAAACCGCCGAATGCAGACGAAATTTTGCTTCGGGAAAGGGCGGTCAGGCTACGATTTTAATGTAAATGTTTGAATAAAAGAAAAGTAACAAGCCCGACGAATCATCGCGAAAAATTGGTCGTCATCGTTGAACGAGCTTTTAAAAATTCGAAAATCTTAGCCGATCGCCCCCCCACCGTCGTTTTCGAAATGAGGTGAGTTTTACACTTTTTTTCCATCTTTTTGAGGTTATGATTTCGTATATCGAAACAGTTTTCCTCTCTTTTTAGCCGCTCCAAAAATGCCTATGATTTTTTCATTTTTCCCAAAATCATCACTGATAATTTTCTACTATCTTCACTTTGACTCGATTTTCACACATTTTCAACATAGTGCTGTCATCAATAAATCTTTGTGTCAAACTTCTCACGTGCATCTTTTTATTATTTTACAACAATAAATTAGCAAATTTGCTGCAACTTATTCGTTTATTGTTCAAATATATTTATCATCATTTTTCTCGTAATTTGTTTATTTACTTTTTCAAACATTTCCAGTTTTTCAAGTGCAAAATCGATGTTTACAGATTCTTTAATGTTTTTCATAATTATCGAAATAAATGAAGCAAATCTAACGAAATAATTATATTGCCAATCACACGAACAATTTTTCTAAACACGAATCGAAATTTTTTAATTGTCCTTTATTTTTAAATATTTATCAACAATTATTATTGTTTAAGAATATTTTCATTGACAAATATGAATATCGAATCGCAGGTCAAAAATAGAACTCGGCGACGTAACGCCGCACAACATAAAACAGCTCAAATTGCTGAATCAAGTTGTCTTCCCAGTCTCGTACAACGAGAAATTTTACAAGGATGTTTTGGAAGCTGGAGAACTTGCCAAATTGGCGTATTATAACGACATAGTGGTAAATACGGAAAATTTTCAATAAATCGTCATCCTCATTACTTTTTGGAAGAATTTTCATTCAGAAATCATATTTCTTGGGTTTTTTTTTGCACAAAAATGTCAAGTCAAGCAAATTTTCAATGTTTTTTAGGTCGGCGCTGTTTGCTGTCGCGTGGACACGTCAGAGAACTCTCGACGACTTTATATTATGACCTTGGGCTGTTTGTACCCTTACAGAAGGCTGGGCATTGGAACGGTCATGGTCCAACATGTATTGAATTATGTGAACAAAGAAGGAAACTTTGATTCCATATTTTTGTAAGTTTATTTCTCCAATATTCCGCTGAAAACTGTTTTTTTTTTCTAAAATATCGAAAAATGCACGATTTAAAAAAAAAAAAAAGTAATTTTCGAGCTTTTTTAATTCATGACTGTTTGTTGTTCTTTGTAAGAATGGTTGCTCAAGGTTGTTATGAATTTTCAGACATGTACAAGTTAACAACGAGGGTGCCATTGATTTTTATAAAAAATTTGGCTTCGAGGTTGTCGAGACGAAGGAACATTATTACAAACGCATCGAGCCGGCGGACGCACACGTTTTACAAAAAACTTTACGCCCACAAGCGAATCATCAAACAAACTCGCAATAAAATAGCTTACTCCATCGTTAAAAAAAAGAAAAAAACAAAAAAAACGTGTTTTATTATTTCTTTCTTCTTCTTTTTAATTATTATTTCTTCATCTATCATTTCTCTCCGCAACCTGCTGTACAAATTCTCGATAATAAACGTACGTCGTACATCTAAATAAATTATTATTTCCAAATGGGACTTTTGAGCTAAATTATCATCAATTTAACATTATTTTATTGTTCGAGTTCTTAATCTCAAGGTGCTTAAAATGTTAAAAACGTTTTCCTACGTACACTAAATGACGTTTCGAATCGTCGACTAGGACAATTCTTCCAGGGATAGCAAAAGGCGGGAAATTCACGATACACAATAATTGTCAATAAATAAAAATAAATGCCCATTTAATCATCATTCATATATTTATTCTTCTCGTTAAGTTTTTCAATTGTGCATTATTATTTGTTTCTCGCACGAGGCCGTTTTCCAATTTAAAAATCCCTTCAAATCTCCAAAAAATCGATTTTTCCATTTTTTTAATCAACGATTTGAAAGGATTCAATTGAAATTTCAAAATATTGTCTCGCCAGTACATATGTAACAAATCTCATATTTACAGAATACGTGACACGATGATTATTGCAGAAGAAAAGTACATTTTTTTTAACATTAAATTGCCACTTTGTCTCACTATTTTTTTTTTTTCTTTACTCACAATTTCTCTCTTCGAGACTCTTGAATTCAGTAATTATTTTACTCTAATTTCAATCCATATATTTGTATTTTTTTTCCCTTTTTTAGACTACAGTCAACACGAATTAATAAATACAATTGTTATTTATTTATTTTTATACATATATATATACTTAAGCCTTCATTTAAATACACAATATTGGACTGTTGAATTCTCAATTGCAGGTACATTTTTTACATTTACGACATTAGGCGTGCTGCGGTAAGTTTAGTTAAAAATTCTTCGACTAAAATCGTAAAAAATCAATATAAACATGAAAATTTGCAAAAAACAAGAAAATCCACAAAGTTTGAGTGCTCTGTGGTGACTCATTGTCATTGCAACTAAAATGAATGGTATTGATAAATTATAGAATCGAGCAAAATTGACAGTGGATATGATTTTTTAAATAATTCTAAAGTATTAAAAAGTTAGTTGGATCGAAACGAAAACTGTAAAAATTGAATAACGAATTACTTTCGAAATTCTGCGTTTTTTCGTAACTCGTGTGCGAATAAAAATCGTAAATTTTCGACGGATTTTGCGAAATGGACATTAGACTTTTCGAAATTGTAAAAATTCGAATATTTCAAACTTGCCTTTTTCTTTTCTAAGAATATTTACGCGAGGTCTATCAATTCTTGGATTTTTTTGCAACACAAATCCGCGCCGTCGCTCGCGTCTTTTGACATCTGGAAAAGAGAAAAACGACAATTTTCATTATTACCAACTACTGAAAGCTTTTTTAAGACAATCTTTATCATGAAAAAACATATCAATGAATTTCTCGTTATAAAACATCATCAAATGATGATTTTTCGTCATATTTACCAGAATGAGATTGAGAAATCCATGCGGCAATCCAGAAAGAATATTCAGCGAGACATCGATTCCGAGAAATCGTAATTTTCGTGCAAACATGACGCAGTCATCCAAGCAAGGATCGGCTTCCATGGTCTAAAAAAAAACAACAACAATCAATCATAATTAATGAACAATTATTATCAATTTCCTCACGACCTCTGGAGGTTGAAAAAATAATAATTTAACAATAATTTAATAATAATAATCAATCATTAATAAAGGAAAATTGTTTGAAAAGTAAAGAATATCAACTTACCACAATTCTAACGGGAGGCAAACGAGCGAGTATGGTGTCGGGAGTTAAATAAGGACTTAAAAGTGGATCTCTAGGAACGCTAAAGACGAATTCGTCGGTAGGATTTTTAATTCCTCCGGTTTGGAGTTCGCGAGATTCTCTTCTATCGGAACCACTGAGAGACCATCCAAAAACTGACCAAGATTTTTCACCCTCGGAGCTATTTGACTCTCGGATCGGTGCGCCGTTCGCGGACGAGGCGGACGAGCCGAAACCCACGTTTTTGTACATATCGACGAATTTTCTTATGTACTCTTGAGACGTGCTTTCCTTTTGTACTTCATTTGCTAAAAAAAGGCAAAAAAATAGGTTAAAATAACAAAGATTTTGTATTTCCCTGAAAATTCTGTGTTTAAGGGACCTCCTCGGTGTAAAGTTCGAAAAATCTACACTCCCGTAAACGACAATTCACAAAATTGTCAATTTGTGGCCGTTACACTGAGAAGTTGTTTTAAAAGCGAAAAAAAAATGAAATTCTTCATAAAAACCGATTATTATTGCTTAAAAAATGTTAACGAACCTGGAATTCCATCAGCGTCGACCAAACTAACAGAATTTAAAGTCAAATCTGAATCCATCGAACCCAAACGATGCTCATTATTCTCGTCACCATTTGGGCTCAAGGCAAGAGCAATGAGATCGCTTTCGCTTACTTCGGCGAACGATTCCGTTTCGGATTTAACTCCGTCCTCTACTTCTTGGCCCTTTTCTCGACTGTGCAAAAAAAAAACAACAACAACATAATTGACAACTGTTCCAATCGTTAATTGTCAAATTGCCAACATTTTTAATAAAATTTGAAAACATGAAGAAAAAAAACAATCAAATGTTTTTTTACCTCTGATTCTTGATGGAATCACTGGCCGCGTAAGCCTTCAAACACCTCATCATAAAACCAAACGGCAACAATGGATCAGCGAGACAAAGTAATCGAGACGGTGAGGGTATGAATTCAACCCAAATCGGTGTGTAAGCCATAAAAATACCATCAGGTTTTTTAATATCGAATTCGAGGCATTTTATCGTTGCTGCTAATAATAAATTGGAACCAGCCGAATCGCCTGTTGAAAGAAAAAGGACGAAAAAGTTATTATTTTCGATATTGCGTGCGATTGAATCAATTTTTTTGATCGAAAATGACAAAGAGTATGAAAATAATTTGTAAAATACGAATATTTCGTTAGATTTACCAATAAAAATGACTTTTTTGGCAGTGGTGCCAAGCAACGTCGTGGAATGTTTGAGTGCCCAAGCGTAGGCGTAAACGACTTCCTCGAGAGCACGCGGAAACGGAGCCTCGGGTGCGAGACTGTAGTCGATCGACAACAAAGGTACGTCCAACGAAAAAGCCCATTTTTTCAAATAAACTTCGTGAGATTTTGAGCTTTGAGCGACGAAACCACCGCCGTGACAATGGATTACCAAAACGTCCGATGCTCCCAGTAAATCACCGCCCACACGTGCCGAACCCACCTGCAGAATCGATGAAAAATCCATTTTTATTCAAATTTAAGAAAGTTTCATAGTTTTCATCAATTTTTTTTGAGTTTTGACTTTTTCCGGTGTCTAAGTTTTTCGTACCATTCCTACGCGACGTTTCGAACTCAATAATCTCACATGAATGGGCTTTTTGCCCACGTGACTCGAAGGAATCGGTACATTTACCGTTGAACCTCCGAGCGTTGGCATAATAAGTTCCTCAGGGGGCACCGAAATCATTTGATTTATTGGCAGAGACGATTGCACGATGGCTGGATACATTAACACGAGATCTGTGTTCAAAAATTGGAAATTAATAAATTTTTATCGATTTTTATGAATTTTGTAATGTTTTTTTTTTGTTTTTTCAATACTCACTCGATTCATTGAGCTCCCAGAAAGCCTGACAAAATTGAATATCCGCTCGTTGAGAAATGTCCACAATTCGACGAGCTTTTGTCTCGGGGTCGAGAAAATATTTGAGAAAATTTGTACATCTACCCAGTACAGTGCCGTTTGTATAATAAGTTTCGCTGAACGAAGCCATGCAAGCTGAGAAAAACTTCAAGAGACTCTGCAAACTGTCGCAAAACTGAAAAAAAAAGATTTTTTTTAAAATGATGATTTTTTGTGCGGATTTTTCATGAAAAAGGGATTAACATTTTTTTCTACCTGGAATCCTAAGCATCTACCATAAAAACTATACTGATTAATATTCTCCGCTTTGTTCAACAGCTCTTGAGGACCGTGCTCGTCCGACGTGAACAAAGACGGTTTTCCATCAAATGTTTCTTCGCTCCACGAGCGCAATGTTTGCAAATGGTGCAAACACGTTCCCAATGCTGTCAAGAGCTGCGAGCACGCCTCAATTTCCCTGGAAAAATAAAAAAAACAGAAAATTCAAAATTTGACAATTTTTCTTCCCCAAACATTGAAAAATGCAAATTCAATTCCCAAAAATGGAAAAAGTACGAAATTCATGATTTTTTACCTCATAAAATGGGATTTTCGAAAAAGCATCGAATCCCTCTGCACATAAATCTGTCGACAAACGCTGCCGCAGTGTAAAATGCATTTGTCAACGAGGATGAGAAAGCTGCGGTAGCCGTTGCCCGGAGTTGATTCGTCAAAGTCGTACAAAGGAGCAATAGCGCCGATCTCTTTGTACAACGGACGCAACTCCGTCATGTAATCGGAAATGACGTGCAGGGCAGCCGTGATTCTGAGGCCATTTTCGTCCTGATGCGGAGAGAAATATTCTATGTTGGCCCGACAAAGTTCCCGAAGGGCTCCCCATTGTGGCGGCTCCAAAATTTCAAACGGCCTCTCAAAACCGTCGTCCAGCGACATTTTTCTTTATCTGGAGTCAATTTTTTTTTTTTCAATAGAGCTCACGAAATTGTAAAAGTTTTCGGAAATAATGAAATTCGTACTAATTAATCAACTCTTAAATATTTGGACGTTACAATACGAATTTTTCATTGTCTAATCGAAAGTTTGCAGAATTTTGACACTTGGCTAAAAACACGAATTTTCTTGATGTAATTCCGAAAAGTCAAAATAAAGTAAATTGTTAATTACGCAGAAGACTTACTAAATTATTGCACATAAGCGTATGAGGAACTTCTAGGAAAAATGAGGTTTACAAACGTCGATTCAAAAGTTGAACAAAGGTCAAACATACTTTTATATCGTATCGATTACGATGACGTTTATAAAACAGCTGATAATGCATTCCGAGATGATAACAAATGGGACAAAGTATGACAAAGTAATGAACGATAATTTGTTTGATAAAAAAAAATCACAACAATAACTACAACGTAATTATCGGCTGATTGCGAAATATTTTGTTTTGCAATAATAAAATTTTACTTTTGAGGTTAGAATCGTAAATAAGAGGAAACTGTACTTGTTTGATTTCTTCTCCGTCAAGATTGAACCGTCTGCGATGCCATTGCAGTGAAATGTCTTATCCCTTCGATTGCACGTTAATTATCGTTCAACTTTTTCTCCAAGTGGGAGGAAAACAAAATTATTTCACTGAGATCGAAGTTTATTGACTGCCTTGTATACATAGCGTCATTCCACACGATCTGTCATATTTGTTTGTGTTATTCACATTCACATGCATGCGGAAACGAGTGGAGAAATGCGTGAATGGCCGGCAGGGTTTTCGTTTCCGGTTTGCCAACATTTCCGTCATTCGAACGACAACTGGACATTGATATTTTCTGAAACGTGAATCGAGTTATTTGGAATATTCCTGATGTGAAATTCCTAAGCGCAACAAAAGATAGTTTTGAATATTGTTTTTTTTTTATTAATTTATATTATTATTATTAATAATAATAATATTTATCTTTTTATAATAATAATAATAATAATAATATAATTATATAATATTGTTTTTATGAATAATTTTGAATATTAGTTTTGGAAAAAAAAAATCCTGTAGATACTGGAATCGATTAGAACGAAAACAATTGAAAGATTAGAGAAAAATCTTTTTTTGAATTCTCAGTGGAAAGAAATGTTCGCTGTTTGAATGAAACAGTAAAATAAGGTTTTGGAGTGTAAATAACAAGACGAAGAAATGTTGGAGAAAAAAAAAGTATAAAGAGCGATAAGGAGCGATCGAAGCGACGCGATCGGTGGGGAATTGTAGAGCACGCCGGAAATTGCGTGAGCTTTCGGAAGAAATATGCGCATGTCTAAGAGTGGTGGTGACCAATGGTGGTGGTCGGCTGGTCGGTATTAACTTCCGGTGAGTTCATCAAGTGAGTTAGTGAGTAATCGCTCGTTCGGTCGCATCCACGTTGCTGCGCGAAACAAACAGTCGAAATCTTCAACAAGCAAATAGTAATTCGCACAAATAAATGCGCCTTATTTTTCGGGGAGTGTACAAAACGTGTGAGCAGTTGAGAAACCACCAATCATTACTGATTCGGAGAAGAATAATGGATAATTTTGTGAAAACGTCTTCGAGTTCCCTGGGGGAAAAAAATCCGAGAGAAAAGGCGGGAATCCCCGAGAGCGATTGCGCGGGCTCAAGAAGCGAGCATAAAAACTCCGGGACCGCATTTCATGCGTCGAAATCGGAAGGAAACTGCATTGACCTTGAAAACACAAAACCAGCATCGAAAATCGAGAAGGGCGTTCGACGGCGGCCATCTTTGACGAAAGAACAGCCAATGATATTCTACTTCGATTTGGAGACTTCCGGTTTGGGGCTGGGTTGCGACATACTTCAAATCTCAGTGAGATCCGGGGATTCCCACTTCTGTTCGTTCGTGACGCCGACTCAGCCGATCGAGCAGGGAGCCTCTCAGGTGAACAATTTATATTTTCGTGATGGTGAGCTTTACAAAGGCAACGAAAAACTGAAAACGTTGCCTCTCAACGTAGTACTCGAAGGACTGATCGATCACTTGACAAACTTCAACAAAAAATGCGTCCTCGTTGCCCACTATTGTCCCTTCGACTCGCGCCATCTTCTCCGAAAATTACGAGACAATTCAAACCTTTTCAATAAATTCGAAAAGTTGCTCTACGGTTTTGCTGACTCGTACGAAATGTTCGCCGACATTTATCCCGAGAGAAGATGGGTCAAGGGCACCTTGACCTTGAGCAAACTAGTCGAAGAAAGTCTTGGCTTATCCACCGAAAATGCACACGACGCAGCGGTCGACACCCTTCTTCTCCAAAAATTGGTCCAACATCATTTCAACGACGAACAGATTCTCCGCTACCGGGTCACCCTGGCCCATGCCTTGGAGAACCGCAAAAATTGGCCCAAACAAAAAAGATCTTTCGCCAACACCGTTTAAACAAAAATTAGACAAATTTACACAATAAATATATTTACCCATAAAATTGTGCACGTCCGTAGACTCAGCTTCGCCTAAAGCTGCGCAGAAAAGTTAGAGAAAAAAAAGAACAGTTGGGATGTCAAAAAATAGATTGACAAATTAGTTAGAAAAGTATGACAAAAATATGAATGCGTTAAAAATATTGAATTCTTTACAACTTTCGTTTGAAAACGAAACATTTTTGACCGGCCGAAGTTTTTCTTTTGATTTTTTAAAACAGTTGGGAAACAAAGAGTCGCTGCCGTAACTCTTGATTTTTTTTTTTTCAAGGATTGACTTAATTTTTAGTTGAAAATGTTTGATAAATAAACTCCACGTTAAATCTCATAATTTACTCAAAAAAGTGCCCTTAGGAATAATTTGCTTGATTCGTTATTCTTTTAAAAATCATGGCAACTGGATAAATTGGATTTGCACAAAGAACTGATTGTACGACTGATTTCAATCCAGTTATCAAAGTTTCATAATTATAATTAAAATATTGTGATCGATAGGAAAAGTTAAGCATATCACCAAAAAGTATGACGTGGTTATTGTTTATAAAACAAACTGAGTCAATTGTTTTACTATAAAAAAGTATAAAACTGTTATGAAAAAAT
>JACEOJ010000086.1:388884-635962 GCA_013761285.1 Campoletis sonorensis
CGAGTTAAAGGTTTTTCGAATCTAATGCAATTCTCAGTTTTCAAATTTATTGCGATTGTGTAAGGAAAAAAATTAATTTTCATTCTTTTTTGTTGCTTCCTATGATCGAATATTATTTTTATTTTATTTTGTTTGGGCGTGGGGAAACGAAAGAAAAAATGGGCGAGTCCGGAGAATGCAAAATAAATGAAATAAAATAATAAAATGAATGAAATTGATTAAAAATAAATTGAGGAATCGACAAAAAGGAAAAGCTGTTCGAAAAAATCATGATTTTTTCATTCTTTTTACATTTCGAATGAGACGAAAAAATGTTCGTTGTGAAAAGGCAGTAAAAGAGAAAGAATGATGAAAAAACAATTGAAAAATTTCGCATACCAAAAATATTTTCGTCTTGTGCCTCTTTTCCTCTGCAGTTCTAAATTGAGCGAAGTTTATTTTAATCTCTCGGGTCGGAAGAAATTCGGGGAGAACCGAGAGAGAGAGAGAGAGAGAGAGAGAGAGAGTGAGAGACTGCTCGCCGCGGGGTTTTTGCTTTCATTTGAGAAAATTGCGCGCACGCATAAATAAGAATGCATGCACACACGCGAGCGAGGAGAGAAGCAAATTAAATGTTGCGTTTACGGTGGACGTGACGTCATAGCATTCGCGAACGGCGACACTTGATTATGACAACAAAAATAGCCAACGACCATTATAACTTGTTGATTCGAGATTCGATTCCCTCAATTTCGATTTCACGTCAAACATGCCATTTCAATTTGAAACTTTAATTTTAGACTCGACATTCATAAAATGAGGTGAAATTCATCGAATTTTTGGATTTTCTAAATTTGACCTTCAAATTTTCGTCATTATTTTGACTTTTGAACGTAACTGTAAATATAAGGAGCACGCACGATTTGAAACACTCTCGAAATTCTTCGAATATATCGATAAATTGTTGAATTTTAAGGAATTTTGCTTGTTTTCTTTTTTTCTTTTCTTTTTTTTTTCAAACTCACGTGCCAGGTATTTCAAACCCTCTTCTGTTTTTTGTCCTTCCCCGCTGGTGGAGCAACATTCTCGTGGCGTAATTTTCGTTCACAAACACGACTAGTTTCGAGCTGCGAACAGCTGCGAGCGATCGAAATCGAGAGAAAGAAAGAGAGAGAGAGAGAGAGAGAGAGAAATAAATATGAATATAGGGGGTGAACGATTCGTGCCTCGGGCTACAGAACAGAGTTGAGAGAGACTCTCTTCCATTTTTAGCGACTCGATCACACCTGGTGCATACATGAAGCATCAACCGGAAAGTCATTCCACGATTCCAGTCACGTAAATCGTGTTTACTCGTCAAACTCTCATCATCTCGCGGAGGATGAGGTCACTCCAGAGGTCAATTGACAATGATTTTTTTTGTTTAATCTTCATTTATTTGACATATTGTTTTTTCTCTTCAATCAATCCAATCAATTTAGCATCAAAGGTTTTCGTAGACCAGGAGATCTCAAAACATTAGATTTTTTGAAAATATCTTTTTCATTCTACAATTTAACGTTCTTTGTAAGTTTGATTATTTTTTTTATTTTTATTTTTGCCAAAATAAATTCATTTTTTAAGTATGAGAATGTTTATCGAAATTGACTTTTTTTTGACACTTTTCACGATACGTGGAAAGTCTTGAAAGTTACTTTTCAAAGTTTCAAGGTCATTATATCGAGGTTAAGATACACCCCAGGTCGATGATGACCTCAATGGGCGGTTTTGATCGTCCTGCTTGACTCAATGAAGCAAACAATTGGATTTGTTTTATTTAAATTAAGGGAGATCGATTTTTTAGGGTTTTAATGACGTCACGAGAAACTTATGACGTCGCGGTAGTCAAGGAAACATCGTTTTATTCTTAATCTATATTTGTAAAACTTATATTTGGTTTAAAGTCGCCTACTAAGCGCGTCGTCTGGCAGCACATTTTACGAAAGAGATCAGCTCGTTAAACTCTTTCCCAAGATTCTCCAATGTGCCATAAGCACATTAGAGAAGATCAGAGAAAACGACGTTGTAACAGAAAATCCTGTTTGTCTTCGTGGAATGAAAGTTTTTGTCGATTGTGGGTTTTTTTTTTTTTTTTTAATCTTAATCCGCGATTAGAAAACGTAGAAAACTGTGTGTGACGATGCGATGAGGCAAGTGGTGGGGGAAAAGGACGCCGTGGCGCGGAAGAGTGGGGGGGAGACGCGCTCTCCCCCCACTCCGAGCGTCCTTTTGTCGACGCCGCTGATTGGCTGTCGATTCGCCACTAAATTTCTCGACAACGGTACGTCCTACGAAAAAATGGCCAAATACTTTATTCTTCGGAATTTCGCGATCTATTCGTCCGCGTAATTTAAAGCGAAATTTTGGCACTGCCTGTATGCGCGGAACGCGAAAGGTAAGGAAACGATGACGCGGAGCTCGAGAAACAAGAAACGATGCACAAAAACGAGTTGGCCGGAGCGGGGAACCGACAAGGGGAGGGGAAATTGTCGACTAACAGAGAGCAATGGAGAGCACTGGTTTTGCGTTCGACGAATTAACGCTCCGGGCGCTCTGTTTGTAAATTACAGCACGTACTAAACCGTTCGCAGATATAAACGACCTACCAAGGACGTGGGGCCCCCAGGAATTCCTTCCATTCTCTCGAACACTGTGCATGCTACCAGCCATCACAGCTGTATCACCTGCGCTCGCACTGTCTTTTTTCTTTCTCCTCCAATCTCTTTTTTTCTTCTTCTTTTTCGTTCTTCTCCCCTTTTCTTCGTCTCTACATCTTTTTTTCCCTCATTTCTCTTCCGTGGCTCGTGCGAGCTCGAGATTGGTCAATAAAATATTCGATGTATCGTCGTAGAAATTTGTACTCGATCCTTCTTTGCTATTCAACTTCACTTTTTTTTATTATTTTTATTTAATTTTTTTTTTTTTTTTATGAAAAATTAGGAAAATTTCGTTGTATCGATAATATTTTGAGAAGTGAAATTTTGCAATAATTTAAATCCTGGAAAAATCGATTTTATGGACAATTGCTTTTTTTCTTTTTTAACGACTAATCGTTTTCGGGGATGAGATTTTTATACTCAAATTCACTATTTTCTTGGTCGGAGGACAATAGGGATTTTTGGAAAAGGTTTTTACGTGGTCGAGCCCCTTGGATTTGACCTCGAAGGTAGCGCGTGCGCGGCAAGACTCGTCGAAAGACGAGGTGGGGAGTGAAAATTGAAGGAGGAGGGAAAAGAATAAGGAGAGAATGAAATAAAAAGTGATAAAAAAGCTGTGCAAGCGGGAAGGTCGTTCGTGTACCTACACGCACTTGAGAACAAGCACACAACTCGCGGCCATGAATGAGAGACGCGAGCCACGTTTTTATTTTCATGCGTCGAAATTTATTCGACTTTCGTTTACTACGCATTAATTTGTACTTTCGTTTTCGTTTTATTTTCTTTTTTCGTTCTCTCGAGACTTTGTCGATGTTTACATTTCTCGTAATACGACGAATCTTGATTTTTGTTTTTGTTTTTTTTCTATTTTTAATTTATAATTTTTAAATTGTCGATCTGTTCAAAAGAATGGAAATGAACGAAGTCGTCAAAACTGATGTTGGATTCTTTTTGAGCGAATATAAATAATAAATTATAAACACGTTTATCCCAACCGCGTATGGAAACGAATCGTGTTCGCGTTCTAATTAATTATGTATTCCGCGCTAAATTGATCGCAAAAACTTGTTCGTTATTAACTTCCGTGTTTTTGCCCACGCGATTACGAATATTTGATAAGATTTTCATTAATGGAATTAACAATAATTCAATGAATGTTTTCCGATCAATCAGAATGTTTATTTAATTGATTTTTTTCTCGATTTCGACGATCAGCAAAGTTAAGCAGTGTCGAGTGGGGTCAATACTTTGTTGGGTGACCGCTCAGTCATGCTCGAATATTGATTGCCCAGCGGGTAGACATTTTTTACTTTAGAAATGATCCGTTTATTCAAAACAAAATGATTTTTCCCATTTATTCGCTTTTTTTAAGGTGAAAAACAAATATAATCGAATTCTACACAGACGACGTATAATTAAATAGTGACCTGCTTTTTTTCTTCCTGCTGCTCGAAACGGGAAATAATTCCCTTCCCCAAACATTCGTCGCAGTTTTGTTGATACCATTCACCACGAGAGCCATGACTCGACGCACTCGAGCTCGACTCTCCCTCGGGGAGACTCCCCCCGAGTCAACAAACACTCTTCCGTTATAAATAATAATGAAAATCTATTGAATAACAGAGTGAGAATGCTGGAAAAAACATAAACATTGAAATACAACATTTTTTTTGTTTATTTGTCCCGTCATTTTGCTTTATTTGAAAAAAAATGTTTCAAACAAATTTCAATAAAGTTTGACCTGTCAAAAATCTTTTTTGTTTAATAAAAAAATCTCAGAAACCAAAATTAAAAGCTTTTCAATTGATTCATCACATTCGACGGTTCGAATTTTCCAGAGACGTCAGTTTCGTTCTGATTTTTGTGAACTTGTCAAAAAAGTGGATAAAAAATCCAAATTTTTCACCGAATATTTGAAGAAAACTGGAAAGAGTTTTAAAAAAACGTAAATTTTTGACACTTTGAACAGTTTTTTTTTTTTTTCTTGAACTCGTCAAATACATTGTACACAATTGATATATGTTGACAAAGTATGCAAGAGATGAAACATTGCTAAGTACAATATAGGACATGAAGAAGAGTCACATCAACCGGGAGTGTCGAAAATAATCGAACGCCTTTGAACTTTCGACATTCCTATGTGCACGAGGTCGATATAATGCAACGTTGATCGTTTAAACAGACGTCAGACTACCATTTTGGGAGAGTCAACGAATCTGTGTTACCTGCTTCATCTTTCATTAGAGTCTCATCCACCGATCGAGACTGTATGAAAAAAAACGTTTCTTTCAATCCTCTTAATTGTAAAAAAAAAAAAAAAAAACATGTACCCGAATATTTCATTGTTAAAATGATGAAATAAAACAATAAAAAAAACTGTGTCCCCACTTAAAAGGCAAAAAAAAAAACAATAACAGTTGTGAAAAAATTATTTTCGAAATACTTTTCGAAATAATAAATAAATACTCCAGCGAAACCTTAAAATTCATACTCCAGTGAGTTCGAGTACGTGAAAAAACAAAATAAAGAGAAAAGAAAACAAATTTTCTAGAATCTGGTGTTGAAAAGAAAACAAATCGTTCGATGGTTGTCGAGGTCAGACTGACACTTCGTTCGAAGCGTCGTGTGATATATCGTGCGCGTGGTCCGGCGGTGAGTTGTCCAGCTCTGCCTCGGAAATAAACACCAACTTCGACCTCTAATCTCCGTAATTGTGATTGTTGCTTTTTTCGTCCGCTGCAGTTTATTAAATCGTGAATTAGGGACGCCATTTTGAATGGTTGGAAGTTTCAGATAAGATTGACATTTTTTTCGTTTTTTTTTCTCGATGTGTATTTTTTTTTCAAACCACTTTTTTATCACCTCGATTTCGAGACAGCCTCGTGCCTTTCAACCCCTTGTCCCACTCTTCGTTATCGATCGTTCGGTTAAATTTATGTATCGGGCCCTTGACCCGCGCCAAAAAATATACAATGAATATTCACTAAAAATACTCTTTTTGCTTTTTGACTTTTTTTTCCAGACTCTGGACTTCGATCGAGATGGCCTCACCAAACTAAAGAAAGCCATTAAAGCCATACACAATTCGGGGAATGGTAAGTTTTTATCTGTTTTTTTTTTTTTTTTCAAATATGCAGAATTCCAGTTTTTTTTTACGAACGTAGACCTCATTTATTTGTTTGTTTTGATGAAATTTCTTTGTTCATCGGTAGCTGGCTTCGTAAAAAAATGTCTCTACAAATTTAATTCCAAAAAATCAGCTGAAACATTTTCTCAACTTAGAAAATTCTGATCTTCTATCAAGAAAATCCGAACACCATTTCTATTTTTTTTTGTTACGTTCCTTCAAATGAATCACAAAGAACTTTTATTTATTTATTCTCCAACCGAATTAACCACTTCCAAAGTAACATTTTTCTAGTAAAATGTAATGAATTTTTAATTATTCCCTGGAAAAGAGATGGTGTTGGTAAAAAAAAAAAATTGGAGTTCATGAAAGTGATAGTTTAATAAATCTGAAACCTGAGATTTTCCTCACAAGTGATTCTCTAACCATCCGCCTACGTGACAATTCCTTAACACACGACGAAGCACACAGCTCCATTTAGCTTTGAAAGGTGGACGCAGCTGCAGGTAAAATTTCCATCTCGATTGTTCTGCCTGTTGGATGCCGAGGAGAAAGGGGTGTGTTTATGCGATCGTAACAAAAGCCTCATCAAGAATGTTCCAATATATATATATATATATATAGATAAGGTCGATGAATACAATTAATCAAACGTCCGGTTATAATGGAAAATGGGTTGAACGAGCACAGGGAGCTTCTGCAGCCCTTATCTTATTGCAATATGGAGGTGGGAGTGTGCCTTTGAGTGATATACTCTTTGGGTCAAATCATTGAGAGAGGGCATGCGCCAGCTCGTCGTCCCGCGAACGTTTTCTACTCCTCCATGGGGAGTTGAAAGACCGACCGTTGACGGGGTAGACAGATCGATTTTTACTGGCGCCCATGTGCACTTCCAAACCCTCTGCATACGGCATAAACCGTACCTCTGTACCGAGCCACCGAGACGTGGCTTACAGCTTAATACGACTCTGGAATCACTCACCCCGTGTTATTCGATAGAATCTTTTTTTCTCTACCTTTACATGTATTTTTACATGCTTTTTTTTCGTAAGGGATGATTCAACCCTTGGGTATCGATAGATAATACGATTCTGAAGAGAAAAGTCCTTTGTCATTTTTCTCTACGAGCTACCGATCGGGAGTTATTCATTAAAATGTCGACAGCCAATCAGGCGAGTAGGCGTGGCTTGCATAGGGAAATTCTCTTCACTCCACCTCGAGTTTTTAAATTGATTTTTCTCAGGAACTTCTCGATGGAATTGCATAAAATTTGAACTGCAGATTGCTCTCGATGGCAAGAATACAATGCCATTAAATTGTTATCCAAAACTACCTATTTCATTGTTTATAACAATTTTTAAACAATAAAAATTGTTGCCACGATCCTTGCGGACTGAATCACCATAAACTCTTCGTTTTTTTTCTCTTTACACATTCTCGCACACTTATCCTACGCGCGTGCTGCTCGCTATCCGCTGCTCGTGGCAAGATAAACGGCGGTAACGCCCTCCAACTTCCGATCCATACATCTCCATTTCTCTCTTTTCATTCCCGTACCTCTCTCATTTCACTTTTTACCCTCTTTTCTTTCGATTTTTATTTATTTTCACGCAGTCCGCGCTTACCATATTATTATTCCCTCTTTCTCTCTATCAGCAAGTTCCACCGGTTTATAAACTGCGTTCAGCCATAGCACCACGTGAAATTGTAGCCTCGGTTTCCGCACTATCGCTCGTACATGAAACTTTCGTTGATTTATCCTGCTCACAGACCTGACATTGCGTCACGAATCCGAAATTTATTTTCATTCTTATTTGAATTCGAACATTTCCCTCACTTTTTAACATAATTTTCATGTAACATTTTCCAATGAACGTAACGTCCTCGCCTTCAAGCTTTAAATCCTTGTTCCAAATAAATTCCAATTTAACCTCAATTTCGATGTTTCTTTGGAGTCGAAATAAAGTTTAAAAAATACGATTCCATTTTGGGGATTTGTGTCAATTTTTTATTTACAGAAAATGACAAAAAAAAAACACTTTGTGAGGAAGCAAAAGGTTGAGGAAGAGGAAATGGCGTTTGAAAAGCTTATCAGTGATTTTAGAAAGACTCGAGCGGAAGCTAACGTCAGGATTAGATTGAAGACACGTGAGCACATTACGAAACGTCTATAGATTTTTTTTCTGATTAAGTATCGTGTTCCGAAAGATTCATCGGGAAAAAAATAAGCCAGAAAATTAACGAGAAAACTTTCATCGAGATTAAACTACGATCTTTAGAAATGGACAACGATGTATATATAGATATATTTATTTTCCGACAGAGTGAGAGATGGAATAGAGAATCGGGTAAAAGTTTTCTGCTGGCTTTGCGTGATTTTTTCATTGCTCGGAGTCTCGAGTTTACGATCGGAAACTTTCAGTACCG
The DNA here is from genome assembly GCA_013761285.1 of Campoletis sonorensis. Lineage (NCBI taxonomy): Eukaryota > Metazoa > Arthropoda > Insecta > Hymenoptera > Ichneumonidae > Campoletis > Campoletis sonorensis. Next base: position 397,114 of record JACEOJ010000086.1, read on the forward strand.
AGAGTATTTTATGATCGGGGCAATGCCACGTCATTTATTATTTTGAAGTTTCCGCCTCGTGCGGAATAAGGAAATATTTCTTTTTTATTTTTCCCTTTATCGAAAAAAAAGAAAAATATCTCGTTTTGTTTTTTTTTCATCGAAAAGAAACTGGACAATGATTTTAATTTGATTTTAGGAAATTATTCAATCCTTTTCCTTCAATATTTTTTAATAGTACAAAAAATGACAGAATTTATACAGCACATTAAACAATTGTTTGTGAGTGCCTGAATGCACTTTTTCGCGCTCTTGATCCAGGAAAATCCGAGTGGCAAGAGGGCGCTCTTAAGACTGACGTACAATGGTACGTGAGTAGCTTGTTCTTTTGAGAAGCGAACGAGCCACTTGAGAAATTTAATGAGACGGCTATACAAGGGCCTCGGAGCGTTACCAATGACCTTTGAAAAATATTATTGAGGTTAAAAATATCGTGTGGAAATAGTGAGAAAAGCAGAAAATATTAATTTACGTTGTTTTCAATATTGGAAAAAAATCAAATTGAAATGAGGTCAAACAATTGTTTCGAGATTTATGAAAAGAAAAACATTTTAGGGATTAATAAACGGGATTCAAGGTCAAATAATGTATAAAACGTTAAAGAGATTGCATTACGGGCTATAAAAGTGTCTTCGAATAACCGATTAAGGTGAACATTTTATTTGAAGTCATAAAAAATATATTAAAAGTGTTATTAAGACAGTTCCATCGTGACATTCATGTCGAAAAATTGTTTTTCAGTTTTTCTCACGTACAAAATGCTTTGCGGGCATAAGTTGATAAATAAAAGTTGTAAATTGACTGAAAAACAACATACTCCAAATTCAAGGCCATCCAAGGTCATATGTACTTGCTTTATAATTACAAATAATGCGAACATTTGTTTACTTTAGATTTTTTTGAAAAAATAAATGTAGCTTCTTCGGTGTTGCATAAAAATGTATGCAAAGTTTTAGAAGGCTTCGCCATGTAGAAGCCAAAATATTTATTGATGAAAATGTAACTTTTAACACGAGCTCTTATGAGAGATTACCGAAAATTGAAATTTTTACCAATAAATAACCGAACGTTCCGCTTGTCGAGAGCTTCGAAAATTTATAACCCACGTGCACATGACATTTTTAGCCTTAATGAAGCCTTAATGAAATTCTTTCATTTTTTCTCGAGTTTAACGTTTTTAATTACGATTTTTTTAAAATTCCAGCCCACGTGGACAATGAAGTCTATCTCGGTCGAGCTTTGGAAAGACTCGGAGACGCTGCCCTCAAGGAACAAGAGCCCGACATTGGTGCTGCGTTTCTCAAATTCGCTGTGGTCACGAAAGAGCTCAGCGCTCTCATGAAAACGCTGGTATGTCAAAAAAAAAAAAAAAAAAAAAACTTAATTTTCTTCCAATAAAAATCATTCTCACGATCGAGCTGTCAGTCTTAAGGGCAATAAAATATTATTATTTTTATTAACAAATCGACACTTTTCTCCATCGCGAGGTTATTAATTGAATTATTAATCCTAGAGGTCAATAAATCTGTGTTCAAGGTCAAATTTGTTAATTTTTCTTTTTAAATCGTTGAAATAACTTTGTGCCTCCCACACTATCTCATATATTTATATATTTATACGATATTAAGTGCATTATCGCCCATTGGTATATTGCTCGTTAGTCATGACGCGTGAATTAGCTACGTCAACATATCGTTTTATTGAGTCCCTGACAAACTCGTTACGCAACCCATCTCATATTCTATTCCCGACTCGTGCAATTTTTCTTTCTTTTTTTTTTTTATTCTTTATTTCCTCTCTACCGTTTATGGTAACCCTCTCCGACTTATCGCCACCACCTTCTTTCCTTTTCAATTATTTTTCTTCTTCTTCTTCTTCTTCTTCTTTCTTTCTTTCTTTCTTCCTTCGTCAACTCATTCCCTCTCTTTTAATATTTGTCACGAGCTTATTATTGTCAGTGACGATGAATCAGTTTTTTTTTATCTTTTATTTTTTTTTAATCATCGTTTATACACACATTTTATTATTGTTATTGAGATTATTGAATTTTCCAATATGGCGAATATGGGTGGAGGAAAAAATCGTCCGAATTTGATGAAAATTTGGTTTCTGGGACTTCTGAGGTCACTGACCTCGAATTTACGTTTGAAAAAAATCATAAAATACAAAATGGCCGATGGAAATTTGAAAAAATGGTGAATTCTGAATGACACTTTGGTTCTTTCGATTTTTAAGCTCAGCGATCTCGTTTTTATTTTTATTCATGTTTTCAAAATTGAAAACTCGTGATATTCGAATGAAATAAGGATAAAAATGATGGAAAATGGCGGATTTTCTTAAGACTCCAGAAATTTGTTTTGACAGATGCAAAATATAAACAACATCGTCATGTTTCCATTGGACTCGGTACTGAAAGGGGATTTGAGGGGTGTTAAGGGCGATTTGAAAAGGCCGTTTGAAAAAGCATGGAAAGATTACGAGGCTAAGTACGCGAAAATCGAGAAAGAAAAAAAGCAACACGCGAAAGAGGCTGGCCTCATTCGCTCCGAAGTCACACCCGCTGAAATTGCCGACGAAATGGAAAAGGAGAGACGGTTATTTCAGTTACAGATGTGCGAGGTAAATTGAAATTGAATTTTTTTTTATTTTTTATTTTTAAATCGAAAAAACTTATTCAATTTGGATTTTTTTTCTTCAGTATCTGATTAAGGTCAACGAAATAAAGACGAAAAAGGGTATCGAACTCTTGCAACATCTCGTCGAGTATTATCACGCCCAAACAAAGTGAGTATTAATTTTAATGATCAATATCGATTTTTTATCATTTTAGTTTTGTCGAAAAATCATAAAATGACAAAAAATGGTTTTTTCTTTTTTTTTCATCGAATTTTGCAGCTATTTTCAAGATGGCCTCAAAACCATCGAACATTTTGGTTCGTACGTGGCTGACTTGAGTGTAAAGTTACAAAAAATTCGACAAAATCAAGACGAGGAACGAAGGAGATTGACCGAACTGCGAAGTTTGTTGAGAAGCTCCGGTTGTGACAAAGAAGTAAGTGGAAAATTATTAAAAATAAATAATAATAATAATAATAAATTGATGATTGAAAGAAACTTAATTATTTTTCAGTTAAATGCAAATGCGAGCGCCGGTTATTCGTTGCATCAATTGCAAGGCGACAAACAGCATGGTGTCACGAGATCCGGGCATTTGTTGAAAAAGAGCGAAGGCAAAATGAGACGAGTTTGGCAAAAAAGAAGATGCGCCGTACAAGCCGAAGGATATTTGGACATTTGCCACGCTGACGAAAACAAACCACCGACTCGCGTTAATTTATTGACGTGTCAAATCAAACTCGTACCCGATGACAAACGTGGCTTCGATCTCATTAGTTGTAAGATTATTTTTCTTTTTTTCAAATATTTCAATCAACGAAAATTGCTACGAAAATTCAATTTTCTCATCGAAAAATCAATTTTTTATTGAGAAAAAACAAGTATAACAATTTTTGTTTCATTAATCTGGAAATATTTACTCAATTCTGACAATTTTCGAATATTTTTAAAGTTTCAAATTAGAAAAATGTATTAAAAAATTTAATTTTTTATCATTTTTTGAAAAATATGTGAGTTGCCATTAATAAATATAATATTTTGGTTATTTCTAGACAATAGAACTTATCATTTCCAAGCGGAAGACGAAGCTGACCAGAGAGCCTGGATGTCGGTTTTAGTAAATTGCAAAGAAAGAGCATTGCTACGGGCGTTTGACGCGAGCGGAAAAGCCGAAGCTGGTCAAGGCAATCCTAGTCTAGTTGAACTGCAACAAGCTGTGATACGTTGCATTATGAGACTTCCCGGCAACGATCATTGCTGCGATTGTTCCTCGCAAAATGGTTCGGATTTTTCATTCAATTATAACCATAAAAAATATCCATAAACAACTGTAAAATATGAAAAAAAGGAACGATTAGTAGAAGAAAATCGAGAAAATGGTTAAAAATAATTAGAAAATTATCGAAACTAATTAAATTCGATTTCAGTAAATTTGTGTAGTAGAATTTGATTTTGTAAATATGAATAAAAATGAAAAAAGAACGACTCGTAGAAAAAAAATGGAGAAAATGAGATAAAAAATGAGGAAAATTATCGACAATAATTGAATTTGATTTTAGATGCGACGTGGTTATCGACGAATTTTGGAATAATTGTTTGCATCGAGTGCAGCGGTATTCACAGGGATTTGGGTGTTCACATATCGAGAATACAATCATTAACGTTGGACAATATGGGAACAGCTCAATTATTATTGGCGCGTTATATGACCAATCAGTCGTTCAACGAAGTCATGGAAGCGACTTTACATCACAATTTAAAGCCCACGCCGACCTCGACCATGTGAGTTTACAATTAAATCGAGAATGAAAAATTGAAGAAAAATCCGAAGATGGAGAATAATATTTTTCAGAATTAATTTACATTCAATTTTGTATTTTACACACGATTTCTTTTTTTTTTTCATTCCAATTTGAAAATAAAAATCTATTTCGATATCAAAATTTGACACTTTACTCCATTTTTTCAAATAATTACATTTTTTTCTTCGTTTGCATAATAATAATAATAAATTGGGAAAAAAAGGGATGAACGGTACGAGTTTATAAGAGCAAAATACGTGGACAAGAGGTACGTAATGAACACGTGCGCCGACGAACACGATCTTCTCTCCGATCTCGAGCACGCAGTCAACAATCGTGATTTGCAACAATTACTACAAGTTTATGCGGAAAACGTGGACATTGCGGCGCCTCTTCCCACTTCTGTGAGTGTGAAAAATAAAACATTTATTATCCGTTAACGCAGCACTTTTTTCTTTTTCGAAATTTATGAAATATCAATGAAATTTTATGTGTTTTTTTTTCTATAAAAAGAAATAAAACATTTATTATCTATTAACGCATTTTTTTTTCTTTCTTTTTTCCGTCTCGATCAGGACATCGGCGAAACGGCGTTGCATTTGGCGGTATTACGAGAAATGGGAAGCAGCCTTCACATCGTTGATTTTCTTGCACAAAATATGCCAACCGGTGGAATCGATCGGACCAGTTTGGCCGGAGAAACTGCGCTTCATCTCTCCGCACGACACGATCGCGCCGAAGCTATGAAATTGCTTTTACGAGCTGGGGCTGATCCAACCTTGCGAAATAATCAGGATAAAACGCCATTGGATATTGCACAAGAAATGGGACACCATACGTGCAAAGAATTGGTTAATAATGAACCCTTTAAATCCCTTAAGGAGGTTCACGCGTTAGGCATGCGTTGGACGAATTCCAAGTTACATTGTTTTTAATTCGTACGAACTTTCTTAACAATAACACTCAATTGTGGGTAAATTTGTGAAAGTTTTACACTCTAGAGTTGTTTGTTGACAAAAATCGTCTTTTTTCGTAACTTCCCACAAGACCTCGTGTTGAAGTTGCGATTTTATACACTGAATATCTCGATTACTGGACGGTGAAACCTTCTCAAATGTTTTTACACATTATAATACGATGCTGAAAAAGATTTACGAGAAAATTTTCAAAAAATGAGCTTGGAATAAATTGTATCTGATGATTTTGCCGTTCACTTTGTATATTTAAATATAATTATGGCGCGTGAACTTCGTTAAACGAGAGAAAAAAAGAATTACATTTTTTTTTTTTTTTTTTAATTCTAGAAACTGATTTGAATTCTAACAAAAAAATATGATATTTCAGTTAAACAGTGCTTTGCAGAGGCAAAAAACGCTTTTGGACAACGTCAACATCGATTGGAATTTGTCGCACGACGAAGGATCAACCGATTTTTCGGACGACGAGACGATAATCGAGGATCGAGTGAGTTATTTTAGACGATTTGACAACAAATCTCTTATCATAAAAGATTTTAATGCAAAACGTATCGTTATTTCGTTTATAACTGAATTTACTCAGAATGGATGTTTGACGCCGGAAAAGAAGTCGCGTAGCAGACCACCATCGTACGCCGGTGGGGGAGGAAACGGACCTGGTGATTCGCCCATTACACTTAGAAGTCGTAGCAGCACTTGCGACAGTCTACAAAGTGGTTCGTCACCAAATTCTGTCACAAATAGACAACAAATGCCACCTCCACCACCGCCACAAACCAGAAAACCTGTAGTTGGTGAGTATCAAGTTTTCAAATAGTTTGTAAAATTATTTTAAAAATTCTGAAATCATTTAAACATTCCGGAAATCATCTGAAAATATCTTTAAAAAATTTAACATATCTAAAAACTTGGAAAAATGTTTAAAAAATGTATAAAATGACTCCCAAAACTTGGAAAAATGTATAAAATTATGTAAAAACTTGGAATATAAATGTCCAAAATGACCCTAAAATCGTTGAATTTTCATTGAAGCACCAAGTTCGCTCGGTCCTGACATGTCGATGAACATTCACGGATCCCTGAAGAAACGGGTCGCACCACCGCCACCGCCTGGCAACGGAACGGGACTGTTAACAGCACATTATGGAACTTTACCGTCTTCGGCAACGTTGGCAAGTTCCTCGCACAGCAGAACAACGAGCGAACCTATTTTGGCGGGACATTCGTTGCACACGTTGCCACATTCGTTAAATACCCTCGGTTCTCAACATCACAAACGATCGCCCAGTGGAGATTCGTCAACTAGTCATGGTATTTTTGAAATTTGTAGGATTTTATGAAATAAGAAAAGAAAATTCGGTAATTTATGATTTTTTTTATCAATGATGATCAATTTCATTGAAATTCGTCGATTTTCGTCTAAGGAAATGGAAAAAAATTGGAAAATTTTGATAATTTTATGAAAATTTCAAACAATTATGCAAATTATTGAATTTTTTTGGTCTAGGAATGGACAAAATAAATAGCTCGACTTTACAAAGGCCACGAAATCCACCACCACCGGCGCCTTCGGTCCCAAGCTCGTCAAGACTCAGCAACGGACGTAGCAGCGAATCTTTGAGCTCCATGTGCTCCGATCATGGAATCGGCAATCCCGTACCTCCGCCAAGAAAAGTAAGAAATTCTTTGTCATCATTTTCATCATTAATGATCAAATTAATGACTTTTCTTTTTGGAACTCGATAATGAAACAGTAATTTTCTGCTTTCGATTGAATAATTTTTGCTCTTGAATTAAATAATCAGCCGGATTACATTTTTTTTTATCTTCTTATTACGATTTCATTCGGAATTATCTCTATTTTGAAAATTCTTTCCCAAACATCATCATTGTCACGATGTTTTTGTTTTTAACGTTTGATTTTTTTTTCTTCTTCCTCCTTCTTTCTTGTATTTCGTTACTATTTATTTTCTTTCTCTATCGCTCTCCCGAGTTGAAAATTTTCTCGATTAACAGCTTGAGCACCTCATACTAATCACTTATCATGCATCCATGTTTTTTTTTTCTATTCATTCGCTGTGCGAGAGAAATATATAGATTCGTTTTTTTTTTCACATTTTTTTTTAATTTGGGTACATTTGGGACTAAAATCACACGGAGAATTGGTTTCTTTTCAATCAATTTTCACGAATAATTCGAAAATTAATGAACATTTGACAAATAAATTGGAAAAATTCGTGAAAATTGTCTATTTACGGGAAGATAATAGCGGGAGTTTGAGCATGAAATTTGACGGTTTTTCGTGGGTTTTTAAATGGAAATATGGATTGTTATTAACAATTTATGGTACAGAGAAGGGACCGATCAAGACTAGAGAGCTACGCCGAGGAGCCTTCTTCGTCTTTGCTCCCAAACACGAATCTGGTAAACATTTGGCACCACCACACTATGGCATGCTACACTTGAAAAATCAAGAAAAACGATTTAAAAAAAACAATTTTTTCAAAAAATTCAGCACGGCGATCAAATTAAATGATTTTCATTGAAAATAAAAATTAAACAAATTAAAATTACTATCAACAGTGAAAAAAATAATAATAATGTGAGTTGTGAAAAATTATTCTAATCGACACGAACAATATTAACATTTTTCTTCTTATTTTTTACAACGAAATTGTAATAATAATTGTTTCAAGTGTGGCGGCGCTTCGCATGGTCCAGTTGTGCTGTTCGTTGCATTTCTCACTCGTTCGTTTCATCGCATAGAAAAAAAAAACAAAAAAAAAACGACATTTTAACTGCAAATTCATAATTCATTCATTCGACCGTTTTAAAAATGCTTTTCAAAATTTTATTCGTTCACACACTCACACTTGCACATTATCGTCAACGCCGTCGTCAATTATCATTTTTATTTCTCTCCTGTCATAATATTTCACTTGTGTGAACAATTTTTCTTTCGAATTGTCAACAAAAAATCTTATAAAATCGTGTTAATCAATTGAAATGAAAAAAAGAAAAGAGGAAAGTAACACTTAACAAAATTGACGAATAGTGAACCAGAACTTTTGATAAAACTTTGACAATTAACTGATTGATTGAAAACGAAGCATGTTGATTGACTAAAATCACGACTTTTTTGGGGTGAAATGTGAAATAAATGAAAATCCTTGTTTGTCGTGACTTAGTCGGTGCAAATAGAAACTAAAACGAGCTAAACTGTTTGTATTCCCAATATCGCATGAGCTTTTATGTTTACTTGGAAATTCTAGCGTTTGTCAATAAATTTGATGTATTTTTATTTATTTTTAAGCACATGACAAAATTGTCTCACGATGAAAAAGTAACCAAAATTTTTCAACAACTTTTTTTCTAATATTGTACAAAGTGTGATTTATTTTTAATTCGATCTAGAATTTCCAACAAAGTCTCTTTTCTTCCAAGGAAAAAAAATCAAATCTAAGAAATGGAAAATTCAAGAAAAACGACTTTTTTTTCGTTGGAAAAAAGATTTAAATGTTATTTGTACGTGTTACGAATTAATGCTTCCTACTGGGACAGCCATTTTTGTTTTATTCCCTTCAGCCAACGAGCTCGAACCTCAATGGTCTTCGTCGTTGTCGAGCGTTGTACGACTGCGAGGCTGACAACGAGGACGAATTATCGTTTCGTGAGGGCGAAGTTATAATCGTAACGAACGAGCAAACCGACGACGACAATTGGATGGAGGGCGCCCTGGAGAGGTCACCGGAGAGACGAGGGATGTTTCCAATAAGTTTCGTTCACATGCTGCAGGATTAACCCTCGTTGAGCTTGAATTCACTCACGAGAACATCGAGCTCGACGAGTGTAGTCAGCGTTGCGAGCGTTGGCCGCCGCCAAAAAGGACGAAAATCCCCAAAGTAATGTGACCTTCGAAATTACCAATTTTTTTCGGATTATTCAGTCTAATTATTATTCCAGGCAGGAAATTCAAATTTTTGATCAAAAACGAAACAAAAATGGTCTGGAAATCGTGCATGAAAAAAATGTCTTGCTCGCACACTTCCGAGCACGTTGAATATTCAAAAATATTATCTTTCAAAAAGTTATGGAAAAGAGTGTCTATGAAATAACGAAAAAAAAAAACAAAAAAAACAATCTTCGAAAAAATATCTAGAAAGAAAATGACTAGAAAAATTCCAAGTACGAAAAAAATTTATGATAAACAATTGTCCAAATGAAAGGGAGAATGGAAAAAGAATTACGAGCCTAAAGAATAAGGATTTTGAAGAAAGAATCCGATCGTAATAAAAAATCGTTTCTAAACGAAGTTGGCTTAAATAACTTAAAATATTTAGATAAACAAAATTAAGTGTGCATGTAATAATGTCTCGAGGTTTTTCAAAAAAACAAAATGAAGACTAAATATTTATTGGTGATCGTTAGAGAGCTCTAGATATTATCAAAATCGTAAATCTATTTTCTTTCCTTTTCTCTATTAAATAATATTCACATTTTCTATAGTTCCAAAAACTGCCACCAGCTGACGAACAAGTCCTCTCGTAGAATTTATCGCAAAATTTCAAACTCTTTCTCCTTCGCCTTGTCGGGCGCCAAAAAAATTTTGCCTTCAAGGCTCAAAGCTTATTAAAGTATTAGAGATATTTTCTAAAAAGTTAGTACTTAAAAATAAATCTATAAATAAATTAAATATATAAATAACGGGCTATTTTGGAAAAAAACGAGAGAGAGAGAGAGAGAGAGAGAGAAAAAAGAAAGCAACTTATTGAAATCGTGGACACGGTTTTTCCAGACTTTTTGAAAACCTTCGATCCTCGAAAATATCTTAACAAAACCAGTTTAAAAAAATGTCATTTAGTGTTAATTACATTCGAGCTATTCCATCGTATATTTTGAATGAATATTTTTAAATCGATTATAATCCTTCGTTAACACACCGAGCTGAAAAAGCTAAAGATAAGAATATGTGATATTCGTAAATCTTGATTTTTCACTCCTGGTTTTCGAGTCAAATGAATAAATAAAAAGTTACTAATTACGAGATAATCGTAACGCGCCATTTACGCTTAGTTCATTCATAATTTTACGTAAATTAATGGAAAAAAAACACACACACACACACACAGACATACATCATAAAAAAATATGGAAATCTTCAGATTATGGGTTCTTTTTGTAGGGAAAGAAAGATTTGAAAAGTTTGGATCGTAGTCGGAATCAAGGGTAACGAAAAAAATGTTAAAGATAAAATATATCGAGATTGACACTTGGAAATTTTAGAATTGTGACCCACCAAAAAAAAAATGGAAGATTAAAAATTATTCTCGTCGAGGAACGAGCGTTGATACTGCATGACACACAAGAATAAGTATTATTAGAATATTCGTATAAAAATAAACGAAAGCATGGGGAGAAAGAATGTAAAGATGAAAAAAAAAAATTTGAAAAAAAAAAGAAAAAGAAAAGAATTTTTGGAGTGTGTAAATTTTTTTGTAATGCCATACTGTTTTATAGTACATAAAAACATAAATATATATATTAAAAATCCATATATATATTTCGTCTAGTAAATAATAGGATTTTATTAGTCACTAGAAAAGTCGTAGTTACGTTCGAAAGGTAAAAAGATGATAAATTTCAAATCACATTCGAATTGGAATGTTCGAGACCAAAGAAAAAGTGAAAAGAAAAAAAGCATAATGGAGAAGAAAAAGCTCGAAATTGTTAGTTCCAGTGTGTAAATAGTTTGAATGTATATACAACAACAAAAAAATGATTTAAAAGCGAAGAGAGATCGATGTTAATAATTAATGGTTAAAATAACGTTCAATAATCTTAGGATATACTTTAAAACTTAAAAATAATACGAGAAGCGAATTTAATGAATTTTAATTTTACGTATTTATTAATCTATTTTAAGAGGAAGATTTTTTTTTTACCTGATTAAAAAACAAGCTTTCATCGAAATTCAGATGCCATTTTGTTTTTTTAGATTTTTTTAATCAGGAAAAAAAAATCTTTCGAATGAAAAAATAAAATAAAATAATATATTCAATCTTTCTATGTAACGATGTCCTATGATAATGATTAATTATCGAATCGCTTAATTAGGGCAAGCCAGTTGATTAAAATGTGCAAAATTCATTGAAACGAAAATTAGAAATTTTCCATTTTTCAAAACAAATAAATGACGTTTTTGGAAAATAACAAAAACGTTCTATTCCGCTGGCGCCCATAAAAATTCGCCCTACGATAGCGAATTCAAAAAAAAGTCACTCGTCCTAGAAATTAGTGCTGATTATTCCGGCATAACGTTTCAAAATAAGTATTTGTACTACACAAAAAAAAAACGAATATCATTATATCATTATTTAAATTAAAGATACGAAAAAAATCAACAAATAATTAAAAATTAAAAAATGAACAATCTCACCGTTAAAATAATGCACAAAGTGTTCTGGAGAACAACAAAAAGTGAAAACATATTAAATATTTAAAATACGAAATAAATGCTGAGTAGGGAGCTGTATTAATTCATCAAATTGTTCATTTACTCACCCGTTCCTTTATTATTATCGATTTTTGTGAACAATCGATAATAATAATTGTCTAAAAAAATGCGATTCAAAGATACGAGAAATTCGTACCGAGGTTCCTTAAAATTGGGTAAAATGAAGAAATCACAACGAGGCGCAACAATATATTTTTGTATTGCGTATGAAAATGTTTTATTGAAAAGTGGTATTTTGTTTGTTTGTTTGTTTTTTTTCAGCTCACACACTACAACGTCAGTGTACTTATTTTTTTTGTTTTTTCTATTTATAACTTTTGTTTTTTTTTTTTTCAACAGTACAAAAATTGCGTTTTTACACGTTGTTGTTTCGGCTTACACAACTAAATATCCCAGCTAGCAGAGCCTGATTTCAAACAGGAAAGCTCTATGTTGAATTTCTATTGAGAAATTCGTCGATGAACGATTTTCCTTAAAAACATCAGATTTCAAGGGAATTATCGAGGACGAATAGGTTTGTTTTTTTTTTCTTTTGCGGCCAGAGGCTTGCTACCTGGGTCTGGGGCACGAAAATGGGTCCAGGCAAAACTCCTCGGGGTGTTTTTAAAATGGAAAAATTCGAAATTTCACTAAAAAATCGAAATTTCGAATTTTTTTACACAATTTTCGTCGCCTGGACCAATAAAAGTGGACCCAGAGATTTACGAATATATTTATAATTACGTGTGGTATATCGCATCCTTAATATAACATTAGCCGCCGCCGCCGCCTTCGATCTATATAAACATTAAAATATTGGTAATTAACGATCTTTCGTTTCTTTCTTTTTTTCTTTGTTTCAGTGCCTTTTTCTTTCTTTTCTTTTCTCGTACGCGAATGAAAACGTTGGAAAGGAGTGTGGCTCTAGCGGTAAGTACAATTATTAATCTCGCCAATCTTGATTAAGAGTTCGAACTCTGGGTGGCAAAAAAAATGGCGGACTTTTGCTAAACAAATGGTCCACGAGAGGAAAAATAGTTGGAAAAAAAAAAAGAAAAAACCCCAAAAAACAAGGCTCAGGCCTTTGGCATCGTCGGGACGTGATCGTAATTTTACAATTATGCGATTAATTGATAAATTTATATAATATATAGATATATATATTTATATAGATTTATGTGAATGAGCTATAATGATAATTAATTGGGAAGAAAAAGAAGAAAAATCGTAGAAAAGCAAAGCCTGACGATCGCGCGACACCAATTTCGTTTTTTTTTTGAATTATTAATAAAATAATAATAATTCAATGAAAATACAATGTGGCGGCGACTAAATCTTGTTTTTTTTTTTTTTTTAACTTGATTATCGTTTTTATTAATTAACTCGGTAATGCAAATTAAAAAATTCACTTGCTCTTCTCTTTCTTTTTCTCTCTCTCTCTCTCTCTCTCTTTCTCTCCTTCCTCTTCTTCCTCTTGTTAGTTTAGGTCCTGCCTTTATATAATTAGATTAGATAATTGTGGTATTTTTCATTTTTCTTTCTCTCTTTCTTTTGTTTTTCTATTTTCTTTCATTATCTTCTTCTCCTCGCATTTGAATTTAATTACAACTGAACGAAATTCCTGAAATCGCGCAGGAACAGTCTTTTTGTTACTTCGCTTGCTTTGAGATTTTGTTTTTCTCTCTTTCTTTTCGCTTGTCTCCTCGAGGGTGGGAAAAACATAAAAATTATCGGTTTTCCATCAACTCAAACTTTGTTCTCGGAACGATTTTACTTTCGCGGACTTTTCTCTCTCGATCTCGTTCTTCCTAAATTCTCGATTCAGGACAACGAAACAGAAAAGAGTTTTCATCTCGATTTCAAAACATAAACTTTTCATTTCGGATTCTCATTGTCAAACCAAGTTCGAGCTCGATCCAACCCTCAAAGTACACATTATTTTGTAGCAACATTCACTACACTGGGTCCAGGAGACCCTAAAGTCTTAAATATGAAAAAATAATGAACATCAAGGCATAAACAAAATGTTGCCTGCCATTTCGAAGTATTGCTTGACGAGACAAAAGAGTTTGTTCGTCGAAAAAACTATATTACAGTATTACAAAACATGATTTTTATCTTTTATCAATAATTTCGGCTAAAACTTGAACTGTGGGATATTTGCGAGCCCAAGTGTACATCAAGGGTCAAGATTCTGAAAATTCAAACGTGCCTCGACCTCTAAATCGTAGTGTAAAAAACAATAGTTGTAAATAATTGAGCACACAAGCATGATTGACGAGAAAACAAAGAAGAAGGAAAACAAAAACATACAGAATTAGAAACGTAATTGCTTGACTAGCTTAATCATCTCGCACTCCAAGTTGAAGATTAAAATTGTGGTATTTTGTTGTTTCTTTTAACTATTTCTTTTCCTATTGTCGATATATCGTTTGAAAGTTTAGAGACAAAACAAAAAAGAACAAATTAAAGGCTACAATTATTAAGAGGAATAATCGCCGAGCGATTTTTCTTTCTTTTACATTTCTTTTTACGACGTTTCTTCAAAACGTTTACCAATTTTTAATTCGAGTCTTGGGTTTCGTTTAATTGCCTCGTTTAATTCCAAGGGCCGTTTCACTGGGATACCTGATTATTTTTACGGAAACAAACAAATATTTGAAAAAAAAAAAAAACATTTAAAAAAAAGCGAATCAACCATGAGATTGGCTTACATCAATTATCGTCTAATATAATAATCGCTATAATCGTTAATAACCTAAAAATCGCTACGCTAGTACTTCCATTATTCATAATACATTTTTCTCCTCTCCAGTATTTTACGATTATTATAATTGTATGTTTATTTATTTATTTTTTATCTTGTTTTTTTTTTTTGTTCATTTTCATTTTCCATTTTTTTTGTTCCTCCATTTTTTTTTCTTTCGCAGTTAAACTCATTTCTAATCATTATTTATTTTGACAGGTTTTTTTTCATCCCTTCCGCAGTCTTCCAATTGTTTTATATTCACGCGCACGCTTCGTCAAAGTCGTAACAATATTTTCTTAATATTGTCGAATTTTTAGAAAATTCGACATTTTCTTTCCTTAAATCGATTGTATTTTCGTGGTTCTTTTTTCTTCTTTCTTTTATCGAGAAATATTTCTCTTTCTCTCGTCATCGACTGGCAGGGCGCGCGAAATAGTCAGTCTTTCATTGTTTTTTTTTTTTTTTTTTTTTTTTTTCCGTCGATCTAATTTAATTAATCAGATTACTTTGCGTTTTTTTCTTCTTACTCTTCCTTCTGTTTTCTCTTGCACGAAAAATATTACTACGGTATATTTACGCAAAGCTATCTCGAAGTATTGTTTTTTCTTTTTTTTTTTTTTTTTTTTCAATGCGTTACAATAATAAAGTGTATGCTTAACATTTTGAAGCCACAGATTTCGATGTTACTTATCAAACGCTCTCTTCTTCACTCAACACCTTTTTTCTCTTCTCTCTTTCTCTCTCATCGTCATCATTTTATCGAGTGTACAAATCTCGTATTTTTCGAAACCGAAATTCAACCTGATTCCTCCCTTTCTTCGACGTGTAAGGCCCTTAGAGTCTTTTTTGTTTTTTTTTTTTTTTTTGTTTACTTATTCCTTTAAATTAATTTACGAAATCGAAGAAAAAGACGAGAAACGAGTGACTTTTCTGTTGTTGTCTTTTTCTCAATTTTTAGTCACGGTTTTGGACACTCGTCGGTTTGGAAATTCGAGGCTTCGAATTTGACCGAATCGACTGACAAATCTTCGCCGAATTCAAACCGAACGACTGCCAAA
Source organism: Campoletis sonorensis (assembly GCA_013761285.1). Lineage (NCBI taxonomy): Eukaryota > Metazoa > Arthropoda > Insecta > Hymenoptera > Ichneumonidae > Campoletis > Campoletis sonorensis. The sequence goes on from JACEOJ010000086.1 coordinate 412,848, forward strand.
AAACGCACAAAATGCTAAATTTTAATGAACAAAAAAGAAAAGAAAAAACGAGTTTTGCATCGAAAAATTCACTACTAAGGCGAATATCCCAACCGTACGATCGAGAAAGAAAAAAAGTCACACATATATATATAAATATATATATATATATACACACGTATTTATATCACGAAATCTGTGCACGAAGTACAAAACATACGCGAGTACGTATGAGTCAATATGTCGAAAAATTCACGACAGGATAGAAAAAATAATGACAATTTTTCGATCTCGGCTTATTTTCATTACTTTTTTCGTATTCCAAGCTTCGGATCGTCTTTTTTTTTCTTCTTTTCGTACGTTTATCGATGTTTTATGCGATAAATGGACAATCTACAAAAAATTATTATATAATTTACCTTTAAAATCTTTGTTACAAGGAAAAACGAAGTGATTCAAAATCCTTCGTTCTCCTCACGAGATTTTCCGCGTTCATTCCCCTTTCTTTTTTTTTAGTACTTTTCTCCGTTTTTTTTTATTTACTTTTATTATCTTTCGAGTCGACTTTTGGTACGTTTAAGAGCTCGAATTTCTTTATCCCTATTTTTCGTAAGATTTTCTCCAGTGAGAAACAAATCCATTAAAATGTAAAAAAAGAGAAAATTTGCAATAATCAGTCCGTTTCTTTAAAATAAAATTTTACAATTATCATTATTATTATTATTATTATTATTAGATAATCCATATCGGAGCTTAAAATCAGAAGAATTCCATTTCCCGAAATGGATAACACAAAAAACAATATTGCAAATATCGCACAGCTGTTTCACTCTAAATCCTGTTTCTCTTCGATCTCTTCTTTCCTCGATTTTCTCCCCCCATTTCTTTTCTCTTCGTTTTTCTTTTTTTCTCTCCTAATCTCATTATTTTTTTCTCTAATTCTTCGGATTTCTCTACTCGTTTTAAATTCTATTGTAATTATATAATATAATATTTTCATATATAGATTGTAGTAAATAAGTTTCGGAGGAAAGAATCTATCTTTCTAGTAGAAATTTGGCTTGCCAAATTGCCTATCTTTCGATTTTTCCATTTCTTTACTTCTTTTTGTTTCTTCTTCTTCTTCTTCGTATTTAAATATTACAATTGCGATTTAATGGATTCTCAGTAACCGGGATTCTCTCTTTCTTTCAAACTTTCTCACACACACGCACACTCGTCTTTTAATAAAATATGATTTATAAATCATCGATAAATCGTCCGTACGAAATTATTCATTTTTACTCTCCGTCTCTTTCTCTCTGTTTCTCTGTTTCGTCCCGCGTGATTTTTTCTTTCGAAATTCCGAAAAACTAAAAATTATTTGGTAGTTTCTGTATTATGTTTTTTTTTTGTTTTTTTTTTTCGTTCTTTGACTCTTCGAGCGTTTTTCATTGTTTCAACATTTTCGAACGTCACGCATTAATTTTGTCGCACGAAATTATTTCGCTTGTCCTAAAAAAATCTTGCGGTCCTCCGCCCTCGTTAGTGTTCGTTTATTAATTAATCAGTAATTACCTTCTTTTTCTCTCTTTCACCCCTTTTTTTACCACATTTCTCTCCTTTTTTTCTCAACTCTTTTAGGCCTCGCCAAATCCACCGATCGCTTGCTCAGTCATTCGCAAACAGAGCGACTCGAGCCGCGAATTTATTTCCGGCTCCGTTGTCTCCAATGGATTGCTCGTACTCGTGAAAAAATGATCGCGCGGCGCGCTGTACGTTCGCTGCAGTGTTTTCTGCAATAACTGAAATAAATGAATCGTTATTTAGAACCGAAAATGCCACAAAACTCGATGATATTGAAATATTCGTTCTATTGGTCCTTTCGTTGACACATTGGGTCATTTTGACCCGAACTAACTTTTCGGCATCAAATGCCCTGAGGCAAAAAGCGCTGCGGGTCAAATTGACCCAGTGTGTTGATGCTGAGACCAGAAATGAATAAATCAACTGGTCATTCGTTCTATTTTTTGACAAATAGAATAGAAAAGAGGATTGTAACGCTGGCCTTTGACGTTTTTGGCTGAATTTTTCGATTTTCAAGGACAATAACGCATAATTTGGATTAATGACCGAATTTCTCTTAATTTCCCATTGAAAGGCGGCAAAAAATTGGAGAAACAAACCTCTAAACTCGTTTCTTGGAGACTCGGTCGTTTTTCAGCAGCGTGCAGTTGTCTTACGTTGTTCTGATTCATGCTGGGACTATGATTGTTTTGCAAGTACGGTGTTGAAATACTGTTTCTATGGGGGCTGACCATGAAGCTGCCTATGTGTTGATGGGGATTATTATGCATGTGGCTAAGATTCAAACTCGGTTTTCTGCTGTGAGTATTGTGCTGTTGAGCGCTGGAGAATCTGCGATTACTGTAACTGTAGCTGTGCTGCCATCTGGTTGAGAAACAAAGGAAAAAAGAAGGAAAAATTGAAAAAAGTATGAATTTTTTCAAGATTGAACGAAAATTAATGGATTTTTCATCAAAATCATCGAGTCTTCGATGAAAATGATTCAATGAATTGGTGAAAAACTCACTTTGGCGTTGGTCTCGGATTTCCAAGACGACTGCGCCATTGCTGAACCTTTTCTTTTTGATTTGGCGTGAAGCAATCGTGTTGCAGCACTTTTTCCAAAATATTTATGCTGCCACACGATACAATGTCGTCGACATTATCAAGAGCCAATCTGCTGCATACTGAAAAGAGAAACAGCGAAATGCAATTGATTTCAAAGTGATTCAAGATTCGCTGAAAACTGAAGAAAAAACAAAGCTAAACCCAATAATTTGGCGACTTTTTGTCATGAATTCGTGAATTATTTATCATTGAAAAAACTAACGTTTTCCAAGAACTCTGGTAAATTGAGCCGGAATATCCTGTGGATCGGTTTCTTGACTCGGTTTTAAGGGCGTCGTGAGAATGGAATTAAGCTCGTCGAGGGCTGTCACCACCAATGCGGTTCCTTGAGAAAACGAAGCCGTTTGATTGGCGTCTCGAGTCGGTTGCACCAGATCCTTCTCCAAATTGCACAAAGTTGTATAACGTTGCTGCAGTTTTGTGATCGAAAGTGCAAGCTTGTGTCTCGCTCCTTTCGTCACACCCTGCTCGGCCAATTGTTCCTCCGTCAACTCGAGCATTTCCTCGTAACTCATTGTCGCGAACAAATAACTGTATTTGTGCAGACGAAGGGTTTTTAACCAGGCTGGAACATCTGGGAAGCGAAAAAAACCACGAAAATCATGAGTTTTCCCTGAATTTCATAATTTTTTCGCAATTTTTTCAACAACTCTTGTTTTTTTGTTCAATTTTTCGATTTTTCTTCAACAAACCTCGCATTCCACTGCTGAGAGTCCGAGTCGAGGCTTCGTCGAGTCGACCTTCGCTACCGCTACTCGCACAAGAGCTTTGTGGGCTCAAGGGCCCGAGTCCGATGAGACTGCCTAAAAATTGATAAAAAAATCAATTTTTCAAAATGTTCAATCCAAACGAACTATGCAATATGAAGAATAAATCCTTCGTATTTCCATAGACAATGTATTTTCAAAGATATATTCAAAATCTCAAGTCAATTGATTGAAAATTGTCTGAGTTATGAGTCCGGCCAACTTAAAAAGTGCAGTTTAGAGATAAACGCGTTTAAAGTTTTGAGTAGCCCACTGCGGATCAGACGGCCTTGTACTAAAATTCGAAAACCGAGTACTCGAACTTCGAAAGTTCTAGAGTGGCCTAAGGCCTTAAATCAATGGGAATTTGAATGAGAAACAAAAAGCTCACTGGAATTGTCGCCAGAGACACTGAAACTTCGTGGCTTGTGCCTGGTCGTATTATTTGTGTTGCTGCTTGACCGATCAACGATTTCCAAATTATTAAGAGGCGCGACCGGTGGAGTTAAACTGTTGGAACGACGTTGCCTGCTCACTGGGATTGGAAATTGCACGTTGTAAGGAACGTGCGAGTTGAAAACGCTCGATTGTTTGCTCTGCTGTTGTAACTCTCGTTGTTTTGAAGATCGTTGCCACGTCGTGTCCCATCTGAATAACCACAAAAAAAAAAAATCAAACAAACTTTTCGTTTATCTTCGAAACTTCCAAATTTTCCTGATTTTCCAATTTCCTTTTCTAAAATTCAAGAAATACGAGAAAAATCGAGGCAATAATTTCAAACAGTTACGATTTCTCAATTATTTCTAATCGGAGATTTAATGTTATTCGAAAAATGCTTCAAATTTGTATTCGATCCTAGGATATTCAGGGTTTCAAGGTTTTTCGAGATGTTTTTTTTCTCGAATTCTGACCTCGTAGTTGTTGTGGAATTGGTGTATTCCTCGAGACCATTGATCGGCGGTGTCGTGCTTATTTTTTCCTCGATGTGCCTCAGCCATTGTGTGAGCGGACGTCTGTCTTGACTAGTTATGGCAGGATGAATGAGTGTGTAACCGAGCAATTGTTGCACCTGTTCGATGTACAAACCCGAGTTCGAGCACTGATTAACGAGTTCGGGTATCGCTGCCAAATAGCATTGTTTGCACTCGACGTCTCCGGGCCGTAAAAGGGGAAGATGTGTGAGCAATTGGTTGATCGCTACCTCCGTCGGTTCCGAAAGTAATGAATTTATGAAGGCTGTTTACAAACAAAACACCAAAAATCAATAAAAACAACAATAATCATTGGAATTCGTAAATAAAGAGAAAAAAAGTCAAATCAATAGAATCACAAGGTCCCGAGATAATAATTATCAGGCCATTTTTTTTATCTCCAAAAAAATTCGTAAACACGAATGAAAACTCTGTTTTTTTTTCTTTTTTTTTGACATTGGTGTCAAGTTTTACTTAAATTAAATTTTTTTAAAATATAAATCAATTAAAATTAGAATTTAAAAATCGAATTTTTTAAATTTATTCAAAATTTTAAGCCTTAAATTTTAATCCGAAGCTTAAATTTAAAAAATTCAATTTTCAAACTGAATTTTATTTCAAATTAAATTTGAAATTAAACTTTTTTTATTTTGAGCCTTAAATTAAAATTTAAGGCTTAAAATTTTTATTTCAAATTCACTTTGAGAATTAAATTTTTTTAATTTAAGCCTTGGATTGAAATTTAAGGCTTAAAGTTTTGAATATTCGATTTTTTTTTGGTTGTCTTTTGTTTTCGTCTCCTCGGTTGTTACTTACCAGGATTATTGGCGTTTGATTCCTGTCTGTCGAGTTCTGAAACCGCGTGGAGAGAGTGATGAACGGCTTGAGCCAAAAATCTAGCTTGGACGGCGGGGATTCGTCGGAGTAGAGCGTAAAGCACAACCGTCTGTTCGCACTCGTTCCATTGCGAGAAGACACGAGTCAATTCGCTGACCTGTTCGCTGAACAGCGCCCCCGGCGACCACTTCATTTTGCTTGCGCTGTTTTTTGACCTCTTTTTTCTCAAAAAACCCTCAATTTTCTCAAATTTAGTTTTTTTATCTTTAACTATAAGTCTTTTGTCTCTTTCCCTCCCTCACGACCTTGCAAATAAATACTTTGAAAGCTCTTTTCGTCTCAAAGTCCAAAATTCATTGTCAATTTTTAAAAAAGTGCCTGTAGGATCCTGCAGAAGGAGAAAGAAAAATCGTTAATGTTGAGTTGTAGCTTTTTTTTCGGAATATTATCATTTTCAAGGTTTTTTCATGAAAATCCGTCAGAACAATGGTTTCGGAAATAATTATTCGTGGAAATGATTCAATTCCGAAAAATAATACAAGCGAAGCACGTACGATCATCGATTGGAGAGATTGATAACGATTTTCGAACAAAAAAAGCCTTGAAAATCGTGTCGAGAACGAGCGAAAACCAAAAAACCACGAAAAAAAAACAAAAGACGAATAAACAACAACAACACGGAGTATCTCGATCCAAAATGGCGCCGAAAACTCTATAATCCCGCACAAACACGAATAATCCTACGAGAATTCGTCGAAAGAACAGAGATCGTACAGACGAAGCACGGAAATTTGAAAATTCTAACGAAAATCACAGTATTTCGGAAAATCAAAGTCGAGCTCCGTTATTAAACGTCACGAAAGGTCTTCAAGGACGCCGCGAAACATCAGGAGGGAGAAAAAAATATATACACATATACGAGCCGTTGAAACCGAAATAATAATCATAACAATAACACGACCGAGGCACAAGAGCACGAAATTTGGAGAAAGAATGAAAAAAAAAACAAAATATTTGTACATATTTCGAAAGTATATTCTTTTTCCTCTTTTTCCGTTATACGCGATGAATTTTCGTTCGGGAAATGGCCCTCTGCCCGTCCATTCGAAAACAAAACCGCGATCTGAACAAAAACGCGCAAACGTACGTCTGTATAGATATATATGGATTGTATCGACATATATATAGGAACGACGCACCGCAGGTCATTCGCACCGCGAGCGCGAAACTTCCATGTTGTTGTCGTAGGTACGGCCACACGTATATATAGATATAGGAAGAAAACAGACGCACGCATACGTAGACATATATATAGATATATACGTATGTATTTGCTCCGTAGCGATACTGTAGTTTTGGGGCTCGAAATATCTTTAATGTGGGCTCAAAAAGATAGTAGAATGAAAAAATTTATCAAAATTCGCGTCTTGGCGATCTCCCCCTCTCCAACCCCCCGAAGGCCCCCCGCGTTCGCGTCGCGATAAGAATTCCGATGAGGTCAAGTTTGTTTACCCCGCGTTGGGTGTATTTATAGCTCGCCTGGCATGATCCATTGCTCGCGATCCAACCGACATCTTCGTAAACCTGTCGCGCACTTCCCCTCTCTTCTCCCAAACCCGCGAACCCTGTTTTCGTGTTTGACGAAAAAAAATACCTCTTGATACGAAATGATAAAATTTGCCGTGTATTTTTTTTTTTGGAGGAAGGTGTGAGTGTTTTTTTCAGCGCGATTTTCACGTAAGCTACGCCAAGTTGGCTCAGCGCCACTGAACTCGGGGCTAAGGGGCGGGGGGAGTTCACGGGTTCAAGGGGCGCGGGGGGGCCACGCCACCAGAGGGCGGTATCACCGCGTCTCGCGTCCCTAACATCCCCTCGCGAAGAAAACAATTTTTTTTATCCACAATTTTTGTTGGGGACGATCCAGGAATGAGCATTTTGGCGTTCACCGATTGTTGTCGGAACTTCCGATTATTTCCTTTCAATTTTTACCCACTTTTCCCCACTTTCGGAACCACGGGCTCGCGGAGAATTTCCCTCTCTTCCTCCCTGCCGCGATCCATCTCCCCCCCTCGAGTGTTTTTGTACAGTCTAGCCTTTTTATTTACCTCCGTTTCCGAACTTTTTCGTTTTGTTTACGTTTCGCCCCTTCGCGGTTTGATTTTTTGATTCTCGTTTTTCAAGACTTTTCTATTCGTTCTCCGATCGATCTTAAACACTATGCGAGAAAAAAAAACTTCTAACGGACGCACCGTTACAGCATATTTCTCGAGGTTTTTATTTAATCACGCTTCTTACCCGCACACGATTCAGCGCGTTTTATATATTATCCACCATGCGTTTCGGTGGGCCTACGTGACCGCACTGGCGCACATCACCATCACCCGACCAGACTCCGTATTATTTTTTTGCTTCTCACGCCAAGAGAGGAAGAGCATTACCCACGAATCCCACCATCTCCGATTCCAACCGACTACCAATCAAAACGTTTTTTTAGATTCTTGCACACGCCCCCTTCTTGCGCAACTGTTCCCAAGATTTTTTATTGCGCACCTTTTTTTTCGCGTTTGCGTCTCCATTTTATATTATTCTCATTATTTTTCTAGCTTTTTAACAAAAATTCGAAAATCTCACGTTTTTATCAATTACTCTAACAAATTTCCACTTAATTTTCCGGGTAATATTCCGCATGTAATCGTTTTCGAATTTCACGCAATTCCAGTACTTTTTCCAGCGTCCTCATTCGCTCTCGTTGACCAATCAGCGAAAACGCGGAAATCGGACGAAATTTGAACAAAGGAATAACAAATTTATTAAAATTTCAAACAATCGATAAAAAACGGACATTTATTCGTGGGAAAATGAAAAAAAAAATTCCTTCCAATAATAATTTCGTTTTTGGAGTCAATGGAGACTCTTTTTCACGTAAACACGTGTTTATTGAGAAAATATTAAAATAATGCAATCGTTACATAACATGTGTGCGATTAGCGAATAAACAAATTGCCGCAGACTTATTTATCCATTTGGTACATAAAGATCGATAACGATAATGTATTTTATTGATCTCTGTGGCAATTTTTGACACTCGTTGCGATGTATTTTTTTATGCATTACATGGTAACAAGGTGACGACTTAAAAATACGCAATAAAAATAATTAAAACTATATTCGATGTAAAAATCGAATTATTTGTATTTATTCTTCAAATAACTAAAATTTTCATATATTTTCTGCCATGCCGTCGCTCTCGGTCACTAAAGCTCGCTCCAGAATAACTCGGCCTTCTTTGTAGCGCTGGTTGTCGTCAGTCGCAAACTCGTAAACCCAGCCAAGCTTTGCGTCACAATTTTTGCAACTGACATCCCGAACCATATGACGTCCGGTTAACATAACTCGATCTTGGACTTCGCTGTGTGACAAATAACGTTTTTTCCCCATTTTTCAAGCAGCGATACTTGGACTAATGATTTATTAGTGGGATTACAACTACTCGATCATTAAATCGATTTTTTACGATAAAGATTAATCAGGCGATGTGGTGATTGAGGAGAAAAATATCGATTCCTGAAGGGAAACATTGTCGAAAAGCCTGGAGAAGGTTTTTTCACTTTTTTTGAGGCTATGTCTGCACCTCAAATTACGAAATCGATTTAGTCGATGACGAGTCAATGAAATTGAACAAAATTTTGGCAGTGGGTGTAAAAGCGTGGCAAGATTACTGAGTAATTATTAGTTCTCGATGATTTAAGTAAATTGATAGGAAAAATTGAGAAAAAAACATTTGACTTCGAAACTTTGCAAAAAGTCAATGTAACCTCTAATTCACACAAAAGTACTCCCGAAAACTTGAAAAAAAGGGTTTTTGGTGTTGTTTACCTGTAATTAAGGTTGACAACTTTGTTGAACAAAAATGCACGACCCGTGGCTCCGGTAAATCTCGTGCTTATAAGATTTCCACGATTTGTCAGGTACGTGTCACAGGCATGACAAGAAAATAGCCTCGTTCCTCCCATATGTTCTAAAAAAATTACCCCCATTTTGACGTTTAACTCGACGAACCCTCTAATCGACTTCAACCCCAAAGAACGTCTCAGCTTTTCACACACAACTCAAGTCACAATGTGACGACGTTGTTGTGAAGAGTTCGTAACAAGCCTTACAAAGAATATAAACAATGAAACGACAACAACCAATTAAAGTGATGGATTATCACATGCGCCAATGAGGCGGCAGTCGATTCAGCTTCAGGACAGTTGGCCAAGTAGAAATCTGAGACCAAGAATCAGCCAATGAAAATCTTTTTTTAAAAGAATTTCTTGTGGAGACGAAAAGGGCGAGAAATTTTTTAAATTTTAACATGAATTTCATGATTTCGATGTTTGTATTTATTGGCACGAGGAGATGAACGTTCGTAACTAGCAAAGTTGTCTGTCGCGTTGTTTTCTGTGGTCAGAGAATTATGAATGATCGCGAAATCCCCACGTAACAATGGTAGACTTTCGGTTATGAAAAACTATTTAAAAAATGAATACTCTGACAACGTTACATCAAAATATTGTATTTTATTACGAATATAAACAGTATAATGTTACATATACATATTGTTGTATAAGTATTATACATTTATTTATTTATTTGTGTATATATATATTTATATATTGAAACATACATATTCGTGTAAATTACAATATTAAAGCTAGCCACACAACATTTTGTGCTATAAATTTGCAAAATCCTTTTGTTTATCATCTCCAAAATGCCTGCAATTATATTTAAGGTCGTCTAGGCCATTTTTTCAGATACACATAACCATGTTAATTGCAGTGGCCCCGTAACTAGTAAAAATTGTCAATCGAGGGTGAACCTTGCCAGTTTGAAAAAAAGTATTTGACGCACCAGAATAAAAGCGAAGAGAAAACTCAAAAGGATTTTTTTGAAAATTTGGTCATTGATTAGTCACTACATTTTTTTTGTTTTCAATCTTAAGGCACGTTTGAAATATAATTAGTATTAAACTCTTGCACTTGTGTCAACAACAAAAATTTCATTTTTCTAATATTCGAAGAAAAAGGACAGAAAAAATAATTGAGAGCAAAAATGAAGACGTGGAGTTGATAGAAAAATATGAAAAATGTGAAAAATTCCTTTAGCCCAAATCACAGTATCTCACTTTCCTTCGACAAATTCGTAAAAATCACCATTCTCCTTCAGTTATAACCTAAAAATGGTTTTTTCTCATTTTTTTTTTCTTTTTTAGATATTTGCCATATAAATATTATAAATATACACTCATTTTTATATATTCATGTATTAGTAAACTTATTTCAGATATATATACGTACTTACATATTTATATATTTATTTATATGTATTGGCAACGTGAATTTCGCGTTAAAGATGAAACTCAACAAAATGGCGGACGTAAGGCATTTCTAGAACGAATTAATGATCGTGAACGAACCATTCAATTTTTTGAAATATTTATCATAATACTTAATATGTTGCATAAAAATTGATTGTTTTTTTTTAAACTCTTTTTTTAATTCTATGAATTTTTGGTTGTAAAAGTGGCCAAAGTGGCTTTACGGTGGCCATTTTTGGCGACGCCATCTTAGGGAATTCCTGCTGCCAATCACCATCAACAAAATCGGCTGATTTAGATGAAAATTTTCAAATATGACATTTTTTGATATATATTTTTATTGAAAAATATAAATAAATATTTTATCTTTCGTACGTTTGTCTGGTCCACGGGTTTTCTATATGTAAGTACGCATTTACATATTATTTAATATAAACTGCACTTTTTTATATTTTGATTATACACTTTTCGTGTGTTCATGTTACTTTTCTTTTTTTTTCTTTCTTATCTCAACCAAGACCTCCCAATTCTTGGGATAATACTGCCCCTATTACAATGTACAATGTACACCAAACACTTTTATAGAATATTCATACACAAAAGGTGTTACAAAAGCTGAGATATTTGTGGAATCGATAGATCTTGAAATTCTGAACAAAAAAGTCATTGGAAGTTTTCATCTCCGATGTACCTTTGCCGAGATATCAATCGATTTATCGACAGCCAATGAGAAGCGTCCTCGGGGGACGCTAAGGCGGAGCTTAGTTGGTCCATCATTGTTTCGTTGATATCTCGGCAACGGTGGATCAGAGAGCAAAATGCCTGAGGACTTTTCTTCTCAGAATTACGAGATCTATACTGTAGTAGCTCAGAAGTTTTTTTTAACCCTTTATATACTCTTTTAGAGATTATATATATATATGTATTTGTCGTTTAGTGAAAATCTGGATAAAGCGTCTCTACATTGCGCAATAACACAACGACCAATAATTATCATTAGGACAATTATCGACGATAAAACATATTGGTTCTCTTTTCATGTGAAATTGATTGACTTTCAGCAATTCCATTGAATTTCAATGAAAAACTTGAAATCTTCAAAAATGTCTGATCCATCTGATTATCAATTCCCGTGTCAATTTCTCTACGTAAATATTGTTTTTTCGATATTTGAAAGATGAATAAAAATTCATAATGAATCAGACAATAATTTTAGGGAACAATCTCGAAGCACCAGATCACTCGTTTCGGCGAGCGCTTAAAAATTATTTATCTTTCTATTATTTCTTTATAAATATGAATAGGCATTTTTCTTTTTTAATATTTATGTCTGTGTACGAACGTAAAAAACGTATTCGGTCCGTTCCACGGGCGTATAGTAATTTGAGGACTTTTTTTTTGTCCCCGAAGTATAAAATTGAAGTTTCGTATATTTTCCCCATTTTTCAAAAATATTCTCAAAATTTTACTCCTCCTTTTTATCAACTGTTGGCGTTAGTTAAAAAAAAAAAATTCATAAATAAGGCAAACCCAAAAAGTTTGAATTACTGTAGAATTCAACGATCGAGTTGCTCATAAAATTATTCAATATTAAAATATACGATAATGGATTCGTTCTTTTTTGTTTTCTCACAAAAATAAGCATTTTTTAAAATCCATTTCACGAAGACTGCGAGACTTAACGAAGCAAATATATTGTTTTGGTTTCATGGAGTTGGTTTTTAATTAGCGCTCTGCTCTTTGTTGATTTTACTTTGTTATTATTTTCCCGTCTCCTGGTCAAATCCTCGTTTATTTGGTCAGTTTCGTGCGATTTGCCGCAATCTCCGCAAGGCACGCGAGTGCATCGAGATCAGGTGAAGCGCACCAAGCTAATGAACAAAATAAGAAAAAAAAACATTCATTCACTGTTTCGAAAAATGAATTTTTCAAGAAACCACGATTTTTTGTGTCATTTTCGAAACAAAGGCACAAAAACAAATAAAAAATGTAGGACAATCAAATTTTCGAACATTATTTTATACTCACGTTTGTTGTCGGTCTGATGCTTCTCATTTTTGGAGACACTCGTCGCTGCAGTATTTCGCGTTATACTTTGTTTTCTAGCTTTACGTTTCTGGCTCCCAACGAGAAGAGATTTGTCGGGATCCTCATGAGAATCGTTAAATTCATTGACAATTTCGGGCAAATCTTCAGTCGTTTGGGCTTGAAACGCCGGATTACGTTTACCCGCGGCCGAGCTTATTTTTTGGATGATTTTTTTCTTCTTCGTTCGTTGCTGTTTTTTCTTATCCTGAAATTCCTCGAGGCTCAACTCCGGCAGAGCTTCGATTTTCTTTTCCAAGTTGAAATCCCTTAAACGAATAATTGAGGGTCAAACATTTTTTCTTCTCAATTTTTCTTCTAATTATTCCTATTTATTTTTTTGTTTTATTGATTCATCACTTACTCGGCCTTGAACCTTTTATACGGCGGCCATTCGCTATAATTGTGATGAGACTCTGCGCCCTCGGTTTCTGTTTCCTCCGGTTTCGATGCCTCCAGTTTGCCTTCGGCACTAAAATTTTCATTTTTTTTTTCAAACTATTGCTTCAATTTTATAACAAGTTAAAATAATAACGATTCTTTCGCTTTTTTTCGTAGCTTTCGTGGGAATTATTCAAAAATATCATATAATAAATCATTCAGATTAAAATATTGAACGCTTTTTCCATTTTTTTTTCAACGTTGCTCCACAATATTTTGTACCTTTCGACAAGATGTTCCAAATCACTGCGGGTACTGTTTCCACCTTCGCTGCTCAGAGAATCTGTTTTCTCACTCACGTTCGACGAAATCGAATTTCTTCTCTCGTTCGGGCGTTCCTCGTGACTAAAAAAAATGGGAGATAGAATTATGTGGAGAAAAAATGATGAAAAATTGAGTTATTTCCGATTTAATGAATTTTATCAATTTTTCGAAATATTCAAATTGTTCATTACGTATTGACAGCTCCTGGACGTCGTCGTTTTGCCTGATGACCGATGACACCCACGTTTCTTTGCTGTTCCGCCATTAATTGTTGATATCGCAAACCCTTGCAGCTCCTTTCTCCACGAAAATTATTTTCCTCCCCAGTTTCGTTGCTCTCTGTATAAATATTCGTTTCGTCTTTCTCCTCCTCGTTCTGTTGGAATAGCAAACATTTTTTTTAATCCAAAAAAATCAAAACAAACAAAGAACATCCCTAATTTAAAAAATTGGTAGCGAGAAAAAATGTGACTCGAATTCTTCGGGCCCCAAAATTGTGTTTCCGAATTCGAAATCGATTTTTTCTAGGAATAAATTAAACAATTAAAAAAACGTATTCCTCAATCTGTTGCTTTTTTCATTAATTACCAAATGATGTTGTTCATTGTTGTTGGACTCGGCGTTGTTCATTTTTTCCTCGCAAAAAAGATCAACTGTGCATTTTCTTCTCTGTTCGTTGTTTACCGCAACATCTGTGAATTGTTTTTTAGGACTTTTTGGAGCGTCGCCCACCAAATTCTGAGATTTTGGCTCATCCGTCGTTTCCACCTCCTTGCAATTTTTTTGAGGAGTGAAAAGAGAACTCAGACCTCCAATTTGTGTCTCGTCGGCCAATTTTCCAGGCTGTATCGAAGCGTCGTCCTCCGGTGATTCAACTTTCTCCTCGTCCGTGCAATCGTAAGTGCGATTTTCCTCCAAATTTTCTTCGTTGCTGTCTATCTCCGATTTTTTGTTTCTCGGTCTTGTCGTCAATGTTCGCAAAGGCGGAGCTGGCAATTTGTACCATTTGAAGTCCGGATTTGCATTCAAAAATGCATCTTTGTACTGCAAACCGAACAAAGCGCAGAATTTTCGTTTTTTCTCATTTTACAATGCATGATAATTTCGATAAAAATAGTTTAATAATCGTTGAATCATTTATCCTCACATCTTGTGCCAAATTCGTGTAATCGCACTTCTGATCGGGACCAAGAGTCGCCCACCATTCGCCAAGAACTCTGGTAACCGCTCGATTTTCCAAATTCGGAAAAGATTTTCTCACCGAACTCCGATGTTTTTTGCAAAATATTAAAAATGCATTCATTGGCCTCCTTGCGTGATGAGCCGGCTCTCGCAAATCTTGGAGACTCTACGAATTAAATTTAGAAAATGGGAAAATGTGTTTTTTTTTGTTCAATGGTTCAAGGAAAAAATATTTCGGTGGAAAACAGAAAAACAACTGGATTTTTTCACAATTAGAACAATAAAAAAATCATTGTGCAATTTCCTAAGAAAGTGAATGAAAAATGAAAAAATTAGGTTTCAGCAAAGTTTCACATTGAGTTGATTTTTTCATTTATTTTATTTTATTTTCATGAATATTATGAGGGAGAGCCAATCAATTATATTTTACACAAAAGCTCCTTTGGGAGTGTCAAAGTCAACATTAATTTTCTATGAAATTGAAACCTTATAACAGCTTTAAATCTCTTGACTTGTGTCAACTGCATGTGTGAAAGAAATTAAAAAAAGCAATAAAAGATGAAGCTAAATCAACTTCAAACATTAGTGTAGAGAATTGTGGGAGGAGACTGAAAGTTGAATTTTTTATATAGATTTTTTCGAGTACAATGATTAAAAAAAAAATTTGAAACTCGAGAATGTTCGACATTTCACGATTTTTTTTTTAGGGAAAGACAAATTATTTACAAGTGACACGTTGTAAAAAAAAAAGACTTCACTGACGAGTTCTTACAGATTTTAATAAATAAAAAATAAAAAAAATAATCCTGACAATGCACAATGGATTTTCACAAAAATAATAATCTTTCGACAATATTTCCGCGGATGTCGTCATGAAAATGGGAATCTGTCGTGAGATAAAAATCTCAAGGTTAAAAAGTCCGGGCGGTGCATTCTCTGATTTTCTACGTGTCTCTAACGCTTTTTTATGACTTTTGACAGGAGCACGTCACTTGACGAAAACAATATTTGACGTCAGCATATTCGGCAAAGAAAAGAATGGAAAAGATAACGGGGGATGTAGGAAATTGGTGGATTTTTAGAAACGTCAACATTTTTATTTGACAGTTTGTGTCAGAAATGGGGAAGGGGAAAAAAATGATTAAATATTTGGCAGGTACGAACCTTGTGCTGTTGATCGTTGGCAGCCATTTTTGGATTTTACTTCACAATTCACTTGAGGCGGCGCATAATAAAAGATAAAACACTTGCTCGTGACTCAGTCACGATTTCTCAATGTTTTTTTTGTTTTGTATGTATTCCTTTCAATAATTTCTAGTTTATTTCGTGGGTGACAATCTCCTAATTTTCCAAGATCGTCAGCAATTCACTTGTGATTGACGAAGCGAGACACTTTTCCGGAAAAACTTCGCGTCGCGAATAAATAACGAAATACCAACAGATGTTATTCGTGACTCGAAGTCAAGAGATTAATTTTCCTCTCTTTCTCTCACTCTCCTCTCGCCCTCTCTCTCACTCTCGTGTAAATTTATTCCTTTTTCGATATGTATTCTACGTTCCCTGGTTTTTATGAACTCTTTAATCGCAACCGGAAGTGGAACGAACCGTTTGTGACGTTCCGCCAATTATAGAGACGAAACGTCAGAATTATCGAAAACGTCACTGCAGCTTGTTGCACGCGATAGTCTATATATCATGTTATTTGTCTCTGTTTAAATTTACTTGTTTCCAATAAGAGATTTTTTTTTCAATTCAATGTGTAACATTGCCATCGTATTTCTGTTGCTGAAAATATTTTTTATAAATAATCGAAGTTTGTTATTTTTATCAATACACTCGTCAAACTTTCTGTCTTTTTCTCTCTCTATTTTCTATCACACTCATCGATGTTTCGAATTCCATGCGTTCCAAACAGCTCTTACAGGACTGCCAATAATGCAGCTTGACTTTTTTTTGTTTATCAATACAACAATTGATCGAATTGCAATGAAATTACGATGGCTTCAGAACGAAACGTCAAAGAATTATTCATACAGAAATGAATAGTGAATTACTCGTGCGATAAGTGAAGCACAACTGTCAGTTTTCAAAGGTTTTTGTCAAGGTCGTCGAGAAAGTTGAGGGGGACGATGGTTGTGCATCAATTTTTTACTTTTTTGTTAATTTGGTAGTGACATCTCTGAGAATTACAAAATTACATTCCTCTTTACCGACTCGAGATAACAAGTTTAGAAGATTTTCATAAAATGCCGAAAATCGGTAAAATAACGATAGGTTGTCAAAAATTTAGACAGGGAGCGCTATTTGGCTTTTTTTTTGCACGAACCAACACCGGCCAAAAATACATACAAAATCTCCCCCACCCCTGAACCCACAGTCTTTAAGAGTCGTATGCAAGAGCGTGGATCGAACACACACAGCCGCATTTTCTGCTTCTAAGCCTTTTTTGGTATCACCACAGGGCTTTTCGTCAGAAAATCTCATTGGTTAATACTTCGTCTAAGTTTATGACCGTATTGTCCAAAAAAAAAAATGGCTGCTTGCTCCTTTGTTTATGCATCGAGTGAAAGTGACGTATAACTATTTTGGGGTTAATTTTTCGTCAGGATTCTCGATAACCTCCAAAAAATGGCCGCTTCTCTATCAGGTAAAGGACTCTCATTTATTTTCATCAGTTATTTCGATATTTCTACAACATTCGCGACATTTAACTTCAGTTTCAACCATTTTTCAACATTGTAAGATCAAGTTTCATTCCGTGGTTTCGATCGTTATAGGTTATGGTCGACTTCAATTTTCTTTCTCGTAACAACCATTTGACAAAATTGACGATTTTCTCATGGCGTAATCAATTACAGAAAGTATTATTAACCTCAAAATCGAGTACATTTTGTCCAAATTACAAAATCAATGACATTTTCGACAATTTGGCGATATGCAGTTCGACCAAACCTCTAAATCGAACGTAAATCCCACGAATTCTGAATAATTCATGCAAGAGCTATTCTTTTTTGATTCCACAAAGTTCGAATGTGAATTGCTAACGAAAAAAATGACAAAATTTGTTGCGAACAGCGTACTGGGTGAAATTCTTCCAAGGGGCGGGTTTTCCACTGGACGTAGCGACGAGACATGCCGTTGTATTTTCCAACAATCGTATAAAGCCGGACATGTTGCCAGATTTGGACAAAGCGAGTTTGAAGGACATGGGAATAACGTTGATAGGGGACATGATAGCGATTTTGAGATACGCCAAAAAAGTGGTTGAGGCGATGACGTGTGAAAATTTTTTGGTAGACACGGAGGATGAAAAACCTGTAAAAAAAGTGAAAGCGGCAGCGGCGAGTAGAGAAACAGTGAAGAACGTGGTGGTCAAAGCGTCGGGCAAGGGGGTCTCGGCGGCAAAAGTAAAAAGCAGTCAAGAGGCGACGACGAAAGTTGTTCCGAGACCAGTTGGCGCAAACAACGTGGCGAGAGCTTCGACGGTAAAAAAAAAAGTGACTCCGAGCGCAAGGGTGGTTTCGACGGTGAGCAAAGAAAGCGCCAAACCCGTTGTCGTCAAGAGGAAAATCGTTGCCGAAGTGTCGGACAGCGAAAGCGACGAAATCGTCGAATTGGATCTCGAGAGGGAAGAATGGATGAGGAAAAATGGTAAAAAAGTAAAATTGACCGGCGGAGATGAAGATAAAGTTGGATACACGGTAATAATGCCAAAAGGAAGAACCGTGCGAAGTCAACAAATATTGAAAAAAATGACGGACCAAAAACGCACTGTCTTCGATCGCTTGGGAGACAGCTCCGTAACGAGCACGACCAATCCAGCAGAAAGCAATTCTACACCGACCTTCAACATCACCGGACTGGGCAACGAAAGCCTCAAAAGAACTTTCAGTGTTTTTAATCGCCTCGGAGACAAAGACGCCATGGAAAAAGTGAAAAAAATCACTATCTCCAAAGATTCGACGGATCCTTCCAGACCCGGAATCCTCAAAACCACCAGACCCTCCTCCATCGGATCAACCACTGTTTCTCTCAAACAAGAGCCCATCGTCGTCTCCAATAAATCAATCGGTACCATGCACGCGGACCATGAAAAAAACCTCAAAACCACAGCCAGCGTCAGACAACTCGTCAGAACTACCAAAAAAATAAGACTCAACCAACAACCTTCTGCACCTAAATTCACTCCCAAAGTAGTCACGAAACTTAACAAGCCAGCTAGCAAATTGGGTAAGAATCAGTTTTTGTATATTTTTTTATTCCAAAAATTCATTTTTGTGTATTTTTTCTTCCATTGATTGATTTTTTGTAATAAAAGTACTGATTTATGTTGCAGCATCCGAAAGAGTTGGAATTGTCCCAGCAAAAGCGCGTCTCGGTGTTGGAGGAAACGCAGTGACAAAACAAGTGACTTTCGATCGATTTGCTAAAGTGACTTCATTCGAGAAGCCCGGAGTATTCAGCCGTTTGGGTTTTTAAGCAATTTTTAGATAAAACTACAAGAAAAAAGCAAGTTCATTGTTTCAATTTCTCCAATTTTGCATCCTTCATTACAGACTCGTTCAATTTTTCTTTTTTTGTTGCTTTCCCCAAACGATTTCTCGTTGTAAATAGTCGGAGAAACATTTGGAGGAGCATTTAGCCAAGTTTTTTTTTCTTATTTCATAAATTAATTGGATCTCGAGTATTTTCTTATTTTAACTTCATTTACGTCGTTTATTTTAAGTAAAAAAAAAACAAATATCAAACCTCGTGGGACAAAACGTCATTGGGATATTAATTTGTTTAGGATTAATAGAGGACACGAGAGAATAAAATAAGCGGAAGGTGATTGAAATGATTTTTTTTTATAAAATACGATATGTGCTCCGCAACGATTTTTTATTGTGTATAAATTACGTACAAATACACGTAATCGTAATTTCCTAAAAGCATCTTAAAAAATAATAACAAGTATCGTTAATTGACACAAAAGTAGATAGAAAATCATTTTTTTCCTCCGACATTTGTAAAGATTATCACACATTTATTTTCTCAACTGTTCTTTATCGCAATTGTGAAAATTTGAATGGAATGAACCCTTGGGACAGTCTCGAAATAACTCCGAAATACGCCAACTTGAAAAACTTTGAAAACCAACTTAAAAAAACAAACATTTTTACTGTCGATTTGCACTTGGACATCAGTTTTATCATTTTTTTCAATTATTTTGTAAATTTCGTATATTTTTACGAAGACGAGAGCCATGAACGGGTGATCGAGAGACTGGCCTGTCCGGTTTTTAAGGGGGGCGAGGCAGTTGATTACCAATGAGCTTCATCGGTGATCGAGGATTATCGTAGAAAGTTGGTCCACAGCGATCCTTGCCCTTGGGTCGTTCGAGCTGAAACTTAAATGTCCGTTCGGATGAGAAATAAACTGTTTAACGATCGTCAAGGCCTAAAACAGTGTCTAGTCTCGCTTGGATTATTATTTTTTGCTTAAATTCTTTTTCGATCTAATTCCCAAATAGTTTTTTGATTTTATCTTTTTTTTTTTCTTTTCAAATTTACGGACACTGACAGCTTCGAATAATAAATCGTGGAACGATACATTTTGTTTGTTTATACTCAACCTGCTTGTTTTTTTCTGTTTCTTTTTGTTTTTTGTTTTTTTTTTTCGGTAAACGCTGCATTATTTATTGACAAACGCAAATATCGGGGACGATTGCAGCTCCCGAGACAAGTCCCAATTTTCACAATGCGAGAGACGACTGTAACCATTTCGAAAAACATGAATTATACGGCCAATTATATAACGAGGATGCGTCAAGCGAACCAGACCTTCGTTCATTTTTTTTTTATTTTTCATTTTCAATTCCATTTAAATTATTAAAATTTAAAAAATCCTCGATATTTATAATATTGAGGAACAAAAAACAAACAACACACAACTTAATCAATAATTAAATATCTCCTAATTTTACGTAAGTATTGAAAAAAACATTAAAGAAAAAAAAAAGAAACGAACGTCTGGTTTACAAAAGAAAGTTGACGCCCACCTTTTGAACACAATTCCAAGTGCCACTTGATTCCCACCAAGTTCTCTGCCG
Organism: Campoletis sonorensis; assembly: GCA_013761285.1. Lineage (NCBI taxonomy): Eukaryota > Metazoa > Arthropoda > Insecta > Hymenoptera > Ichneumonidae > Campoletis > Campoletis sonorensis. The sequence goes on from JACEOJ010000086.1 coordinate 433,479, forward strand.
CCCTGCAAAAATCAAACAATCTTTACAGCCTCGGAGGAAAAAATGTTACATGAGTTTTTCATGAAGATAATCAACTTTTCTACAATTTTTACGACGTACAGCTTAAATAATAATAATAATAATAATAATAATAATAATGATAATGGTCTTAAAACTAGCGAAGTTGACATAAAAAAATATTAACAGATTAATGGCAACGTGAAATCATAACTTTTCCCAACCAAATACGCCACTTTTGAGACATTTGAAGCCTTTGGGGCAAAGTCAGCTGTCAGTAAAGTAGGAAAAATGTTATCGACGGAGTACGAAGAATGTTTTTTGTTGAATACCGACCATTGTTCATGGGATAAAGATCGTAATCAATCGAATCTGCTGAAAATGACGGACCGCGCGTTTCCAAATTCGTTGAAGTTATTTAGTAGAAATTCCATTTCTCAGTATGTTTTTGTTTGGCTCTTTATCGGTTGTTGCATCACTCGATGGAATTGACGCTGTTGAGATGACAAATGGAGCAAAATTCGAGGGAAATTTTGCCGGAATTGACGTGAAGGCAAATGCCGCTGTTGTCAAGGTTATCGAACAATTTGGTCGAGTTGTAGTTGTCAAGGTCGTTGGGAGCAGCTTCAACGAAATCACCCATTGAATTGAATATGTCTTCGTCGAATTGTGGCAATCGATCGAGTTCAAGGTCAAAGTTTTCTTTGAAGGTGAAGGAATCGTTGTTTCCGATGTAGGGATGATTCTCCCGGTCGATCGAATACATATTTTCTTCGGAACCATCCCTCGACGATGTTGTGTACGTGTGATCGGAACCACCCGTAGAAAGTCTCTCTCTCAAGCAGGCACTTGCCTCGCTACGTTTTCCTCCTTCTGGTTTCGTGTTCCAGCTGCTTCCGCTCCGCCATTTTGATTCTTCGTCCTCCCCGCACTTCCGCTTCGATCCCATCATATTTTCACCCGATTTTCCAGTCGACAACGACTCGTTCATCGATCGCAAAAGATTTGTTATGCTGCTGCTGTTGTTCAAAACACTACGAAGGTACGAAACTTCGCCCTTCAAACGCTTCAGGTCGATTTCCTGGCGCTGTATCGTATTTGACAGGTTTTTGTTCTCTTGCTTGAAATACGATAATTTGTTCTCGATCTTTTCCAAATATTCTTTCTTCCGACGACGATTCTCCCGCGCCAATAACGCGTTCCTGTTCAGACACGGTCGCTTCGACGATCCTCGACCTCCACCACTTCCCCGACTATTTTTACCACCCGACATTATCGAACCCTCGGCTTTTGACGAACGCCCCGAACGACCGCTCGACATCGCCTCGTAATCCATGTCACTATTGTCATTGTTCACACTCTCGTCCTCCGAACTACTGTATTCCCGCATTGCAACGTTTCCAATACGTTTCAACGACATGGCCGCGACCAACTGCTCGATTCACCCACTAAATCCACTGACTTTCAAACTATAACAACAGTTACTCACTTTCCCCGAAAACGTATCACACAGATTTGCTTTTTTTTCACAAAATTATACAATTTAGAGTTGTTTTATATCGAAATAATTTCACGCGAATCACTTGAGATTGTTGCGACGTACACGTAAGCAGTAAATGCGTATTTCAATATGGAGTCGCCCCAAACGTGCCCCAAAGCTTCGGGTTCCATCGGGTTCCATCGAAGCGACAATGTGCGCGCGCATCAACCTCTGGGCGCAATCGCCGACTTTGTGGCAGGAAAATTCAAATTTTCAATCATCCGCACACGGAAAAAAGTAAAATTTGTGGATTTGGGAAATAGGAACAGAAAAACTACGAAACTTAAAGAATTCAATTTTTTTTCTTTACGATTCAGGAATCAGCGAATGAAATTCTTTATTCAAGTAAAACCCCTTAAACAACTGTAAACCCATCTTACACTTTTGCTCATTATTTTATTATCTTGTATTATTAATAGTAAATCTCTCCTTTTTTTTATTTTCGTGTAGCAGTGTTGTGCATAGTGCACAAATATATTTAAATATGTATATACATATATGCATTACACGTATACATATAATTACGAGGCAATGATTTTGTTCAGGAAGAAAAAAAAAAAAATTACGAAAGTCATGAAAGTGTCAATAAAAATTTCAAAAAATTCCATAAAATAACTAGAAAAACGTTAAATTCGTTACAAATTGCTGCATTTTTCTTTTCATAGAAAAAAATAACAAATTCCCTTCGAGAATGAACTTAAAGAATTTTTCTAGGGAAACTAGAGGTTCGGGTGAAAAAAATAATTGCCTCATCTGGTAAATACATACGTATATATTAATTTATATATATATATGTAAATATACATCTCAGGATTCGCGTGGATTCGTATAGAAATATAATCTGAAATAATCCTAGGACTATTTTATCGTTGAATAATGTCACTAGATGTGTCACTAAAATTTTTTCTGATTTTTTTTCTCCTCAAACTCATTACACGTCGCACTCGTGTTCGCAGGAATGAAAGAATACTTTTGTATAATGAAAAATTCATTTTTTTATATATATAATATCCAGAAAATACGCAAATACACACTTTGGGTGTTTTTTTTTTGCACTAAGGACGTTTTTTTTAATTTTCAGGATCGTGGTGTTGCTCGTCGAATAAATTATGTTCTAAAAACTGCTGGATATGTTGTAAAGGCGATGATGGACTACGTCTACGTAAGTTTTGGTCCGATTTTTCTCATAACACGCTCACTTTTTAGTTTTTTTTTTCGGTTTTTCTTCCTTTTTTTTTCTTTTAAAGCACAACGATTTTGCTATAATTAATGTAATACTATTTAGGCTGGATCGGTCGAAGCAACAATCGCTCATCTTCGGATTATTTATTCTTGTTTTTTTCTTTTTTTGGATTTTTTTCTTTAATACTTTTTTTTTATTACAACACGTGTCACGAGATAATCCAACCGCTTGCTAAGTGGAGGAATCGCCCGGATAATTCATGCAGAAACTTAACGAGGGATATTGCAAATATCGATTGGTTGATTAAAACGAGTCTGCGGGAAGGGAATGACGTCAAATATAACGTGATCGTTCTTTTATAATTTATTATATCTATGTATGCGTGTACCGGCTCTCCCAGGTTGTATGGTTAATAACGTGAAACGAAATAATCGAATTTCAAGTCGAAAAGCATCGTTTTCTTAGTCGAGTTCGCCTGATGAGTTGTTAATTATTAAACTTTCCAACGTTCCTCACTTCTAGCGCACGTAACGTCCAAACGGTTAGAGCTACGGCGAAAATGTATAAGACCATTATTGTAGAGCACTGAATTTCCTACAAAAAAGACCTCACAAGTATTTTTCTATCTTCGGTAGTTTAGTCCTGAAAGTGGATTGAAGAGCCGTCAAAAAGTTGGAATCGTGCAACTTTCGAAAACCAGGTCGGTCTTCAAGCTGCTCTCACGGGTGAACTACTGGAGATAGCGAAATAGTACTCAAGACATGTTTTCTCGAAAATTTCCTGCTCTACAAAGTGAGTCCTGTGCATTTTTACTCTATCTCTAACCGTTTCGGCACTATCAGCCGTTAAAGCTATCCCCTTGAAGTTCGGTTGAAAATCTCAATCTACGCGATGAACCATTCAGCCTGGGAAATGCTGTTGTACACCGTTGAAAAGGTGAAAACGCGAATGACGCCATTGAGGCTTTTGTCTTTTGGGAGTTTCGTAATAATAACAATATATAGATTATTTTATTATCTGCTTTAAAAATGTCCATTTTCGTTCTCTCTCTTTCTCTTTCTTTTCCTCCGTTGACTCGGGGTCCAAAGTCTCTTATTGTTTTCTTTTTGTACTTAAAATCTATGTCTCTTACTTGGCTCTCTCCTCGTCGCGGCTAAACGCCACCTATAGCGAATATATATTTAAGTACATTGATTTATTGCACTATTTACTTTTTTCTCTCTTGCTTATTTGCATTTTCTTTTCATTTTAATACTTTTTAACTTTTATTTCGACGCCACGAGCCTCGTAATTGCTTCCATCTCGTACTCGGACTCGTGGATTCCAAGCTTTCTTCTCCTTTCGTCCAAATAACAAACTTCTTCTTCTTCTTCTTCCTCTTCGTCCTCTTCCTCCACATCTTCTTCGCTGTATGGACCACATCTCGGAAAAGTCCATCGCTTGTTCGATAAGTTGTAATCCCGCGCACGAGCTATTTCCATAGCTCGACGCTTCTCCGCGTGCTGTCACAGCTTCGTGTGCTTTACACTGTCCGTCCAATAATTTTGTATTGTCATCGCCTCGAGCGAATTTAGGAACGAGTCATTGTCCAGGCTGTACATTTCTTCGGAATTGTCCTTCGAAATTAAAAAAACAAAACAATCGAGTTACAAAATTCATCTTCGATTATCAATTTTCTGACAGTTTAAAAAGTATTTTTTGCAAAAATGAACACTCACTCGTATCGTGGAATCGTCGATGTAACCGGAACTATCGGGATTACTACACTTGTCACTATTTAGAGTCTGCGGTGGATTTAGATACTTGCGTCTGAAAACATAAAATTATTATATACTTTTTCAGTTTTTTTTTCTTTATCAAGGAGTTTTATATTTCGTATCATTATTAACCCAGCAAAATGGGGATCAAAAAACGACTCCAATTGTTTTTCTTTGGCATAAAATGTTTCTCTAACGCGACAATTACACCATTTTCTTCGTTTTTTAATAACGAAGAGAAAGATGTATGATCGAGTCGCATATATTTAAGGAGTTTTGGTACAAGTTATACGATGTAATGGTTCAGCTTATCTTTAGGGAGAATCAGGGGGGAAAATTCTATTGTTGTCAAGCAAAGTCTTAACTTGACAGAACAAAATTTCGTATAAAAATTACAGGATTACTGAAAAATTGATCGTTTTCGTTGACAAATAAATGAATAATTAATAAACGATGTAGACGAAATATTTCACTTTCTGGTGGCATAATTGTAATGATATTTTGAGTGGTTTGACAGTTTTTTATAACCTTTTTTAAATTTTTTCGTATTGTTTTATGCACGAAACTGAAGTTTAGGGACAGCGTAAGCACGTCTTTGTGTTAAAAAGTGACTTTTCATTTGAGAATTTTGTGGAACCGGTGTAGACAATCGTTTTAAAACTTGGAGGAAATATTCAGGATAAGTTAAAGAACGTACTGTATAATTTCGAACAAAATGATTACATTTCGTCACTTGTACCGAAACTCCTTAATCAATAGTAATCAAAATTGAGATAATTCTGTATAGAATATTAAAAAAAAAAAAAACTCGTACCTGTACATAATGAAACCGAGACTGCCCATAGTGCTGAGCAAAACGATTGTGGCGAGACAACTTCCGGTTATGGCTGCGATATCAACCACAGAGGGCGACGACGACGTTTCGATTTCCCGATTAACGCTCTCGTTAGCTTCAAGGAGAACTTGATTAACGTTTATATCGGAAGCTCGATCCTCCTCCCTGTGATCTCTTTGAAAATCACTGGAGAAGGCGTTCCTTGCTCTGCTAAGACGCGTCGATTCGCTGATTCCTGCTGTAAGAAAATCTCGAAAGAGCAACATTTTTTTTTTTCATCAATTCATTTTTTACCTCGTCAAACAATTCATATTCTGGTTTCACGATTCAACTTTCATTTTAACCACGAACGAATGTACATTTTTGAAAATTCATTTTTCGAAAAAATGGTTCATCGTCGAACGATCTAATTGCTACCACCAAAAGATTTATCTTTAAAAAAGTCGATTTAATTGACTCCATCGATTAATTTAAATCAGGGGAAAGAAGAAATAGTGAATTAATCGTATTAATTAACAAGTTGGATTATTATCCCTGAGAATACCTTGAAGAATGGAGGCTGCAGTTGCGGAAAGTCTAGGTTCAGCGAGTTCCTGATCAATTTCGATGTCTTCAGAGCCATTGAAAGTTCTGGTGGTGAAATGTTGCCGGTTACCAGCGGTGATTGTTCTGGTGCTATTGACGACGAGTTTAATTCTAGCGCCTTCAATGCGCAGTGGTAAAACAGTTAAATCTTTGTTATCCTGATCGTGGCTCTTGGAGCTAAAATTTCTCAGAATGTCCGATGACCGGCTGGTCAGATTGTCATTTTTTTTCTTTCTTCTTTCGGGAGTTTTGCTGGTGGTTAATAACCAGGTTATTTGACTGTCGGGTTGTTGGGAAATTGATGAGGCTTCGGAATTAGTTGCGTTGGGATCTTCGCGTTTTATAAAACTATTGGGAGCCGTTCGAGTTCTCTGGTGACTGAGATTTTCACTGGAATTTTCAATGATCGAGGAGACTCTTCTCGTCGTTGATTCCACTGCGGTCTCGTCCATCTGGTGATTTTTGTTGTTGTTGTTGTTGTTGTTGTTGTTGTTGGTCTTTGTCGGAGAATCGTACGAACTTATCGCCTTGGCAACACGAAAACTCCCACCTGCTGCGAGCTCACGTGACCCGTGCACTTCCCCCTCTCCTTCGCGACCCCTAGTTCCGCCAGATGTCGCCCCCACGCTCTCGCTGCCTCTTGCTCGAGGATCGATGCTCGAGACCTGCTCGATTCTCGCCTCCATAATCGACACTCCGCTTGATGGCTCAACCCTTGATTGCTCTATTCTTGGCTCTTGGGTCGTCGATGGCAATGGGCTCGCAAATAATAAGCCTAGGAACTTTCGATAATAAACAAAAATGTCTACGGTTTTTTTCTCTTAATGAAAAACAAAGAGCTTTTTCAACGGCTCATTCCAAGGCAGTTCTATCGTGACATTCATATCGAAAACATTGTTTTTCAGTTTTTCTCAAGTTTATGAAGAAAAGTTGTTGCTAATTGACTTAAGAACAACATACTCCAAATTCAAGGTCATCCAAGGTTATGTGTAGTTGCTGTATAATTATAAAAATTGCTAACATTTGTTTGCTTTAGATTCTTTTGAAAAACTAAATGTAGCTTCTTCGATGTTGCATAAAAATGTATCCAAAGTTTTAGAAGGCTTCGCCATGTAGGAGCCAAAATATTTATTGATGAAAATGAAACTTTTGACACGAGCTCTCATGAGAGACTACCGAAAGTTGTGATTTTTTAGCAATAAATATCTGAACGTTCCGCTTGGTGAAAGCTTCTACAATTTATTACACACGTGCACATGACATTGAAGAAGATTTATCCAAATTTTCAACAAAATCTTAAGAAAACGATGCGACGATAGAACTACCATAATATTTACTCTGTCGGGATGTAGAGCAAGTTAGAAAAATCCTGTTTCTTTTTTCAAAGACAATATCAAATACGGTTTAGAAATAAAAGAACATGTGTTCAAAGATGAAAGGAGTGTTAGAGAAAACAGGCGTTAATCCACTTAGAAAACGCACGCGGCCTTTTTGAGGTTAATTAAGCTTCGTTGAGATGGCATTGGAAACGATGTACAGCCTGGCGAATAAATTGGCGGGAAAAATAACTTACCAGCCATTTGCGCGGTAACCCAGAACCAGTGCATCCACCAGTGAAGCGTCATCACGTCATCCGTGGGCTTGAACTGTTCGCAACAAATGAAAAGAAAAATTCAATCAATTTACGCAAATAATCTCGAGCGAGTTTAATACATTTTTAAAAGTAATCCAATTCGATCGAATTTTTCGATAAGCTTTCCCAAGAGAAAGTAGACGATTGTGCGAGAATCGTGTAAATACTTTTTTTTTTTTTTTAATTCTTCAACACACCAGGCTGGAAATTCGAGTTTGAAAAAAGCTAAAAAATTATCAATAAAATGTCGTGCTTATCAGGATATTCATCATCGATTCTAGGCTGCTTATCTCTCGAGCATTACTCCACCAACACGCATATATAATTATATATATTTATAGATATACTCGCTCGCATGTACAATTTATATATGACGATGTTGTTTGGCTTCCCGCGCAGACTCACCAAAAGCATTGGTCATTAAGTAAATCGTACCTCAGGTGTCGTATCCAGTTGCGCAACTCTAACTTTTTTTTCTGTTTCTTTTTTTTTTTAATCTTTTTTCCTTTTTCTTTACTTCTACTTCGACGAACAAATAATAATAATGACATAAATATCTTGAGTTTCTGTATTACGTCGTAGGCTTACACGGGGAAACTCTATTTATGCTGGATTGACTAACGCGGCTGTTGAATCAGTTCGAACTAATCGTTTTAACGATTTAATTTCCATCATTTTATCAAATCTTGTGTCCCTTTAATTAATTAAATAATTTCATTAATGACAAATATCTTTTTTTCTGGTTTTTTTTTCTTTCGCGAAAATGTCTTGATGACGGTTTTCGGGATTTTTGGATGTGAATGTACGTCCAGTTTATCTTTGAAGTACTGTTATACACCTTCGCGAGATACAACGGTACCGAACGAGAGGATGGACAAGAGGAGTTGACACACGAGAGTTTCTCAGTAAATTACACGTTTATATCTCGATTATAAATATATATATATATAAATAATAATAATAATAATAATAATAATAATAATAGCGTTAAGCTGCAAATAACTTGAGGTTCTTCGTGCTTGAATCGTGATTTTCTTATACGATAATATTCAACAACTATCATTTCGTGATTTTTTTTGTTCCGATTGTTGTCCTTACGAGCAATGACTCAGGATCAAGAAATTTGGCAATTATTTTTAAATGCTCAGGATTTTTAAAATCGCAAATTTGATATTTTATATTAATTATTTATTCCTATACAATTAATAATTACTTATAACAATAACGATAATAATTTCTATTATTATTATTATTATTATTATTATTATTTATATGTCATAATAATTGTTCTAATTAATTAATAATAACTTATAATAATTAATTTATAATAATTAATTGTTATTAATTAATAATAATTGTTATTATTTATTGTTTTACAACAAATAATGACAAATGAGGATTCACAAAAATGTTTTTTATTATTCTTGCATTTTGAGGGTTCGAATTTTTTTCTTTTTTTTTTCTCAATTTGGAATGATACGAGAAACATACGAGTGTGCGATATGTTTGACACTGTCCATGGAAATTCTTGGACAAACAACCAGTCGCGAGATAGTCTCTCGCGTGTCCTAGTGAGGAAGTTGCTCATTAAGCGATCCGGCCAATTAACATTTAATTACCGCTTCGAATAGAGCTATATGAACAAATTTTAATGTTTTTTTTTGATTATTTTCAAATAACTTTTATATCGGTCACGCGTACTCGCATAATATGTAATTTTTTATTGCAAATATTAATTTCGCAATGAAATAAACGCAATGAAAGTTGTGTTTTGTTTATTATAAAATTTACGTATAAAAAGCAGCCGGAAAAAAATAATTTACAGCACGTTTTTTTTACCAAATCTCATTCAACCGATTAGAAAGTGCACCATTTTTTTTTCACCTCGAGCTGAAGTACGTCAAAAAATATAGGTCACTGAAGAAAAAAAAAAACTCGTTGGAATGCCGAAGTTGCAGTTTTCTAGAAACTTTCCCCCTCAAAATTGTTTCGTCATTTCAAAAAAATCGATAAAGAATAAAATTATAAAAAATTCGATGAAATATCGAAATTGCTGCCTCGGAAAATTATTCCCATAATTTTTTGCAATTGCCAGTTCAAATCGTAATTCTAACCTCATAAGTAACGATAATGCGAGTAGCGTCTTTGTTTGGTCGAGCTACGTCACGAAAGGCTGAGTCTGAGTGGAACAAAAAAAAATTCATATATATATAGACTCAGGGACCGTGGCAAAGACTCGAGGCTATGTACACACGTGTTGAATATTAGCCGTGGATACACCTCGGTCTATGATACAGGATAGAAAAAGACAGAATAAAAAAAAAGAAAAAAAAAACGAGAGAGACCGGATGTCGCAATCCCATCGCTCCCCTGTGTGTAGTCCGTCTCTCGTGCAGCCATGAAATCCGTGCAAATAAAAAAGGTACACAAAGGCAGACATGCGCAATCCTCTCGTACGTGATAAACGCGTAGAGTTGCATATCTCGTTAATAATTCTAGTCACTCGGTTATTATAGAACGTTTAATCTTATTGGAGAAACGCGAGCTACAAAAATTAGTAGGGCGACTAAGATTTTAAGACCCGGAGAGTCTCGTTAGCCCAGTTTCGTATTTCCCGCGCTTTTTTCAAGCCGGGATTTCCGACGACTCGAATTTCTTAGAGGGTTCAAATCGTGGCTACGTTCTTATTCAAACAGCCTTCTAGTTCCTGTGAAATTTCAGAAATATCGGCCCACGCGTTCCCGAGATATTCGTCGTTGAAGTTACGAGGTGGAGTCCGCTTAACCTCAAATTTGTACATCATTCATCCGCCGTTTTCGGTGACTCGTATTTTCTAGAATTTTGCAATTTTGCACACGTTCTTATTCACACGGTCTTCAACTTTCTGTGAAGTTTCAAATTTATAGCACCCATAGCCTTCGAGATATTTGACTTTAAAAACGCCAAGTGGTAACGCAGTATTCTTGAATCAAGGGATTTTTGTAGTTATGATTTTTTTTATACCTTTTCCAACGTAATTACATTGATCAAGACTCGACCTTGGTTCGTGGCTAATTTAGCGATTGTGTAGGACACTCCTTTTCCGTGGGTATATATTTAGTATGGAAACGTATTTGTGTATCGTGCAGATTGTGCGCTTGCTGTATTATATAGAGCAGCGAATCTAATTGAGCGTGTCAAGAGTTACGTAATAATCTAATGTGGGATGATGAATCTTTGAACCATTAATTATTCATTCTCCAAAAAAAAAAATATATAAAAATAACAACACTAACAAAAAAAATTTTTCAAAATGTAATTCTCCATAAAATCCACGAAAAAATGCAGCGAACGAAAAATTAAAATAACCGAATGCTTTTTTTCCAGCACCTCGAGAGAATGCTTTTAAAATATTCAAATTATTCAACAACATTTCGTTTTGTTTTTTAGCCACCTCGGCCTAGATATATAATAATAAGACAAAAAAACGAAGAGCGTGTTTAGCAACTTTTACTTTCACTTCATGCTCCAAAGGATTCGATTGCACGAAGACGCTCACTAGCGAGAATTTCCACTCGTTTTGCTCTCGTATTATTCACCAACAGACAACAAAGCAATCATCAAAGAACGGTGCATGCGATTGGCTGCAAGGATTTCAATTTTGTGTAACAATTGTTTTATCAATTTTCGAACGATTGCACGATAATTAATTGAATGAATTTCATTTGAATTTAATCAATTCAATTCATTAAAGCAGTGAATTTAACTATTCTGAATAAATTCTCTTCATTGTTATAGGAACTGTGATTTGTTTTTCATCATCGAACACTTTGAGAAGAAGTCACGCATCAGCGAACCGTCGGAGGTTGAGGCTCGAAATTATTAGAGAGTGTATGTTGTGGCTTATAGTGCATTGACCGGAAGTACTTTCTACGAGGAGGGCATAGCTCGCTCGTGTGTTGGCATTGCCAAGCAATGTGGCAGCGACTGAGAGAGAAAAAAACAACATCAAACCCAGAGATGCAGACACTAACAAACGACTATTTCTTACAGAATCGATACTGTCTCCAAACTTTTTTCAATTTATCTACAAATTACGTCTTTTTTTTTAATTCAACAACAAAAACACTTTTTAATCGATATCCAACTGTTTCTTTTCCCACGATCGATATAATCGTTGGAAGTATAAAAACATTCTTCGATACACTGGGTCATTTTGACCCGGAAATATGCACGAGTTCTAAAATAAGCGAATTTCTCATTTTATTTTGAAAAAAGGTTGTTAATCTCAAAAATAATGGAAATGATGATTTTTTTTTCTTGTAAAATGGTCACTTTATCGAAAATCCAAATTTTTATAACCATTCGAAACACTTTTATTTACAATTTTTCAAAAATTCATGATTCCGAATTTTGTCGAATGTCAAAAGTGTTTTCGTGATGTTTATTGGCAATAAAAAATTGACCCAAAAGCTCCTGATGACACGCGGATCTACACTCCGGGTCAAATTGACCCAGTGTGTCAATAAATCGTGTTTTCAGAAACAAATTTCATGTTTTGTAACGTTGTAGGTACAAATGAATGGTTGATTCGAAGTGAATTGAAATGAGAGTTGTATTATGGAATTGTGGAGGGTTAGGGTGTTGATAATTGTAATACGAGACGCGTGTCGCTCGTCAGAATGAAGGCGAGCAGCGCCCTCAAGATATCTCCAAAGAAATTACTGGCTCGAGTACACATGAGACTTTGTGTATACAAATATATAAATAAAGCGATGGCACGCGCCATCCGCTCTTTTATTAAATTACACGAGCGGAGTTCACGAATACACACATTCATCGACATAATTCATTGTAATGTGATGCGAGAAAAAAAAGCAGAGGGTAAAAGAAAATACACGAGATTGACTCGTGCGGATAATACGCGCTTCAATTAACGTTTTTCTTCGCGTGGAATTTACTTGAAACTTTGTATTCAGGCATTTTTGTAATCGTTGGTAAAGAATCTGGGCTCGAAATTTCAAAATTCTTCATAATGTTTTTTATTTTTTTAAACAAAAACTATTTGACGGAAAATTCCGAAAAAATTCGATAGTATTCTTCGGGATTTTTCGAACTTGTGGAAAAATTGTAATTTCAATGTTTTTAGTAGTTTAATTGCGAAAAATTAGATAATATTCTTCGGGATTTTTCGAACTTGTGAAAAAATTGTCATTTCGATGTTTTTAGTGGTTTAAGGGGAAAATTAATGTTTGAATATTTATTTATAATCAACAAATAATGACAATGCAGAACCAGGAAAAAAAAACATTGTATTTATCGTTGAAATACTAGTTTAATATTGAAAAATCGTTCTTTACGACCCCGACCAACATAACGAAGTGAAGATCGACCTTAAAATTTGATTCTCCAACATTAATAACAGGGGATAAGGTTTAATTGCTTATCTTCGCTCTAATAAGCGTTTAATTGTTTTTAAAAACATGAATGTGTGTAAGAAGGTAGAGTTTAAGATCGAGTAGCCTGGAAAATAAATGAACCGGAAGTGTTTCGTTTCCTGCGAGAGGATATCGAGGAAAGTGGCCTCCGTTAATGACCTTGAAGCCTTCGAACCTCGAGCATTTGACTTTGAGGATACTTTCGACGGTTTTTTTTTGTTTCTGTTGATTTTTATAGTAAAACTTGAATGTTTTGAAAGCTCTGACGAACGTTCGACGTTTTTCTCCACATTTTTCGTGGCCAGAGTCGTAATTTTTTGTTTTTCACTCGAAATTTTGATTTTTTCAACCGGATTTAGATGAAATAAAAGACAAGATTATCATCCTGTCTATGTGTGTCCGATCGTACGAAAATCCAGGTCACAACACACACACGCATCAACACATAAGCAAAAGACTTTTGTGATGAGCAAAGCCACATCAATTCTTCCCTCCCTCCCCCCCCTCCTCCTCCTCCTCCTTCGCCTCCTCTCTTTGCACTCGTTTTATCGCCCGTCCGGCTATTGTAAACTCTTCTTACACACTCTATACTAGTCCAACTCAGTTTTAGCCCCGATCACGTATCCGAAACGGCCAACCACGTACATCAAAAACATTTGTCCTGTACTCCTTTTCGAACACAATTTCTTTTATTTCCATATGCAAATGTCATCGTACCGTTACGATATTTCAATTAAATCTACAGTTTTTTTTTTTTTGGTCAATATTTACAAGTGCGATTTTTCCGAAAAATTATGGGTAATTTTTTTTTTTTTTTGCCACGAAATTGTTCATTGCATCACAGCCTGTGATATTCCATGGGGGCAGGCCAACATTTCCCATAAACTCGATGAGTTATGGGGTTTTGAAGTTTTTGTAAATGCACGATTTTTCATATTTTTTCCATTTCGTAAATATTGGCTGCCATTGATATGACATTAAGTAGTTTTCTTCGTTTTGATCGAAACTAAATAAATGAGTGTTTTTATTTATTTATTTTATTTTTTTAGATCTTGAAAAAACAATAGATTTGGACTCGTTTTTATTAAATGATACGAGCTCGTTTGAAAATTTGTGTAAAATTAACTTCTTTTCGATTCACATTTTAGTGAATATTTTCTAAGAAATAATATTGAGATTTTTGGTCAGAAATTCGATGAATTTATTCGTTTATTTACGTTATTAGACGATTTGAAAAGTTGTTATTCATAATTGTATAGGTAAAGTAACGAATTTTTTTTACTTGTATGATTGTGATTGTTATTATTATTATTATTATCATTCTACGAATTATTGAATATTTTGGTTAAAACGGAAATTTGTTGTTTTTCGATTGAAAACAAACCACACGTCACACGTGGACTCATTCATTAATCGCAACTTCGAATCAACGGTTTTTTTGTCATCAAAACTCGAAAACATGGATTAATGTTCGATGTAAATAAAAAAAAAAAACATACGGTAAACAAACTTGATTATAAAAAAATGGAAAATAACATAAAAATTTATGTAAAAATTACAGCACAGCATTCACGTTCTAAAAAAAAGGGAACGAAAAAGAAAAAATATTCGTGTTTGAGATCGTGATTGGACAGAAAAATAGGATTTTCATCGTGACGGGAATTTTCCTGAACATCGAATTTCAATTATCCGGAAAAAGACTAAAAATATACATTTCATGGATTTTTAACGGACACGCAGTTCCAAGAAACAACAATAAAAATTCCAGGTGTTAAAAATAATTCTACTCTGTCAGAGAGACCATCTCTTGGAGGAAAAAACAAAAAACAAACAGCTCACCGTTCGTGTCAAGAATGTTCACTGGTTCTTTCACATGATACTGGGACACAAAAAGAAAACTAATTTATTGTTCACTCGAAAGTACAGAAAAAAGAAATGGATTTTCCAGTTGTTTTTTTGTGTGGAACACACACGAGACAAAAAAAAAGCGCGACGTTCGCGTCGATATTACAGACGCGAGAAATCGACGTGTTTTGTGCTTTTTACTTTATCGCAGTTTTTGACAGTTCCTTCGACGCTTTATTTGGAATTTTTAGTAATTATTTTTCTTTTTTTTAAGGTATACGAGGACAGTGCGCCACGAGAGAGCCTCGCGATAAACGTGCCCGCGAGCATCGGTGTCGCAGACTGTCACTGTTTTCGCCATTTTGGCTCACACAGACACAAACACACATTCACTCTTTTCTCTCTCTCTCTCTCTCTCTTTCTCTCACTCGGTCTCTCGCTTGTAATTCAGGTTCTCCCTTCGAATGCTTATAACGTTCGCAAGAATCCAATCTCCCCCTCCCCCCTCCCTCGCCCACTCTGCCTTTTTCCCTCTTTTTTCCTGTCATTCCACTGAGGGAGGAATTAAACAGGTGCGCGCATGCGCTTGACAGGTGGCTCATTCACACATCTCTGTCTTTTTTTAAGCAAATTCTCGCTCTCTTTCTCTTTTTGGTTCGAATTTTCAGTGCTTTTTTATCGACGAACGATCGTGGACTCAAAACCCACGAGTGCTGCCATCAGTCGGCTGGAAATGGAAGCTCTTTGGGAATGAGGATCATTTGTTCAACAAATTTTTGATTACGATTGTAAATTATTGCGATGTTGAATGGAATAAATTTTGTTATTTCGCATCATATTCACGTCATATTAGTTATGATTTCGATTTTTTGTTTGCAAATTTTGTATAAACAATGAAAAAAAACAAAATATGTACGTTTTTCGGAAAAATAAACATGAATTTTTCAAATGGTATTATTGTTTCGTAATTTAATAATAATTGAATTCAATGAAAAATCCATGTCCTGATTTACAAATAAACAAATAAATAAATAATATAAGTTGCGTATGTGAGAACAAAATTCCCAGGGTTTTCAATTATCACGCAATACAATGGCGAAATAATTAATCTGTTGTAATCAAGCGTAAGTTTAACAATAAACTACGAATAAAAGTTAGAATATTGGGTAAATAAATCGTCCAGTAATGCGCAAATTGTTTATTACGATTAAATGAACAACCTTAAATAACAAAAAAAAAATCAAAAAGAAAAACGTAAATCCGTCCACTTTGGAAAAAAAGAGGCGCGAGTAGCCGGACGAATAATTCCGGACGAAGAAGTCCGGGCATAACTCGGCGCGTTGGCTCGGTTGGTATCAGGAGAGCAGGAGTAGGTAGGAGGTCGCACGGCGAACGCGCGACCAACTACATACTCCTGTTCTCCTGATACTCGAGCGACCGTAATACCTCGATGAGAGTGCAAAGAGAGCGTTTTATCACGTATTGCGACATAACGAAAAAACATTTATGTACAAAAATATTAATTTTTTATATATATACACATATATGTAGTCACGAAATCCGTTTTTGGAATTCTTACTATCGCTTTGCAGTTGTAAGATTATACATTTGAACAATTAATTAATGATTTTAAATGAATACGATAAAAAAAGAATGTGAACTAAAACAAATAATAGTTTGGCGTTGTATTATTGTTGTAATATTATTGTTATAAAAGAAGTTTAATAAAAATATTCAACCAAATTTAAAAGAAAGCATTCCAAATTATTATTAAAAAAAAAAAAAAATTACCCAATAAAAAAATTCGAACCATTAAAAAAAAAAAAAACAGAGCCTTAGAATTCAATGACGTCATTAGGTTCGACCCCTCGAATCGGGCATCTATCGTCAACATTCTACGTTTGCTAAAGAAATTTCTTATTTCGTATCAGGAGCATAGGAATGTATAGTTGGTCGCATGCGCGACCTACTCGATACTTCTATTCTCCTGATACTTCTCCTCGCTCGCCTAGCCCGGCTAGTCTGGCATGCTTGGGTGCCAAGCTCTCCCCACTCGCGAGCGACCAGTCTCAGGAGTGGGGGGTGAGAACTCCTATGTACTCATGTTCTCCTGATACTTCTTCTCGCTCGCCTAGCCCGGCTAGTCTGGCATGCTTGGGTGCCAAGCTCTCCCCACTCTCGGGCGACCAGTCTCAGGAGTGGGGGGTGAGAACTCCTTTCTACTCATATGCTCCTGATACCAGGCGAGATTTTCAATGCCCAAATTCACTACGTATTGGATGTTTTGAGGACTTTTACGATATATATTTTTTCTACTGTTGTTTTTTGTACTATATCCTAGTTTTTTTTTTTTAATTAAATTATTAAAAATTGATATTTCTAATTAGATGGAAAAAATAACTTTTTTTAAAATCAAAATTGATAGAATTTTGGGAAAAAATAAAATACACGTAACTCCGTTAAAACTTTTATTTAAAAAGGAAATCATGGGTGACCGAAATCATAATGAAATGAAATTCTTCGAGATTTTTTATCCAGTTATTCTAACTACTTAAAAAAAAAACAAATGATCAGTTTATGTGGTTTATAAATTTTATTAAAAGATATTTCCAAAATATATACATCGTTTCGTTTATTTCGTACGTGGTGGCGTTGAATATCAAGTCCTCCGGTCAGTTTGGCGGTTTTCCAGGGTCACTTGTAACTCAAAGTAACATAAATATTATTCTTTTAACGCTTTGGGATCGATGTGTTGATCCGAAGCCCCAAAGAGAAATCAAAGTGTATCCTGTTCTCGTATTCATTGTATTTATTACGAAATTTCAGTGAAAATCAGCCTCGTGGATTATGGTGTTTACATTTTTTATTGTTAAAATTTTTATTAACAAAAAATAAAAATAAAAAATTGCTCTATCGGATAAACATGGAATTATTTTCAATTCTTAGCACGTAATCGAAATAAGGATGACGAGATTCGTGCAAATGCCGAGTGTACCGAGGTTATCGGTGAGATCGAGAACGTGTTGGTCGCGAGGTGCGATACAGGGGGAAATCTTTCACTCGCACTCCTTCTCTCTCCCTTTCTCTTTTTCTCTTTTACTCTTTTTTGGTCGTGGGGGTGGATTCTATTCCGGTAAATGTGGACGATCCAAAATTAAACGACTCGAAACGCACTACAAGAGCACACGAAGCTTGTCTTCCTTGACTGCTTCGTGAAGAAGTACACGCCACGAGGAAGAAAAACGAACGTGCCGATTGATGCTCTAACATATATTTTCTTGCAGGCGAAATTACACCTTTCCTGCTTTTCCTCCTTTCTTTGAGCTGCTAAAATCTATTGTTTAATTTTTTTTTTCTTCCACCAGAAATGGCGAGGTTATGTTTTCTTTTAAAGTTGGAATTTAGTAAAAAGAAACAGTCTTTTGAGTCAAAATTTCGACATTTCTTCGTTATTTCGTATTTTTTTGGTTTTTTTTTGTTACAAATCGAAGAATTTGGTTTGTAAACAAATTATACGTGAACAATTACGATATTTATCAAAGTGACGATGTTATTTTTCATGATAACCAATGAATTACAAAAAAACAAAAATAGAGAATGAAAATGGTCTACGTTTTCAAATTTCTGTGTTACGAGTGAAGGAGAGCTTTTGTTTTCATTATTTTTCCATTTTTTTTTGTATTTTAATGTAATCCGGAAACGAGAAAGCGGTCGCGATCCTATTAATAAATATTTAAGGGGGAAGAGAGAGGAGGAAGGATTTCACGCCCGAGAGAGGGATATTTTCAATGAATCGAAATAAATCGGCCAAGTGAGGACAGCCGAAAAGTGAAAGAGAGAAAGAGAAAGAGAGGAAGAGAGAGAGAGAGAGAGAGAGAGAGAGAGAAAAGTTAAGAAGAGGGTACGAAATGTTGGATTGATGCGCCTGCGCAAACTGCGTCTCGAAACGTCTTTTGCCCACATCCGCCGACGCCTTCTTCTTCTTCTTCTCTTTCTTCTTCGTCTTCCTCTTCTTCTTCTTGAATGAACGTACGGATCCAGTTCGCCTCGACGTGTCCACCCTCGCACACACTTTTCACGAAGAACGACCAATTCGATTAAGACCAAATTTTTCAAATTCATTCATTTTTGCCAAATACAACGAAATCATTTTTCATTAAATCCCAATAATTATGAACAAATCCGAATAAATAAGCGATAAGTAACGAACAATTATAAGTTTATCGTGAAATGTTTTCCTGGATGTCAACGACAAAAAACAAGGGTAACGTGAAGATTTTTTTTATTAATCATAAAAATAAAGACGGAATTTGAATGAATATTCATAAATGAAACTATTAACGAATCAATAATAACAAAATCTAAATATCTCTTAACAAAAATTATTTATAATTCTACAAACATTAGTTAATTAATAACTCATTTTTTACGATTTTTAATTCACACAATTTATAATTAGAAATGAAATTCTGTGAAAATTCGTAATCTCTTCATTTTTTTAATGAGTCAACATCGCTTTCGGAGAATAATTCCAATCTTTGGATTTTTTTTGCTTCAAAAACATTCGCCATTCAATTAACAAAGATATTGTGAACGTGTCAAGAATTTTAAAAGAGAGACAAAAACTACGAAAATACGATTCAAGGGGAAGCGAAAAATTATAAGAAATCGAGGATGTTAATACAAAACTTGTTCTGGATCAAGCCAATCCAAACAAACGGAAGAAATAATAGAATGAAGAAGAGCGAGACCCCCCTTAAAACGTCGAACAAACAATGGCCCTGGTGAATTATGATTTTCATACAAAATTCATGGATTTTCATCCATTCGGCTATCAATAAATTGGAACTTGCAAAAAGTTGACTCAAAAAAAAGAAGTAATTTATTTAGTCCTTGGAAGAGTGCAGAAAGTGAAAATTACGAACGAAAAGAATTTTAAAATCTCGTTAAAATACGAAAAAAACAATCTAGTCATGAATTAAAAAAAAAAAAAAACATTAATTTTGACGAACTAAATTATCGAATTGGATGAAAAATTCAACTGATCGATAAGCAGTTTAAAAAAATAAACAATTACCGCAAAAGATTTCATAATTTGTTGAAAAATGTACTAATTCATGAAACTTTTCATAATTGCTAATTATCTCTGGCGTGAATGAACATTTGCCAAATGAAAGAGAATCCGAAAGAGAAGAGAAAAAGAGGAAAAAGTTTAGGAAGCAGCTGCAGGAAGAGGCGCCCCATGAAGCGAAGACACATCCGGTTATCTGGCGAACAACGAATCACCTTCGTAATTTCTAGGAAAATCTAATTAGGCTTTCTCTCCCAAACTATAAGATTCCTTGTCAAAAAACGAAAAAAAAAAAAAAAAAATTAAGCATCGAGAATAGATTTTGCCAAATGGATGTGTAAATAATTAAGAAATTTTGTGCAATAAGTCAAAAAAATGATTATTCATTAGCACTTAAAAAACTTGTATTAAAAATTCCATGCAAGTGAAATTTCAAAATTTTTTTTTCCACGTAATTTTTCAACCATCGAACTCTTGGATTTGTTTGGAGATTAAATTTAGCTCCCCCGTCAAAGTAGAAACATCGACCATAAAATTTGCCATACATTTCAACGTTTTTTACGAAACGGAAGAGAAAAAAAAATCAGATGAACAAGATCAAGAAAAAAAAATCACGGGTCGAAGCAACAAATTTGATAAAATTGAAAAAATAAACAAAAAAAGCAACATGTTATTTATCGACAATTTACAGGTACGAATTTCATTGTGTGTAGCAAGAAAAAGTGTAGCTACATCCTGAGGACCATCGACAACGTCGTTGCGGGAAGAGAAACCGGAAGCGAAGTCTTTGGCGTTGGTCGAGGATTTGTCTTTTTCCGCTTTGCTGCCGTTGTCTGATAAAATTCGCCAGCAAAGGGGAACAGGCCGATTCTTACGCGTCGTCATCAAAAGAGTTCGAAAACATCTTGAAACATTGCTGGAAGAATTTTTCCGCATCACATAGAGAAAAAAAAAAACAAAAAAAAAAATCAAAAAAGAGAAAATTACGTTAAAAATTAGAGGTTTTTTCTCTTTTTACGAAATAATTAAAAAAAAAAAAAAGTAAACGAAAATAGTCTGAAAATTAAAAACTTTGCTTCACTGCCTTTTTTTTAAACCTTTTTACGAGGGAATTTGATGGTGAAATTTTGAGAGTAAAAGAGGAGGAGGAGGGAAAGGGACTGCGAGAGAAATTATCGGCCAAGGATTAACGGGCCTATTCCCGACTTTGAGGTATTTCCGTCCGCGTGTTCGAAGCTCTTCTCAGCCGAGGAGAGAGATTTTCGTGTCTTCGTGTGTGGATCGTCGTGGATGTTAAGTCAACGACGACGACGCCCTCGCACTCAGAGCTTTTTCCTCCTCGTTTCTTTCTTTTTTTTTCTTCCTGTTATTTATCCTCTTTGCAACTATTTCATGCAATATTCAACTCGACGTTGCGTTGCCTCGTTTTTCAAGCCCCCTTTGAGCGTTCAACTCTCCCAAAGAGACAAACAAAAAAAAAAATAAACCCAAATTTTAAACATCAAATATTTTACAACGCTCAGCGTGACTCAAACACGAATAACTCGCGAAACCCTCGTTTTCGAATACAATCTCGAGTCAAATGAATTCTTGAACCAAGCGATCGTGCAAATTTATGACAAAATATTTGAAAATATATTTTCGTGGAATTAAATCGAAAATATCACTTTGTCAATATTTATCCATCTTTCGAATCTTTTTTCGAAAGTTTTTATCGAAAAATAATCAATTATTGTAAATATTTTGATAGCCAAAAAAAAAAAAATCAACGAAAAATCGATATTTTTTTAGTCAACTTTTTTTTTGTGCAATATACACTGTTTAAAAAATTTCAATACGTAAGTGAAATTGGAGTTCGCAGCAGATTCGAGACAGGAAATCACCGCGTGTTTACTTGCGTGGGAGCGGGAGGGGAGAGGGAGGGGTGGGGGGTTGAAAGCGTCGGACAAGTTTTAAGAACCCCATAACTCGTAACTTCGGTTTAAATTTAACTCCCTGCTGCCAGAAACACACATACACGCATAAATGAACGAAGAATTTAGTGATAGATCGCCAGACTGTGTATAAACCATCGACGCTCGAAAATCTCTCGGGGTTATATATAAAACGCTTCTCCAACTCGTGAAATATTAATCGACTCGATTGTAGATCGGAAACCCAACCAGTGACACTAAAAAAAGAGTAGGAAGAGATTAGCTTTAAAACAACAAAAAAACACAGAATGCACTATGCAGTTTTATAAAAAAACCATGTTTTTTGAATTTTTTGATCAATAAATAGGAATTTGGAAAGTAAGCTTACTTATTGATGCAGTTACCAAAAGAACAGAGTGTCATAATTTGAGCGAATTTAATAAATTGCACTTTTTGAGTTGCCGTAGCGACTATTTTGGATTTTTTCAAAATTTGATGGTTGTTTTGGATTCTGATGACCGAGACCTACATTTTGAGTACCCACAAGCCAGGGTTTCAAAATCAAAATTTTCGAATCCCCAAAAACCAAAATTTTGGAATAAATATCTAGAGCCTCCTATTGTGCGGGAATGAATCACGTTGTCATGATTCATTGTGTGCGAGGTGAGATATGTCATTGTATATTTTAAGGCCGAGTCAAAATGACTGAGCACACAAAAAAGAAGAAAAAGGAGGAGAAGAAGATGAGAACGAGGAAAACGAAGATAATAATGTGTGGTATGGAAAATCCGCGAGGTGAAGAAACATGCACTAAATGTCTCTTGAGCGAAAGACGAATTAGTAAGTACGTCGCGATAAATCATAAGTGTTGGACTTGGGCGTCGTCGTTGTGTTTCTCCGCGAAATTGTCCTCGCTTCGTTTACTCATAGACATGTATACATGTATTTAAATTTTCCTAAGGCTTAGGTGGTCCGAATTGCCACAAAGATCTCATCTTTTGTCGCAATAAATGTCATAGAAATGATAAGAAATAACTTTTTCAATCATTTTCATCGAAATTTTGTAAATAAGTTGAAAAATAAATAAATAAAACTTAATTAATTCTTAATTAAACCATTTTTCGAGTAATATTAACGTCGAAAGGTTGAAATTAATATTCGCCTTAAAGATAATTATTAACGTGAGAATAACTCACTAACTGCCGGAGTTAGGTTGGCGCGTTTCTAACGAAAAGTCTGTAAAACGTGTTCACAAATGATGCATAATTTGCGTGGGTTAAATTACGAAGAATCCGAGACGCTTTTCTGGCAAGAAAACTTGGCGAGTAATTCCTTCGCCAAAGTACACACATTTGCAATAAAATCGGATCTTTCTAATATGTCTAGTAACGTTTTTTTAATCCGTTAAAAAATTTATTAGAAAAACTTAATAAACTAATAAATAGTTTGACGTTTAATCTCAATATTCCATCAGGAATAATCGTTATTTTTCACAAGACAAAATAAATACGATCAAAGAAATAAGAATAAATAATTATTCAAGGATTGATGTTTTAAAAACGGCGCGTGCTCGGACTGCGTACGTATTTTCTCGTTTTCCGGTGAGTACTTCCGGAGTGGTGCGCGCGCAAAGATATAAATTGCGTCGTCCCCACTGCGCGGGGTTTTCAGGTCGTGCGGTTGCGCGCGCGGGCAGGCGCACACGCACACACAAACGTTGAAGGTGGAATCAGAGACGAACACAAACAAAATGGCGGTTGCGCGCAGTGGTCTGTTTATTTACTACGTATCGTAAAAGCGATAAAAAAAAGGTCGTAATCGTATTCGATAAAAACTAATAGATGTGTCAAGTATTGAAAAAAAGTTACGATAGAAAATTCATCAACAAACAAGGAATAACGAAAATGTCTCGAGAGTTTCAACAATTGATGATGAATTAGTGCGCGTTTTTGGAAACGTTGAAAAGTGATTGTCAAGAATCTGCTCGTTGAGACAAAGAGAGAGGGAGAGAGTGTGAGAGAGAAAAATAAAGAGACAACAAAGTTTGTGTGTGCGAGGGAGAAAGAGAGACATTGACGCTCATATATTGCGTCTTTTCTTCATGGCCATTATTCGGAAACCAAACATAACCTAATAGTTGTTTTGTGTTGAGTAACTTTTCTTTGCCCCTTCCCCGCTCCCCTTCCCGTCCTGTCGCGCGTTTCGCGCTTCTCGAATCTTCGCTCGTTTATCTCAGTAATATTTGTTTATTCTCGAAATTTTGATCAATTTGAAAATATTTTAATTCACGATGCAATGTATGGGAATAAGTTGAAAATCGCCGATGACGAGACATCTCTCGTTGGAATTTCGAGCATGGTCGACGAAGTGTTGCCGGTGAGCTTGGAAAAACTCGAAATTGATCGCACCTCGATCTCGACGGTTGAACATTCGAGGTAATTTCATCATTATTATTACAAAACATTTCTTTACCTCCCTCCACCGTTTTTCAACCGCAAAAATCCATTTTTGCCCTCGATATCCACATTTCGAATGATATAAATAACTTTTCAAGGTCACTCTCTGTGTGTCAGTCAATTCTTTCCACTCCACTGTCTTTCCTCCCCGTTCCTCTTGTTTACCTTTTTCACATTCGATTCTAATTGGCTCTCGGTCGAAAATCGATTTTTGACACTTCACTCAAAATCATCATAATTCGTCTATTTAGCCTTCGAGTTAAACAGAACCCCATTGAATTGGAATTTTCAAAAAATCGAAAGAAATATTTGATTTGTCATTGCAAAAAATTGCATAATAATGTTGAAAAAATGTCATTATTTCGAAAATTGAGTCTTTCAAGATAATCAGAAGATACAATCGTCGTTTATCCTCAAATTGTCATTAACCAATTTTTATCATTTTTAAGTGCTCTTCGATCCAAATTTGACATTTTTCCAATAATACGAAAAAAATGAGTCTGCAACTCGAACTCTTGTGACACTTCTATTCAATTTCATTTCTTCAATATTTCCATCCACTCTCGTGACAAGAGTAAAACCACGAATTGTAAACGAACTCGCAATCGCATGTTCTTTTTTTCTGTATTATTACGTCATATTTGTTTTTACTTTTGTTATTTCGATTGTAATGTAAATGAGTACGCCCGTCACCAAACAAAAAAATAAGAAAATAAATGTCAACGATTCTTAACGAAAGCGATGTGTTTTTTTTCTTTTTCCAGAGGAGACTCGAGAGAGCGTTCAAAATCGTTGAATCCGTTTAGCTCGAGTTCGAGAAGCGTTAAATCGCAAGTGGACACGAGTTACTTGTTCAGGCGGCGAACGATGCCGAACAGGGTGGCGTTGAATTTCGTGAGTCCTCGTGGGGTGCGTAGCACGACGAATTTCAAGGCACTGCGTGGTGAGAAAATTTTGGATCGTCCTCGAAAGAATTCGATAATAAGGGAGGCTGTTTTGAAGCTGAGCGATTCGAGTCAAGAGTCGCGAATGAGTGACGATTTGTTGGACACATTGTTGAGGGAGGCGTGCATTCGTGCGAGAAGAATAACGAGCGGGAGCACGACGGAGAAGCCGGAAACGCGAAGAGTGAAGGACGACGCGAGTTTATTGGCGGAAAGTTTCGAAATGAGCAGTTTCGAGAGATCGCGAAGCAACACGATGCCGAGTTTAAAAAGTACGAGCCCCGGACCAGGAGGAGGTGGAAGCGAAATTGCGAGCGTCGAGACAGCGGCAGCGCCCTCAACATCCTCCTCTTCACTTCCGGTCCCGAACGAAGCGAGTATCAATAATGCCCAAAATGGCGGACAATCCTCAAACACCTCATCGTCGAGCACTTGCTCCGTTCAAGCTCGAATCTCTCCTCCATCCTGCGACGTTACGATCGACGAGCTCGCCAGCTACTTCGAGGAATTCGTCCATATTCCAAAGAAGATGTCTCACATGGCTGAAATGATGTACATTTGAACAACAACAAAAACCCACACTTTCTCTTCGTCCATTCGAAACCCTTTTTTCATTTTGTCCAAATTTTTCGATTTTCTTTCGAAATTTTTCAACATTTCTATCGTTTTCCTATTACATTTCAATTTTTTGAAAACTTTCCAACTTCCGAGGCTGAACTAAGAATTCGAAATTCGTTGTAACTCTTTAAAAGATTCATCGAAATAATTTATTTCTCCAATTCCAATGATTTTTATGTTGGAAAATCTTAATTAATTCATCAAATTCTCGCCCTCCTCGAAGGCGCTAATTTAAAACGATCAAATTTCTAAAATAACATTAAATTTTCGTTCCTTTAGTGAACATAAATTAAAAACGTCGATATAACAATTTAGGGAACGAGGAATCGAGAAACCTCTTCTCGAACGAGTCCTACGATCAATTTTTTTCTTTTATTTTATCCCCTCCCGCCCCATTTTTTTTTGACCTCACTAATCGCTCATTTTGTAATGAAATATTGTTTCAATACGTCCTTTTTCTCATTTCCTACATAAATTATATATCTACGTGTACGATAATGATAATTATAATAATAAATAATAAAAAAACGGTTAATAAAAATTACGAGTATTGAGCAGTTTTTTTTTCCGTACCTTCTTCAATTTTTTTCGTCCAAGTCCTGCAAAAATGATGTATTTTTATGAAAATTATTATCAATTAAGATTGTTTGAAATGTTGAGAATGAAAAAATAACCAGAAATTATCAGAAACGTGAGGAATTGAAATTTAGACAAAATTGAGCAAATTTTTTGGTAAAATTCCATTTCGTTGAATGTTTCCACAATTCAGCACCTAAATGTGCAGATCGTAAGTTTTTATTTCATTTCCAAGTGCCCGGCTATTGCGCGCAGACACAAAAATTGTAAAATCAAAAAATTATTAGTTCATTTTTATTCCTAGTAAAAAGTAAAAGGAAATAATGCAATGAAATCCTGAAGGAATGTATTTTCTAAGGAAATGGAATATTCTAGGGATGAATTTTCCTAACTTCGTCAAAAGCAACCCCAAGTGATTTTTTCGTTTTAATCATTAAGAAGTTTCGGTACAAGTGACGAAATGTGACCATTTTATTCAAATTTATGCAGTACGTTCTGAAAATGAAAAGTCACTTTTTAACACAGAGACATGCCTACGCTGTCCTTAAACTTCAGTTTCGTGCATGAAAGAATATGAAAAAATGTAAAAAAGGTTATAAAAAACTGTGAAACCACTAAAAATCTCATTACAATTATGCCACCAGAAAATGAAATATTTTGTCTACATCGTTTATTAATTATTCATTTTTGTCAATGAAAACGATCAATTTTTCAGTAATCCTATAATTTTTATACGAAATTTTGTTGTGTCAAGTTAGGGCTTTGCTTGACAACAATAGAATTTTCCCCCTGATTCTCCCTAAAGATAAGCTGAGCCATTACATCGTATGACTTGTACCGAAACTCCTTAAACATATGCGACTCAATCATTCACCTTTCTCTTCGTTATAAAAAAACGAAGAAAATGGTGTAATTGTCGCGTTAGAGAAACATTTTATGCTAAACAAAAAATTGGAGTCGTTTTTGGATCCCCATTTTACTGGGTTTACGTTGAGGTATCGATAAATTTTACAAAGGTGAATAAAATAATGAATAAACAATTGAATTATGATACATAATATATATATATATATATACATATATATTTAGTAAATATATATGAACATATATAAATAATTTTTTGTTGTTTTTTATCTTCATAGGCTTATATGATAATGAAATACAATAATACAAATGAATTCGTAAATGTACTTAACGATAATAAGCTTTGGTTCGTAAACAATATTAATAATAATTAATTAATCAATGAATGAGTAATTAATTAATTAATTAAATGACGACGACGACGATTTTTACGAATAAATGTGTTTTGCGTGAGGAGAAAATCGTTCGAGATTTTCCGCATGAAAATGTGTGCGATCTTTCCTTTTTTTTCTTTTTCAAAAACCAATGATTATTATTGAATCGATTGTCATCGGGGAATTTTGAGGCCAAACAAAAATAACCAATTTCGAGGTAAATTTTTGTTTAAATTCAAAATGTGGAAAATTCGATACAAAAAACGGATGAGGTCTACTATATCACAGTTTGGTCGAAAAAAAAACACAATATTTCCACTCGCCCCATACCAAAAAAAAAAAAAAACCACAGGAAAACAAAAATTATTCAAAGATCTGTTCAATTCAGAAAACTCGCTTTCGCGCAATTTTCTTTCTCGGTGTTCAGCGATCGTAAAACATATTTTTTAAGTACGAAACATACAAAAAATGGCAGTAGGAATAATCCTGGAAAAAAGAAAATAAACGTGTGGACAGAAAAATTGATCAATTTTACTTTCAAGAGTTTTTCTTCGTGTCGATTTTCCCTTTTTTTTTGTTTTTTTTTTTCCCAACAAAGAATAAACAAAATGAATTGAGCTTGAAAAAAATTGGTCAACCATTTTCAAAAATATTTTTCTCCAAAAATCATTCAAGATTAGAAGAAACGATTTTAATTCAATTGCAAAAATTCCAATAATCAGCTTGACACAAAAATGTCATACTAATGAATAAAATTATTATTATTTGTCAAAAATTTCAATTTTTCAATAAACTCGACATTAATACAACTTCTTGATCGTAAAAACTCGTTTTGCTGACCACACGTAAAAATTATAGTGAAAATAAATGATGAATCGAAGGGTGGACAAAAGTTCGGGCATTTTTTCTGGGTTATGACGAAGCGAAATTGGAATGCAAGTTCAGGGGGGGGGGGCGTGAGTCACGAATCAATACGCAGGGTCAAAAAATGTCCCATTCTTCTTTTTTCTCGTTTTTTTTTGGTCGGTATAAAAAGGTCTATAGAAAAAAGGGAATAAACGTATTTTTCTTCCTTCTTTCTCTTTCTACTCGCTCTGTGTTTTTTTTTCTGTTTAAACTCTTTTTCTGGACGTTATTCTATAATAGTTGATCCGACGTTCTAAAACGCGCTCGGACTTTTCTAGAAAAAAAAAAAAAATCCTTCATTTTTATTCTCAATTCATTTCGTGGCTGCGATCGTTGCGAGAAGTTCAATTTTTTCAAAACCACTATCAAAATAAAATGTTTTTTCATTCAAAAAAAACCAAATAACTGTTCGAATCTGAAAAAAAAAAAATATTCGTCGACATCAAACCATTTTCCTACAAATTTCAGTCAAATTTCCAAAATATATTGAAAAGTCTAATTCTTGATACAAATTTCCCACAAAAAAATCATACAAAAATCTCGACAAAACTTCAGAGATTCGAAAAAAATTGAATTTTGCATTCGAAAACCTCGAATTTCTCAATTGATTCCTCAAAAACCCAAAAACATTTTTGATCCTACGTTGCACTTCGACGACAGAAAAAAAAATCGTAAAAAACTTTGCGCGACGATCGAGAGCCACGAAAAAAGTGAAAAAAAAAAAAAAGAAAAAACTTTTGTAAAACCATTAATTTATCTTTCTCCACTCTATCGATTCGTAAATCCGCGTATATTCGCGCGTATATGAAAGTGTATGTGTGTGAGTGTGATGGATTATTCGTACTAACGACACAAACTATGATCTCGTTAATTAACCATTTTTTTTCATTTTCATTACCAACGAACGAAGTAAGTTTTGTTTATCTCAGTCAAAATCGAACGAAAAACAAAAAGAAGAACGTGTACTTCGTTCGCCAGGATTTTCCAGTAGGACGATTCTAGGATCTAAACTAAAATCTGCTGTCTTTTCGTTCCTTACTATTTAGTATAAAATTTACAATTTTTTTTTCTCCTTCTTCTTCTTCTTCTTCTTCTTCATCTTCACTTATCTCCCTCTCTCTGTTTTTCTTTTTTTGTACGAGTAACACATCGATGACTTAAGTCTTAATCTTAAATTCTCGTCTTGTACGTCCCTCCTGCCTTTCGATCGTTATTTTTTCATCAAATTGTAGGAATTTCTATTTATATATATTTATATATATGTACATATAAATTTATATATAAGCGAGAAACGTCACGTCAGAGTTCCATTTCGAAATCGAGGCTTTTTACCATTTTTACCAACATTTTTCATTGTTTTTTCTTTTTTTTTCGAATTCTTTGTGTCAAATATTATTTGACGTAAGAAAATTTCTTTGTAACAAGATCGACAAAGATGAAAATAGGAAAAAATGCAAAAATACACAATTTTTTTCAACTTTCTTACGATAAAAAGTTGTCTGTTTAACGATTTTTAAAAATTCGTACAATTTCGAACCTCGGCGAGTATTTTTGAACCAACTTTTGCGTTAAATGGCTCGCTTATACATAAATATATATATATATTTATATATATATATGTTTAATATATAAAACGCTAATGTACTCGCTACAGTATATAATTCGCACTCACTCATCAAATTCGAAAACACCCACAAAAAATCGTATCTCAGATTTTCGCACAAATCGCACGCGCACACACACACACGCACGTCTCGTATAATTAGTAACTCTCAGTTTTTCTTATTTCCTCATATTTTGTTTTTTTTGTCGTTTTCCTCGTCTCGAAAATCCGGGAAGAAAATTTTTTCGAGAATTTATCAATTTTTTTCTTGTTTTTTTTTCTCGTTTCCTTACATTCTCGTTTATAATAAATTTCGTATAGCTTTTATTTGTTTTTTTTTCTTTTCCACCCAATTTGCGTCGTTATCGCAAGCAGACGGAGAACGAAAAGAGAGGGAGATGAAAAATTGTCTGGCAAATATTCGACGAATGTTCGAAACCAACAATATTTATTTTTCTTTGTTTTTTTGTTTTCTTTTTTCCTTTTTATTTCAATAATTTGACGCTGATGAATATCGAAACCAAACAATTTCTTCTCGCTCTCAATCGTCTCCTCGTTAATTTTTTTCTCTCTTTCCATTTTGTATTTCTAAAAGTCATTTTGTGCTATAGTGTCATTTATTTTTGAGTTTAGTCAAGTTTTTTTTTCCTCCTCCAATCGTTCGTCGCGTTTTTGCGAAAAAAGTGTTCAAAAGTTTTTTTTCCTCCTTTGTTTCAAGTTTTTTTTTTTCATCTACAAATTCGTTTTTGTAACGACAATTATCCAAATTTTTTTATCCTCCTGCTAATCCGCACTTTTGTTCATTTTTTTATTCATTTGTTCGTTTCTATTTATTTTTTTAGTGCAATACTTTTGTTTTGTTTTGTTTTTTTCTCAATAAGAGTTTACACGTGAAAAAGTTTAAATTTTACGACTTACATTAAAACTCTCATTGTCGATTTCTTATTTTTTTGTTTGTTTGTTTATTCTTATTTTTTCTTTCATTTTTAATGGCACACGAAAATTTGTCCCTCAAGGTTCCTCAAGGAACGAGCTTCGTTCTGGCAGTGTATTTGAGACTCGGTTTTGCGTTCCTTTCTTCTTCTTTTTTTTTTCTTTCGTTCATATAGTTTTTCATTAGCGATTTTTGACGCGTAATCGATATCGTCAAATTTTTGAGCTTAGAATTTTGGTGCTTGGCAGGTTGCGAAAAATTTGAAATAATTATCATCGTTTTCGGTCGTTCTCGATATTGATTTTTTTTTGCAACGATTGTGCCAAATCTGTATCACCGAATAGTTGAAATAATGAGACACGAAAAATGTATCTTTGTTTTTTTTGGTCAAAATTCATCAAATTGTCATAAAATCGTTAAAAATTCATTCGAAAAGTCGAAAAAAAAGGTCAACTTTGACGCACAATCGTGACAGCGAATAAATATAACGAGAACGATAAATTTGCGTTGAAATCGTAACAAATTTAAGGCAACTGTGGCAAGCACGAAAGATCGAATTTCAAAAAAATGTCGTCAGTGATAAACGGTAAAAAATCGTTAAGAAAAAAGGGACTTTGTAAATGAAAGGGGGGGCGGGAGTGAAAAAAAAGGATGAAAAAGCGTTTGTAAAAGATTTGAAAAAAAGCTTCACCGAGAAAATAATGTCGTTGAACGAACAAAACTCATTTAGTTTGACGAAAATGTGGTAAATTTAATTATGATTTTATTTATCGTCGTTTATTCGTAACTTGCCACAAACAAGGTCTTGTGTTAAGGTTGCGATTTTAAATACTGAATATCTCGATTACCAGACGTTGAAACCTTCTCAAATGTTTAAACACATTATGATACGACGCTCAAGAAGATTCGAACAAAATTTCAAAACAATTATCTTGGAAAAAGTGTATTTTATCATTTTTCCGTTACTTTAATTATCATGGCGGTCGAATCTCGTTAATTAAACAACAAAAAATAGTTGAATTAACCATATTTTCGTCCAACAAAATGAATATTGATGGTTCAACGAATGTTTTTCCTCAGTGTCAATAAAGAAAAAGAGAGAGAGAGAGATTGAGATTCGGATGGAAATGGTTCAGCAATAAATACCATAAAATTCCATGGCACAATTAATATGAGGAGGATGAAAATGTCCATGGGGTAGTGGGTGTCCATGCAATTGGGCCCTGTATCAGTCGGTGGGAGGTTCGAGATATGGGATTTCGCTGGTAACGTTAAAGGATTCGAAATAATGATTGAGAAATTCGAAAGTGGGACGTTTTTCGGGGCTGGAGTCCCAGCATTGTAGCATAAGTCGATAGATGGTGTCGGGGAGGGGTTGATTGGGAGGTTTGGGCATACGATAGCCTTTTTCGACTTGTTCGATGACCTCGCGTCCATGCATACCGGGATAGGGGACTTGTCCATAGGTAAAAAGTTCCATGAGTAAAACCCCATAAGACCAAACATCGCTTTTGATGCTGAAACGTCCATAAACAATGGCTTCCGGTGCGGTCCATTTGACCGGAAATCGACTGCCTTGTTTAGGACAATATTCATCATCCTCGATAACCCTTGCCAGACCGAAATCACAAATTTTAGCACGATTTTTTTCCCCAATAAGAACGTTTCTCGCGGCCAAATCCCGATGTATCAATTGTTTCGATTCCAAGTGTTCCATACCGGAAGCAACTTGGGCAGCAATATAAATCAAATCTTCGAATTGCATGTATTTACCATCGCCGGTGCGCAAAAAATCAATTAAGCTACCGTTGCACATGTATTCTTGAACGATATAAATTGGCTCTTCCTTCGAGCAAACGGCGTACAGAGCGACCAAATGTCGATGCCTGAATTGTTTCATAATCGCTGCTTCCTGCAAAAAAGCCTCGGTCGACATTGTTCCTGGACGCAATGTTTTCACCGCAACCTCGATCTTGTTCCGCCACTTGCCGTAATAAACTTCACCGAAATTGCCATGACCCAATTTACGAATCAATTGGATCTCGCTCCGATTTATTTCCCACTTGTCACGCAACTCCGGACCCAAATCCCACATGTCCGGCTGGGGCTTCGGACAAGCTTTCGATAATACGTGACAAAGGCCCAACGCATTTTCTGTATAAAACAAAACAATTCATTGTCACATTTTAAATACTCTTTTTTCACTTATCTATGAATTTAAAAAAAAAATCGCTCGACCAATTTTTATGATATTTGATTTTTTGAATTTCCCTTCGTCCGGAATGGGATAATATTTATCAATAACCAAAAAATATATAAATCAAAACAATAATCTAGCCGTTGATTAGTAACAAAAAACAACTGACAGCGCACGTCACGTTCTCCATGGTCTGTTTTGTTTGAAACAAACGCAAAACCTCGAAATTCAAGTTGAATTTAAAGTTAACTTTGAGTTAAGTTAAAGTTTTCGTTGACTTTAAAGTTGACTCAAGTTCAACGAGTCAAATGTCTTGCTGGCATGTCGTTAAAAAACTTGATTTATTTTTTTAATTCATATTTTCTTTGCATCTACTTTATCTTATAATAAAGAATTGAACTTGATCATTTTGTATTAATTTTTCAAATCATAAATCTGCTCTATCATTGACTGTTTGGCGGATTGTTTTTGTTTTGGGTTTTTTTTTTTTTTTTTCATGTACTCACTGCTGTAGGCCATAACGAGGGCTGGTAATGTAGGAAAAGTTTGATTGGTAGCAATGAAAAATCCACCATTGTCGAGAGGCTTGATTTTGTAATGTTTGACATGATGTCCTCGTCCTTCCTCCCAATCTTTGACAGAAAGACTGTAACCACGTGGATTGTGTTCGCTCGGTCTTACGAGGAACGTGCCACGTGGATTTTCATCTACCAAAAGAAGTTTTCCTGCTTCTTTTCTCGACACGTTTTCGAAAAACCAGCTAATTGGAGGCACAAACAAACAAACAAACAAAACATTCGGTAATTAGCGAATAATACAATATTTTTTTATTACCAAGTACGTCAGAGAATATTAAAAAAAAAGATACAGTTTTATCGATTTTTAATTAATTCGTCGCTGTTTTTCAGGTTTTTTTTCGATTTAATTAAGCAGGCAATTAAAAATCTGTATATTTATTAATGAGTACAGTTATTGAGTTGTTATTTTTATTGATTTTCTTTAAGAAGTTTCGGTACAAGTGACGAAATGTAACCATTTTATTCAAATTTCTACAGTACGTTCTTTGACTTATCCCGAATATGTCCTCCAAGTCTCAAACCGATTGTCTACACCGTTTCCACAAAATTCTCAAATGAAAAGTCACTTTTCAACACAGAGACATGCCTACGCTGTCCCTAAACTTCAGTTATGTGCGTGAAATAATACGAAAAAATGTTAAAAAATGTAAAAAAACGTTACAAAAAACTGTCAAACCACTAAAAATATCATTAAAATTATGTCACCAGAAAATGAAATATTTCGTCTACATCGTTTATTAATTATTCATTTATTTGTCAACGAGAACGATCAATTTTTTAGTAATCATGTAATTGTTATACGAAATTTTGTTCTGTCAAGTTAGCACTTTGCTTGACAACAATAGAATTTTTCCCCCTGGTTTTCTCTAAAGATAAGCTGAACGATTACATTGTATGACTTGTACCAAAACTCCTTAATAAAGAAAAAAAAAAAATAGATGAAGATTTGGAAAAAATGTTAGCTTACTCTTCGCTCTCGACGGAACGTTCAACAGCCACAAAATTCCAGGGTATCAAACCCTCCTGTAGTGTCCTGAGATGCAAAACTCTCCACCAATCGTGTTCCGAGTCATCGAGAACTTCCATACGATCGCCTTTAACGAAACTAACGTCGGTGCTCTCACGAGCTGTGTAATTGTAAAGTGCGACGACTAGTTTGTTCGCCCTTTGCGAATGAGCTGAAATTTTTTTAGCATTCGTACAAGAAACCAAAATTTATACAATTTTTTTTACAATTTTTTTGAAATACAATCGAAAGACTAAAAAAATATTCTTCAATCCCAACGTAATTGACAATAAAAATTTGAAAATAATTGAAAAAATACAGTTTAAAAAATGCAGAAGCAATAAATAAATAAAAATTTAATAATTAAATCAAAAATTTGAACGAAAGGAGAGAAAATTCAAACAAAAAAAAAACGAAAATCATAAAATACACACATGCAGGCACAACGACAGGTGAGCTTGTTTTACGTGGTTGATGCTGTAGCTTACAGGGGGTTGGTCTTGGTCGTATTATATCAGCTCTGGCTTGAACCCCTCTTTGGTTTGGATCAGCGGTGTACCGATCGAGCGATCCGCCATTACTGTGTTTCGAGACTAATCCAGTCTCAGCTTTTTTATAAACTGTCGAAATAAATTCATTCATTTTGTCAAATAATTTCGAGACATTTATACAAAAAAAAAATCGATATCGTTTCCTCAATTATTTTCATTTAATAAAAATCAAAGTATTCAAATTAATTAATGAATTATCAAAAAAAAACTGTTTGACGTTAAAAACAAAAAATGTAAATTCATTCGAAAAGTGTATTTCGAAATTATTCAAATTTCGTCAAATAATTTCAAGATATTTATACAAAAAAAAATCAATATCGTTTCCTCAATTATTTTCGTTGAATAAAATTTCAAATATTAAAATTGATTGATTGATGAATTAACAAGAAAAAACTATTTATAAAAATTTTAATATTTGACTATTAATTAAAAAAAAAAAGATTTAAAAAATACAAAGCATTTCACGAATTTGATTGATTGGCAAAACTCACCTATGGGCTGAGGCTCTTGTCGTTTACTGCAACACTTGCCCATCTTGATAACTTTTTTTTTCAGTTATTCTCTCAGTTCAATAAAAAGTTATTCGGAAGTTAACGTATGATTGTCCACCGAATGGGTGACGATATTTTTTATCTGTTTCTCGTTGAAATAAAAATCCGACGAGGTTCCATCTCTGCTGGTCTTTCGGCTCTTTCTACCACGTTTTTTCAAATCTTATCTCGAATTATTGATTACGAGCTTGAATCTCGTTCATAGTCTCATTATTGGTCCCAGAAAATTTCTATAAAAAAACAAACGAACAAAAAAAACATTAATTAAACAATAAAAACCAGAGTAATTGCTGAATAAACAATTATCAGGAGATACAGTCGTTGGAAAGTGTCAAAAATTCTATTTACAAAAATTCGATTTTGACGTTTATATATTTGTGTTTACTTTAAATCAAAACAAATGAAT
The DNA here is from genome assembly GCA_013761285.1 of Campoletis sonorensis. Classification (NCBI taxonomy): domain Eukaryota; kingdom Metazoa; phylum Arthropoda; class Insecta; order Hymenoptera; family Ichneumonidae; genus Campoletis; species Campoletis sonorensis. The sequence continues at coordinate 469,819 of JACEOJ010000086.1, forward strand.
ATTCCGTCGTGGATTTTGGTGTCGAAAGTCCTGTGTATATTGAAAGGATAAGTGGAGGGGGTTCGAGGAGAATTCTCTCCCCCAGTAGCAACCCCAAATTTTCGTCGATGAGGCGACAGAGCCAAGGGGTGAGTTCAGTGGCTGCTGCTGCTAAGTTCGTATTTCTGTATATATAACTGGCTGCTTATATACATAACGTGAATAAAAATATCCACAATACTAAGGGGTTTGAGGGACGACGCCAACGCCATCTTTCTTTTCAACAACTCGAATTTCTGTCTCTCTCCATCATTCCCTGTTCCTCAACATCAGAGAGAATTCGATTCCCAGAGAAAATAGAACTGTCAATACTAAAAATATATGCAGTCTATTTTTGGATTCCAAAATAGTTTAATCGCAGAGCCTCGCTTCCAAACGAGTTTGTCCTTTCGTTGAGAAGCCAAACGGAAATGCTTCTCGTTCGTTTATACAGTCACTTGTGCGTCTATATAAATATATCGACGTGTTAAACCGTTGCTGACCGTTATTGAGAACGAGCGAGGCTCGAATTTTTATTTTCTCCATTTTTATTTTTTCAAACAATTAATTATCTTTTAAAATTTACTTCATTAAATAATAATTTATTTTTAGTTTTTAATATTTAAGGAATAAAGTTTTATGGACGTAAATATCGTGATGGTTGCAACTTTTTCAAAATTTGACAACGCCGTGATTTTTATTGTGAAGGGTTGGAGTTTCAAAGTTTTTTTGACAGCTCTTAAAAAGCTTTTAAGTTTGAGCTTTGGTAAAATTGTGTTTGGACGAAAAAAGGTTGTGGGGTTTTCAAGTTTTTCAAAAATTCAACAACGCTATGGTTTTTATTGACGAGAGTTCGAACCTTTTTTTTTTGAACCCTTAACTAGCTTTTTATTTTGATTTTTTCGCAAAAATTGTACAGCGAAAAAATGTTGTGTGGCGATTCTATTTTTTTGACGTCGCTATCCAATCGAGTATTCGATGCACGACTGTGTTACTTCCTTCGACCGTGTCTCTGTCATTTTCTCTCTTTTCAATAAACTGCGATTCGTGTCTTATTATTAAATTCGTCAACGAGAGAAATTGTTAATACAAAAAGCTACGATTTTCGTCAGTAAATTCGAGTGATTCAAAATGTTTTTTTTCCTTCATGTTTTGACAGCTTGTTTATTGTTTTTTTTTTCTGTAATCGATAGAATTTCTTCAACGATTCGAATCTTATTATTAAATTATTTAACGAGAACAATTGTTAATACAAAAAACTATGATTTTCTTCAATAAATTCGAGCGATTCAACATGTTTTTTAATGTTTTGTCGTCTCGTTAGTTGTGTTTATCAACAATTGATAGAATTTTTTGAGGATCGACTGTAGAAGGTCAAAGAATCAAGGTCAAAGCAGTCTTAACGGTATACGTTCGATAGTTTCAAACAAAGGATTACTCGGAAGGAGATAGAAAAAGCGTGGAGAGTGAGAGGTTGGCCACGTTTTTGAATATTTCGACAGATTCTCAGCTCTTAAAAATCGCTAAAAAAAAGAGGGGGGAGGGAGGAAGATCTTTTTTCTTGAAAGTGCTGTAGTTTTCTCAATAATCAAAGCATCGAGATAAATGAAAAACGATTTTCTTCGTTTTATTATTATTTTTTTTTCTTTTTCAACAGACATTAAACGGTCGTGGTTAAGACTCAAATAAACGAGTCCATTCAAAGTGAATATGTGAAAAGATTAGAACCACGTCAATATAAACATAAAAACAAAATAATTCAAGTGTTTTGATAAAAATTATAACGATGGGAGCGTTTTACATTCGATCGTTTTGGGCTTCGAGTTCCAAACACTTACGCACACACGTGAAAAACACTCTTGATATCTCGGAATAAAGAAAAATGCTCTCAGAGGCCAAAAAGACGAAAGTGCTCGAAGCACTCGAGAGAGAGAAAAAAGGGCTGTACTTTATTTATTTTTTTATTTGTCCGAGGCAGCCACAACACAATATTCGTCAAGCACATTTCTACGAAAAAGCAAAAAAAAAAATCCCACGCGATCGGGGGACCACTTACAATATTTTGAAATCATTATTCCAATAATTTTTCATGATAAACAAACAAATGTTTTCCTTTTTTTCCATCATTTCAACGGAATTGTATTATTTTCCTTTTTTTTCCATCATTTTGACAAAAGTTTATTATTTTCCTTTTTTTTCACATCATTTTAACACAATTGTATTATTTTTTTGTGTGAATATCAATAAAAATTTATCGGTTAAAGATTTGAAAAAAATAATTTATTCGAAACTTCAACGTGATGATTGAGTAATAACGGAATTTCCGCGAAAGCGAGAGAGCGAGAGAGAGAGAGAGAGAGAGAGAGTAAAACGCCATGGAGGGTTTCGTCGATCGATCGAAAGAGGCTCATTTGCCGGAGACAACTCTCGTCTTTACCTTCTCGTTCGCTGGCGACTGTATGCATCCCCAGCCATGTGTTTCAACATCGCAATAAAGAATAACTCACAATGAAATAATAAAGAATGAAAGAAAAAAAAACCTTGAAATTCGAATTATTTCAATATTATACGATTAATAAAATAAATAAAAATAATAAAATTAACAACAAGAAAATTAACAATAAAACCACAACGTGATTTAATTTCATACAAAATTATAAAAATTACGGAGAGAGAGAGAGAAAAATGGAAATTAAATTCAAAAAGAATTTGTGTACGGTTTCCAGATGACTGAGCATTATTTTTTCATTATAAATTCTTATAATCGGCGTGTCTCATTTTTTTCCCTAATATTTTTCAGACAAAATTCATCGGACAATTGTTTTGGCACATCTGTGTGACAGACGAGCCAAAACATTTTCGTACCTTCTGGATAAAAGGTGTTGCTGCTGACCATAATTTTATGTTCAAAGGAGAAGAGAAAAGAGAGAAAGGGAGAAAGAGAGAGAGAGAGAGAGAAAATATCGAAGCGTCCATAAGCACACAAGGCCGAGGATGCAAGAGACGAAAAATTAAAAGGCAAGCGAAAAATTTGGACATTACGTCGTCACCATCTGTCAGACAGATTGAAAATGTCTTTTGTATTTTCTCGAAACACATGGATCCTTCGTTCCAATACCTTAAATATCTTGAAAACGTGGAAAAAAAAAATAACTGCATAAACACGTAGCCCCATAAATATTTCAACAATTTTTCTCTCGCAATGTGTTCTCTCTCGAGGTGCGACATAATTGAAAGTATAGTTGGAGAGGGATAAAAAAAAAAAGAAAAAAGAAAAAAAAAAGCACGTGTCTCGAGGAGAAACGATTTGTATGAGAAACGAGGCGTGTGGACGGGACTAAATATTCTTATTATTATTATCATTATTATTATTATTATTGTTATTATGAAAGACAGAAACTCGAGCGAGAAGACCGTGCCAGGGTCCTGTTCAGTCCCCCGGATCGCGTTCGTTCCTATTCCATTATATACTCAACTATAATTGACTTTTTTTCCCCAAATCAGCTTGAAAACTTACACATTTACATTATTTTTCTAAACGTAAATACAATTATATGCACATTTTTGCATGATTTTCACCAGATTCCCCATTGACGACATATTTATCCATATTACGTGTAAATACATCGAAGTACGTAATAAAATTCGAAAATTCTTTATGTATTTATGAATAAATAGTGTATATATTTGCAGAATAATATTTATATACATTATCAGAGACGTAGAACGACCAAGAATCGTTCGGAGAGTCCCTTTCTCTCCCTCTCTCTCTCTCTTTCTCTCTTTCTCATTATTTCTCTCTCTGTTGGCCTCTCCTTCGTGGAGCTGCTCTCACCTCAACGCTTGTCGGGCTTTCCATACAAAATCTATGGGTATACGATGTGTACTTGTTGCCTGTGATTGCCTACAGTTATAAACACGCATATTATATATATATATATGAAAAGGAACGAGATATACACAGAGCGTGTGTAACTTGCCCAGCAACCGCGTCTAAAACTGTCCTTGAGTCTTTCTTTTTGTCTTGAGAGTCATCTAATTATGTTATTTCTGCGGAATTTAAGCCTTAATTAAAATGACGATCGTTCATACGACCAGTCAATTTATTCCAATAAAAAAATAATAATTATTCCCATAAAAAAAAATAATTATTATTATCTATAAATGAATAAATAAAAATTCATTTATTAATGACGTTGTTTTGTCGATCATTGGCTGCTGCGTGGTAGCGATGATTCGACCAAGAAATATATAAATAATATGGCGATTCCTTAATGAAATACCGAGGCAGGAAGAACAACGCGAGAGAGAGAGAGAGAGAGAGAGAGACTCGTGTGCTCGAATAATTGAATCTCGTCCAAGAAGAGAGGAGCCTCTCTCGAGTTTATGTAGCGAGATATATGGATGTTGGCAATATAATAAAATACTAAGTGTTAGACGAGTCGTTGATCTCTTAAAGTAACGGGGCCACGAACTTTGACTCGTGTCATTCTCGTTCGAAATTTAAATTTGAGAAAAAAAAAAAAAAAAACAAGTTTAAATTGTCGAGATTTTATCACTAAATTCCTAATCTGTTGTCATTTTTTTCACGATTTGTTTCATTGTGAAATTAATTATAATTTTAGTCAATTAAACATCGGAAAAAGTGATGAAAATCTTCGTTGACAATTAAATGATTCTGGTTTATGAAAATTCATTATTATGGGGAAGAAGATTTTTTGAAAAAAAAAATCGATAAAAAGCATACAACGCTTTGGTTCGGGTCATTCTCGTTCGTGATTTAATCAAAAAAAAAAAAAAGTTTATATTGTCCAGATTTTGTCACTAAATTCCTGCTCTACTGTTATTTTTTTCTCGATTTATTTTATTGTGAAAATAATGACAATTCTAGTCAATTAAATATCGAGAAAAAGTGATGAAAATTGTTGTTGACAATTAAATGATTCTGGTTTATAAAAATTCATTATTATGGAGAAGAAGATTGTTTGAAATAAAATCGATGAGAAGAATAAAAAAAAGTCTCTCGTGTGGCAGCAACTGACGGTGTGTCCTCGTAATAGCCACAAGTTTGTTTCTATCTCTTTCTTCCTCGATAATTCAACGCGTGCATATACAGAACCCGGGGACGAGGAGGGAAAAAAAAATCAATAATACACAACACCACCGTACGAGGAGAGCGAGAGAAGAGAGAGAAAAAGAGAGAGAGAGAGAGAGAGGAAGAGAGAGAGAGAGAGAGAGAGACAGGTTTTGCTCTAATCGGGTGTATGGCCGGCTGCCGCTGGCCTGCGGGGAAATTAGCCACGAGTTTGTGTGTCTTTTTCTCTCTTTCTCTCCGTTACGTTTGTTGGTCATCAAGCAGGCAAAACAAATGCATTAAATTTCGTTGAATTTTCCAATTTTCCATCATTTTGGGGTCAAAATAATTTTTAACTCGAAATATTGTGTGAAATAGTGAAAAAAAAATAATTGTATCGAACAAAAGAACATCTGGGGATAATCGAAAATGCGAAACTTTTAAATTTCATAAGAATTTTATGAATTCAAACAAAGATTTGAACAAAGGAAAGAAATTGTGGTTCTGCACATTGCAATTTTGCAATTTTATTCTGCACATTTAAGGTCCAAAAATAATGAGAAGGGAAAAAATGTCTCGAACCATAAAGAAGGTGTTTGAAGACAGCCCTGAAAAATCTCTTGCCTGGTAAAAAATCCACTGAGGATAATGTTTGTTTTTTTTTGTCTCACACAAAAGAAAATCAAGCCAAAAACCATAAAGTTAGCAGGATGAAGCTTTTTATCTCGTAGTAAATCGCGATTTAGCCTCTTTTGCAGTAGCGAAAGAAAGAACGAGCGAACGAGAGAATAAAATAAAAGGAAGAGTGAAAGAAGAGGGTGCGAGAATGTTGGCGAATATCCAGCCAAAGGATAATTCGTCTCTTAGAAGAAGAGGAAGAAGAAGAAGGAGAAGAAGAAGAAGAAGAGGAAGAAGAAGAAGTGAAAACCCGTTGAAACTAAAAAAAAAATCTCTAGTAGAGATAGAACAAAATGCGCTCGATCTGCAATTGCATTATCGAAATATATCTATACATGATGCACGAGTTTATAGAAAAAACCGATAGATGGCGTGTAGCGATAACTTAACAGTCGATAAACCGGAAATGAAGAGGAAAAAAAAAGTTAAATTTATTCAATTTCGAAGTATTCGACCCTTAATAATGATCAAAACTTCTCTCTATTTTTATTCAATAAATATACCTAAAAAAAGATTATTTTTATTCTTCAAAAATCGTTGCCTCGAGACACAAGAGTCAGAAAAAACGTTCAGCATCAGCAAATAATAATAATAACGATCAAATTTTTCAATGAAACCGAAAAATATGAAAAATTCTATTTATCTGTCAAAACATCGTAAAACTTTGGCACCGAACAAAGAAAAAATACGAATTCAAAGGCTCTTTGCTTCTTCTATAAATGCGGATTTAAAAGAAAAACAATCCCAATAACAATAACAATGGAATTAAAAATTCGAGTTGATAATATTTCATCAAAGGGTTTCGGTGTTGGGTTAAGAGAAAAAAGCAGCCTACCAAGATGGCAATCTGGTCTGAAGAGTGTGGTAAGCTCTGAGAACACAGTGTGTCATGGATCTTTTACGAAGAGAAAGAGAAATAAAAAAAAAAAAGTAAGTGAGACGAAAGGGAAGGGGTTTGGGGGAGGGAGAAAAGCGAGTTTTCGTCGTTTGTTGGTGAGTGTGCGCATTAGAGTTTGATCGTCCATGACGCGTTACAGTTTATTTTATTTTTTTCAACTTAAGAGACAGAGAGAGAGAGAGAGAGAAAGAGAGAGTAACGTGACTGATGGGAATAAGAATATAATAAATGATTGATAATTTATTATGGATCGGGAATAAAGAGTGCGGGGGACGGGGGTGGGGAGAGAGGGGAAGAGAAATAATGTAGAAAGTTATTCTCCATAATTCACCGGATCATTGCATTTTTGACTAAAGTATTACGTGCTGTGTATAAATGTATACATTTGTGTGTATTATCTGTATATGTGTTAGTATGACGCCCCGAGTCATCGTCCCGTGAGACAACGGTACTTTTTTTTACCTGCTATTCTCACACGCCCCGCGAGACCCCACGATTTATCGTTTTTTTCTCTTTCTTTCTTTCTTTCTTTTTTTTCCTCCTCTTCCTCTTCTTCTATACACATCCATATCTATAATGAATGTATAATTTTCTAGTCGTTTATCCCTCGAGTCACTCAAAGGACCATTAGTTACGACTAACCAGCACTAAATACTTCGATCGGTACCGTACACTTTTTCAAAAATTTGTCCCCATTTTTTTCTTTGTCGTCTTGTTTGTTATTCAATTATTTCCTTTCTCCAAAAAAAAAAAAGATTTTGCATTGTTGAATTTTCATTGATTTGTTTTCATGATTAAGCAGCTTCGAATGTTGAAAATTCATCGAATTCGTCAAATTGAGTCGAAACTTAAGATTTTTGTTTACGGTGAAGACAAATAATTGGTTTTGAGACTTTTTTTTTTCGAAACTCAGTCTAATTTATAAACGTTCGAAGCGACCTCTGCTTGAGGAAAAAAAATCGGTGTCGAGATTAGAAATTTTTCGCGTTACGTTACCAGGAAATTTATAGTTCGTTGATTTCGCGCTAGACAGCACTGAAATCGCCTAATCCGGGGTTCCCAGGGTTTCACGAGGAGTTTTTTAGCAGAAGATAATCGCCTAGTCAAAGTACGTCACAAGTTGATTCATCGTATAGCATTTTCAATAAAGCTCGTAAAAGAGTGAATATATGGTGTTGATTGGCAAAACTCGATGCGAATGACGATAAAGAACGACTATGTTGGTTTTGGTGTCTCGATGAATATGTATTTATTTTTTGAACGCTCACGTAGAGGGTGGCTGAAAAGTTGAATTTCAGACTCCGAGGATCGATAGGTCGTGAAATTCTAAGAAGAAAAGTCCCCGGTCATTTTTTTCTACGATAAACCGTTCGGGAGATATCGCGTGTTTAGAGACAAGGGGCGCGGCGCCCCACGCGACTGACCGCGCGGTGGCGCCACTAGACAGTTCCCACGCGCATTGCCTGTCACTGATTAATCAAAATCTCGCGAACGGTTCGTCGTAGAGAAAAATTTCCAAGGACTTTTCTCTTCAGAATTTCGCGATCTATCGACTCTAGAAATATTAAGTGCATGGCGGTGCCACTAACCAGTTTCCACGCGCCTTTAACGGCCACGCGCATTGCCTATGACTAATAAATCAAAATCTCGCCAACGGTTCGTCGTAGAGAAAAGTTTCTACGGACTTTTCGCTTCAGAATTTCGCGATCTATCGACTATAGAAATATTTGCTTTGAATCGCAGGACACCCGGTACGTTTATGAATATTCGAGGAACGTTGTGACTCGCCATTGCAGTTGAACCGTACGAACCACGTTGCATGACATACATATATTGCCGAATCTATCGCGATTGCTATTCGACCTAACCTATACGCGATTATCGTAGCAATGTTTTCTCTATATATATAAACCCCTCTGCCAGAATAATACCTCTCGTGTGCTAGTGCGCTTATAAACCGCGCGCTCACGGTTAAATGTCAATGGACTCTTCAAACTCTTGCGGAGGAGTTCCAACCTGTTTCCCCCGTAGACATTTCGCTCCAGGGTAAGATTCATCCCGTCTATTCGCTCTCTTTCTCTCGAGGAACGCATCAAAATTATTAACTAATTACAATAATATCGCATGCACTAGGATTTTTCCAATTTTGACGGTCCTACCAATCCTTAAGGGGTTACAACAGTTGCGTAAGTGGGTAAAAAACAGCTGAAAATCAAATTCCCATTTTTTTCGGGCCCTGGTGATATTTAGAGAAGACGAAAAGTTGCACCATGTTCTCTCATGAAAAAATAACAACGTCTAACTTTTATTTTTCTCAAAACCTTCTCTGTTTTAAGCTACTTCTATCGTTATATCGTTTTTTTACAGATTTTCTTGAAAATTTGGATAAATCTTCTTTAATGTCATTTGCACGTGTGTAATAAATTTTAGAAGCTTTCACCAAGCGGAACGTCCAGATATTTATTGATAAAAATCACAATTTTCGATAGTCTCTCGTAAGAGCTCGTGTTAAAAGTTATATTTTCATCAATAAATATTTTGGCTCCTACATGGCGAAGCCTTCTAAAACTTTGCATACATTTTAATGCAACATCGAAGAAGCTACATTTAGTTTTTCAAAAAAATCTAAAGAAACAAATGTTGGCGATATTTGTAATTATACAGCAAGTACATATTACCTTGGATGACCTTGAATTTGGAGTATGTTGTTCTTTAGTCAATTTCCAACAACTTTTCTTTGTTAACTTATGCCCGCAAACCATTTTTTATGTGAGAAAAATTGAAAAACAATTTTTCGATATGAATGGCAGAATTTTTCGAACTCTTTTTCTTTATTCAATGCAAATATAATAATTATTGTTATGATAAGTGAAACAACCGTTATTTCGTAGGACGTAATATTACATTTAATGCATATTTATTATCCGCGAAATTATCGATTCCGGAAAATGATCCAACGGCTCGTGGCAGTGAGAAAAAAAAGCGCAAATTCTGTTATCAAAGTAACAAACCGGAAGTGTGTTTTTCTGATGACCCATTATGCGATAAGATTACAGTTTATTCTCGGTTCGGAGAATCGAGACACGAGACAAGAAGAAAAAACAGCGAAAATGGGAAAATTTGAAAAATATAATGAATACAAAAAGTTGTTAATAAGATTTGCCTCCATTGGTTAAAGCTCCGACGATCGAATGGCCTGAAAACGTCGTATTTAATTTCGCTAACGAGGACTTTATATATCGCGTGCCAATCCCTCATTTTCTTTCATCCGTCAACCCCTCGAGTGTTTATTTTCGGCACTTTAAAATGGCCACTTTAAATCCAGCTCTATTTTTAATTTATTACGAGAGATTTTTCGTTTTCCTGTTTTTCACTTCGGAATGTGTCAACAAACGTTGAGACGAAACATTTCATGACGAAATATATCTCGACAATGTGTAGAAAAATCAAAATTGTTATTTTCAATAATTGAAATTAAATAATCAATGATTTGTTGCATTTTTTATTGACTTGAGTTTTTTTCACATGATAATTGTTTTAATTATAATTATTAATCAACGAAACGTTGAATAATTCATTTAATTTGACCATTTGAATAATTTCTCATAATTAATCAATTTAATGAATAATAAAAGTCACAAAAAAGGATTGCGAAGTAAAACAAGTGATAAAAGTCAATAAATTCATAAACAACAATGATTAGTTGATATAATTAATGTCCAAAAAATGCTATTCCGATTCGCCATCTTGAAAATGTCTAACGATCTAATAAAACCAACAAATTTTCCCATACACAAGAAAAAACGACAAATTTTTCACTCGTGACTTAAAGAGACATTAAAAACACTCGAGGATTTGTGTGTGGACGCCATGTTTCGTTTTTGTCGAGAGGAAAAGAGAGAAGCTGCATCAAGAGGGCCATGGATACAGAGAGAGTGAGAGACAAAAAGAAAAGAGAGAGAGAGAGAATGAGAGAGAAACACACACAGGACAATGACTGCGATTGTGTCTCGAAGATCGAAACAGAATCTTGATAGTAATGGCGGTAGTTTCTCATACAAAAGATTAGATTTTGTTGCATCAACAACAACAAAAAACCCAGAAAATGACACGAAAATCCCCTGAAACCCACTAGCAACTCAAAAACCCCGATTTATATTTTAAAAAACTTAAAAAAAAACTGTCCTTGCAGCATTGTTCGTTGAAAGCAGCTCTTTGAAAAATGTACATAAACCGAAATCACGAGGTTGACGAAATAATTTAAATTTTGCATTAAAAAAAAAAAAAACAGGAATTTGTTTATTCGAGACATGAAAAATCCTTCGAAAACAAGAGATTCGTTATGTACGGTTCTCGAGAGCTGGTACGACGAAGGTAAAAGAAAACAGTAAGAAAAACACAACAACAAAAAAACTATACCTTTCGCTCTCCCTCGTTGTCCGTGGAGCTCGTCGGTTCTTCGTGTAATCCCTCCAGGGGCGAAGCGTTGAAAAATCCTATCACTGTATATATACATATGTGTATATGTGGGAGTATAAATAGTATATATATATATATATTTATATTCAAATATATATAGAAAGATGGAAAAAGTGTGAGCGCGGCTGCTAAATCAAGCAGTATCGTTGGTCACACAAAATATACATAATGTAAACACACACACGGACACGCACACTCCAGAAAAAACGTAAGAACTCTGGAAATTGTTTATTATTTCATTTTATTCATTCACCTTTGCTCATCGAGCAAATCCCGAGTTTTGTTTATCTTTTCACTGTTTATTATAGAACATTATAATCGAGTGTCACGACGATTTTATTTTTCTCCAATACCAGAATAAAGCACGAGCGAAAAAGAAACGAGGGAAATGAACACAAACCCTCCCGTATTTTCGCTCGCTACGTGCGGGGCTGCTCTTGCCTTGCGCAGCCGGCGCGATACTGCCCGGAGACCGGACAACTCTCTCTCTCCCCCCTTCTACGCCCACTTGGCGCGCCATCTTTGTTCCTCTCCCCCCTCTCCACTTCATTGCGCTCGCTCCCCTCTGTCTTGGCCCGCCGCGCCGTGTGGCACCGACGTAGCAACGATTTTTACCATTTTCGAAACTCTTTCGGATATTCGGTTTCTTTTAGGCAATTTTCATGATAATAACGGTTTTTATAATTACTCCAGTATCCAATAATTGTGAATTAATATTTTGGCTCCTGTATTTTTTTGGACTTGTTTATATTTTCAGACATTTTTGAATTTTTTTAATTAAATCTAATAAATCAATCGAGTCTTTTGGTTTTTATTACTTTATTTTCGAACTATTTATAACCTTTTTTTCGTAGAGATGACGATTTTTAGAATTTCTTTGACAGTAATAATTTCCGAACGTTTTCCGTCACATCAGGAGCGTGATTAGGTAAACGTGAATACGAACGTGTCTGATTGGCTGATTCCACTTGTCAGCCCTTAGAAACAATTTTTTCTAAACTTGAGATTATTTTTGCGTTTTGATAACGATTGTACAATATCGCCGATTGAAGAATTGAACCGAATATATATTTACGTAGATAAAGATCTAACAAAAAAGAATATCGCGTTTAAATCACTTACAACTCACGCTCACTTGATACAACAGACTGAAAAGTTTCTTTACCGACTCAGCTACCGGGCTGCGTTCGTCGACTACGCGTTTATAGTTTTGGGTGTTCGGGAAGGGTGTACGCACAACCTCACGCTCACGGCAGTCTCGCGGAGGTTGATTCAGGAATAAAGTTTTGTTGCCGAGAATTAAATCGGCATATAAATTCAACAAAAAAAAAAAAACAATAAATAATAATCGTCGATTTAAAAAATCTCTAAAAGACGACAAATAAATCTATAACTCTCACACAATTGTATGTACAAAAATAATAAATATACAATACTCTGACTCGCGGGGTTGTGGATGAAAAAAGGAAAAAAACGTCTCTCGAAACGACAGCAGGCATCGTTGTAAAATCGAAGAAAAGTAAACTTGGTGTGATTTCGACGTTTTTTTAAAAACCTTCATCAAAAGTGGCGTCTCTAAATAATATAGTTAATTGAATAAAATAATATATATTTAATAATACATAAAAAATAACGTGCTGCACGTAAATTCGTGATCATGGCGGTGCCCACGGCCGGTGTAGGTAAGTAATTCATTCCTTCTCTTTCTCTCTCTCGTTCTCGAAACCGCTCAAAACTTCGTCCAACGATTTTCTCTTTTTTATCCTTCTTTTTTGCTATTTGTTAACTATTTTCACAACTTTACCATCGATTTTGACAGTTTTTTATCCAATACATACATATACGTCTATGTGTCTCTGTTAATTCGTGTACTTCGCACATTAACATACATATATATATATGTATATACTGCAATGCGCGTTTCAACCGCCCCAAGCCTCGAAAAATCTTCTCGGTCCCGGAATAAGTGGTTTTTCATGACTTTTCTTTTTCACATACCGTCAATTAACAGTCTCGACCCTTTTTTTCAACGTTTTTCACGCTTTTTCCAACACAAAGTCAGTTTTTTGGGTTAATTGATAATTAATTGAAAAAAAAATGGCGACACAGTGGTACCTCGAAATTTTCGCCTGCTCGAGGAACTCGAACAGGGCCAAAAAGGCGTCGGGGATGGAACCATCAGCTGGGGCCTTGAAAATGACGACGACATGACTCTCACACACTGGACCGGCATGATCATCGGACCGCCAAGAGTAAGAATTGCTTTTCGTCATTCAAATTCATCAGGAGTTTAGACGCCGTATAAGAAAATTTGACAGATCATTAAAAATAAATGATTATTACATATTTTTGTGCGAATTTCCAAAAACATCGATTTTATAACAGAAAATTTCAATAAACATTATAATTTCCTGCCGAATGTCAACCGATTCCAAAAATTTGTCCGTTAAATGAAATTTATGGTTTTTTTCAACTTTTTCTACCAGAAAACTTTGATTTCTTCATCGGCAAATGCCTTTTTTTGGGAAACGCCACTGATTTTTTTGTTTTCATTTTCAGACGCCCTACGAAAATAGGATGTACAGTTTGAAAATCGATTGCGGTCAAAGATACCCTGACGAAGCTCCTAACGTTAGGTTTTTAAGCAGAATCAATATGAACTGTATCAACAGTACCACCGGAGCGGTAAGCAAATGTCATTTTTCCATAAAAAACCAAATTCTTACTTTTTCAAATAGAAAATAACCATTTTTCTTGTTTCGGAGGGATTTTTTTCTTCTAAAAACTAATAATAATTATGAAAAATCACGACAAATCAAATAAAATGATAAAAAATCATAATTGTTGCTTTTCGATTTCCATAAAAATTCAAATTCTTCTTTTTCGAAACAAAAATGACCTTTTTTGTTGTTTTGGAGGAAATTTTTCTCCTGAAAACTATGATAAACCATGAAAAATCATAAAAAATCATGAAAAATTATAATCGTTGCTATTTATTTTCCAAAATACCGAAAAAAAAAAAAAGGTGGACAACCGAAGCGTTCCAGTGTTGGCAAAGTGGCAGCGCGAGTTCACCATCAAGACGGTATTGCAAGAGCTGCGTCGTTTGATGACGTTGAAGGAGAACATGAAGTTATCGCAGCCCCCGGAGGGAAGCACTTTTTAGCCCGAAAGCATGAATAATCCTATGGAAGAATGTAAAAGTTGGTTGATATTGAAAATTTCAAAGCCGGAGAAAGAGAGGTTCGAGGCGACAGAATAAAAGATAGAAGAGCAACCAAATAAAGTTTTACAACATCCGCCGTGTGCGAAGGGAACAACGGTTGAAAAAAAAGAAACACTCCAGGAAGTCGAAGAAAGGGACGGAGAGGCGAGAAGAAAAGAAAAAAAAGAAAAAAAAAACAGCTTAAATAATAATAATATTAATATTATTAATTAATTAATAATAATAATTGTAATGAGAAAACAAAACGGTTTTATTAGTGAGTGGTTCGAATTGCATTTTTTTTTTTTTTTGCATTCAGTGCCGCCGTTCCAAGACTCTTAACCCGAGGGCGAACACGTCGACCATAAACACATCCACAAACACACAAACACACACTGCATTAATGAAAAAAAAAAAACAAAAAAAAACTAACAAATTGATATAAAAGCATGAGAAATGTGGTATTTTCAAATTTGGTGAGTTTTGATGCGCCCTGCTGCTTGAAAAGTATAAACAAATTTGAAATAAACAACGAGCGAGAGTAACGCGGGTCACGATAAGTTGTAATTAAAAAGAAAAAGAAAAAAAAAATACAAAAAATACAAAAATAAAAAATCATGCGATATTTCAAACTCTAGGGAATATTCATTATTTTGCTATTTCTTTTTTCGAGTTTTCCGAAAATTGGCACACATAATTTATCTACGATTGCAAGATTACAAACTTTCTATTTTTTTTTTGAAAGGGAAAATATATTTTTGAGTTTTCCTTTTTTTTGCTCGAGATTCAGGGAATATTCTTATTTTCAGTAAAAAAAAAAAACTTGAGGAGGATTCTCGAAGATTTTGTGCAGGAAGAAATGGTTGGGTCGTTGAATCTTAATGTTTGGTTTGTTTTTTCTGTATATATAATATATTTTACAAGTAAGAAGCGATTCGTAAATGTTCGCTTCATTGACAACATTTTCGATTTCCGAAACTTACGAGTACGAATCGTGACATGCCGAAATTCAAAAAAAAGTCGACTAAGATCGAAAAGATCGAGTGTGAGGAGAAAAAAAAGAGAAGTTCACGTATTTATTTTCATTGAGTGTGAGTTTTTATTGAAAATTCGCGATATTTTTCTCCTGTTGATTCGGTTTTTGTTTTTTTTTCTTCAAGCTTTCATTTCTTTTTTTTCGCTCTCTCGATAATTGTTTAAATTAAAAAACTACGGCGTCTCGACCAGCTAACACGATCGTCTCTCGACGAACATTTTATTTTTCTCCTTTTCTTCGGCTGAGCTACTTTTCGGTATTCTTTTTTCTTTTTTCAACTCTTTAATATTTGCTTCTCACAATTGATTTAATTATCGCCGATTTTTCGCAGCAACACACTACTTCTTGCTCTTTGGCGGCAGGAAAGCCAGCTTCGTGTTCTTTATCGTTGTCCACTTGTGTCGCTTCATCCAGTACACTATGGTTAAAAGAATTGTACCGATACCAATTACCTGAAAAATAAAAAAAATCGTCAATAAAACCGCGAAAATCGAGGCAAGATCCAAAAAATAAGAAAAATTCGTAATTTCCACTAAAATTAATCTTCAAAAGTTCGAAAAATTCAATAAAACGATGAAAAAAACTGAAAATTTCGCTCGAAACTACGAAAACTAACGAAATTCGAGAAAAAGTACAGCGAAATTCGAAAAAAAGAACAATTAAACCATTTTTTTTGGCAATTTTATTAAATTGACTGGAAATACCTTGATGGATTGTCTCTGTCGGTCATCGTACTCGTGATTCGAAGTCCACATGAGGAATGTGCAGATGTCCTTTGCTACCTGGGAGGCGGTTGCAGGAGTGCCATCCTCGTAATCGAGTACCTCGTCGTAAATAACTTGGGCCATGCCGATGGCACCACCCGCGAAGTAGGGATTGAAGTGGAGACCCTCTCGGAGGTTTATGCCGGCGGGGGGATCGCAGTAACCGGTCAGAAGCGAGAAAATGTAATTCTAGGCGAAAAAAATGGGGGAAAACAATTATTTATGACGAAATCTGCGAATTTTTTGTAGTTGATGACAATTTTTTGAGAAAAATCGACGAAAAGTCATCATTTTTCGCCGGAGGAAGGTCGGACGTGAAATTTTGTATTTACCTCGCCGTCGTGTCGTCCGTTGATGATGTAAGAAAGATCAGGAGGATTAGCACCACCGTTGGCAACACGAGCAGCCTCTTCGTTCGGATACGGAGCAGGCACGTAATCGGACAATTTTCCAGGACGCATAAACATGTTGCCCTGATCGTCAGGCCCATCTTCAATTTGGACTTCCGCAGCTAGAGCTTTCGCCTCGTCTTCGGTATGCGTCACGTTTACGAGATGACGATAAGCTACGAAATTCAGACTGTGACAGGCTGAACAAACGTTTTTGTACACTTCCCATCCTCGTCGCATACTAAAAAACAATAAAAAAACATCATTTCAACTCTGATTATGCAAAAAAATCAATTACGCTGAAATTTTCATGAAATACTAGCTGACGATTTTTATGAAATACTAAACGATTAAGTTTAGTTAGTCTCTTTATTATAACGTAAAGTAGATGTGAAAAAAATATAAATTGAAAAAACAAATCAAGTATTTTAACCACATGCCAGCAAGACATTTGCTTCATTGAACTTGAGTCAACTTTAAAGTCAACTTAAACTTTAACTTAACTCAAAGTTAACTTCAAGTCAACTTGAATTTCAACGTTTTGCGTTATTTTCAAACAAAACAAACCATAGACAACGTGACGTGCGATGTCAGTTGTGTTTTGTTACTAATCAACGGCTAGATTATTCTTTTGATTTATATATTTTTTTGTTATTGATAAATATTATATTTGAATACTTATTATCCTATTTCGGACTAAGAGAAATCCAAAAAATGAAATATCATAAAAATTGGTCCAGTGGTTCTTGAGTTACAAATGGTGTAACTAATAATAGAGAAAAGTAGAAATAGAGATTATACCTCGCGTGGTCGAGGGATTTGAACCAGCCGTAAAAGTCCCATCCGTACTTGGGAGGATGGGCTATCAAGTCGACAGCTTTCACCGAGTTCTCCAGAGCGTAGATCAACGCTCCTATCCCTCCGGCGCTCACTCCCAGGCATGTCAATAACTGAGAATTTTTCATTTTTTAACTTTTCATTTTCTTCGACGCTTTAGTTGTCGCATTGGGTCATATTGACCCGGAGGTAATTTACGGCATTGGATTATTCGGAATTATCAGTAATCGGAAACAGATTTATTTTCTTGTTTTAATTCTTTTACTTTTTTTTTAAATGCCGTGATGCATTCAGTGTTTTTTTTTCATGAGAAATAGCATTTTTCATGAATACGTTCCTGGATTTTGATGTCAAAAGTAATAAAAATTGAAATGTCAGGTTTCTTTGAACAAGATTGTCACTTTTTTATCAATTGACTTTATTTTCCATTTTTTTGAATTTCTAGATTTTACGTATATCGACGAATTCTTTAAAGCTCCGGGTCAATTTGACCCAGTGTATCGACGCAGTGGTCTGTACCGAAGGATCTTCACAAAGGTTTTGTTCAAAAAACATTTAAATTCTGTGTAAAAAGGAGTAGAAAGGATAATTCTCAGAACGAGTGTCATTATGATGTTGATTTTTCTCACCAATCGTGTAAATCAAGAAATTCTTGGAAATTCGGGAATGGAGACTGGGTAAGGACTTCAACCGGACGAAATTCATTTTTCGCCTGAAATGACCTACCACTTTACGACCCCTGGACCAGTCTCTGCCCACCGTTGAAAACTGGCTCCCCTAGAAAAAAAAATTTGTTCTCGGTGTCATTTTTTTGTCAAAAATGTCAAAAAATGAGGTTTTTCAATTTTTGGCAGACGTGAAGAGAGTTCTGTCGTGTAGTTTTTGGTAAAAGAAAAATTTTGACAGCTGTCGTTGCACGTAAAAATTATGCAAAGAAGAAATGAAGGTCCGACGAACTTTTAATTCATTTTCACTCGATTTAAACTGAAAAGAACAGAAGTTTTTCCACTTTGGAGCCAACGGATCGAGTTGACATACGCCAAAATAAAACTGTTCTATTTTTAAATCCCACTGAACTCTGTCAATAAAAAAGTAGAGAAAAAAAAATTCGAAAATGCTGCTTTGAAAGTGGGAAAAATGAGTTTTTTCAAAAAACAAGAGTTTATTTCAAGATTGATGTAATGATGGCAGCATCACACATTATTTTCCTTTGAAAAGATACATTACATAACAGCAAAGATTGGGTGTTGAAGTGTATTATTGAGATGTTTTAAAAAAACGAAAAAACAAAATTTTGACATTCGAAAAGAAGAAAGTAGAAAAAGGGCAAATAAAATTGATGAAAAAAGGAAAAAAAGTGACATAGCAGCCGACAAACGTAACGATGTTGGCAGAGGGGAGAAACTCAAGTTCAGAATTTTAGCCTCTGCGAACCGAACAGTTTTCAATGAATTTGTTATTTATAAAAATTTGACCGTAGCCAAAAAGATGTTTTTAGGGAGTAAAAAAAATCTAGGTTTGTTTTAAATGCTCAAATTATCTTACCTGATTAAAGAGCGGCCCATTATTTGCCCTGAGAAGGCCAGATCGACAAATTTTACCTAACGACGCCGCCATCTTGGCCAGAGGTGCAATGTGCAGAGAACGCACCTAGTCAGGTGGACGACTCACACGCCAAATGAAAATTCAATTTTTTCTATTGATTTAAACCTCTTAATTGACACATTAATTTTAGATTTTTTTTCTACAAATTTCCACTTTTCTATTCAATGCCGTAGTCGGAAGATCTCTGTAAGTATCGCCGAATCAAATGATCGTCTCTCTTCGATCCTCAGGCTTACCAACCTCCGCCTTTTCCGCGTCAATATAGATATACTTGTCTGCTTTTCTTTGAATCATTATTTCATCACATTTTCTTACGTACTGGTTAATAAAATTGGAGGTTCATTGAGAAGGAATCACGTAACATTGTTGGCATGTTTTTTCAATCCCAGATACGCAAAAAACGATTTTTTCGGAATTTTTTCAAGGTCACGGGGTCGGTTTCCGGCCACGTGAGGGCGTTTCTTTCATTTTAGGCTTCATCGGTGTCATCGCCACTAAATGTGACAAGCCATTTCCGAATTACAAACCCAATTGACTTCTGGACAATTTTCAAGAATAATCCTAATACCACAATCTTCAGTCAATTATCGACACATCGAATGCTACAAAGTTTAAAAAGAATATGTGGTCGTTCATAAATCACCGAAGAACCTGGCAGCCTTCGATCGACGTCGGTTCCAATTCGTTTTCTAATTTTCTATTTCACTTAATTACAAATAAATAATTATAAAATAAAATAATTATAGATTCTAAATATTCATGAAAAGATATTGCGCAACGAATTTTAAGAATTCTCAAATTTCAAACAGCAGTCAGCCCTCTGGTGGTCCCGCGCTGTATTCAACAACTAAGAGGCGTCGTTTTTTCGCGCATGCGCGTAACGCCCCGGTAGGGTATTGAAAAGTTGGTAAGACTGTTAAAGTCTGGAGTGCGAGCGAGTGTGAGTAAGAGAGAGAAGAGAGCGTTGGCAAAATCTTGGGGTCCGTTGGTTGGTTGCGTGCGGTGTGGGTCAGATGGTGTCGTGAATCCTGTAAGATCGCATCAATCGTGACGATTATTAAATATAAAAGGGTAGAAGAGAGTAGTTGTAAAGATGAGCGCTGGAATGCCGGAGCTCGGCTCCAAGATAAGCCTTATTTCGAAGGCTGATATAAGGTACGAGGGACGTTTGTTCACGGTCGATCCACAGGAGTGTACAATTGCTCTCGCCAACGGTGAGTCTTTTTTACGTTTCATTTCATATATATATGTATGTATTCTACGTGATAGAAAAAAAGCAAGATGGATACCGATAATCGATATACACGTACGAAAGACACAGCATCGTCGCCCCAAGCTTCTCTTCCCGGTCTTTTTCTTTACCCAGTTAAACTCTTTTTTCCATTACCCATTTCAACACCCTACTTTTTCCCAACCCATTTTTACTTTTTACACAGCTTCCGGTGCATTTTTTGCCACTCGCTAAATTCACTCTCTCTCTCTCTCTCTCTCTCTTTTCATCGCACTGGCGCTCGCGTTTCCTCGGCTTCTCCGACCCGCTTTATTTGCCCGAAAATTGAAAAAACATACTCCAAAGCTTCGAATTCTTCAACGATCCCGATTATTCGTCGAAATTTCGTCAAACCCTTATCAAATTTTGCCAAAACTCAGTTTTCGATAATTCCCTCAAATTTGACGGTTCGTTACCGAAAATTTGCATTTACTCCTCACAAATATCACGAGTTCTCGAACTTTCGTCCACATCGCGCAATATAATTTTGAAAATTTCACCAAAATATTAATTTATTCGAATTTTTCAAAGTCTTCAAATTCGTATACGTTATAAATCTTGTTAAATATCACTGAATTTTCGACCCGCGAGCACGTTTTCTATTTTCCAGTATTCACCCATTTATTGCTGTTGATATTTCGATGAGATTTCTTTTTTTTTTTCTCTCGCTCGAGGTCTTTGTCTCCTTACAAACAACTTTAATCTCACCATTCTATACTATGTATGCATAATATATACATGTATACATAAAACTCGATATGTCTCGTGTTCAGATATGGAGCCTTTGTTTACAAAGTTTTTCTACGTGTCCTTGTCCCCTACAACAACATTGTTGACCTCGTAACATACGAATTTCGTACTTAATTCTCAAAAACTCACGATTTCTTCTAAAAACGGTTAGGAACGTGGAATTTCAAAGAGAAAAAAATACAATTGCTCTGTAAACCGAGATTATCAATTGAATTAACTTATTTATTATCAATTTAATGTTAAGCTCTGTCAAAAATGAAATTAACTTTGTCCAGTTCATTGAAAAATTGAGAGAAAAAAAAAAGACGACATTTTTTTCACCCCAACATCAATGGCCTCGTTCATACAAATTTATGCTTCAATAATCATTTTTAAATTCTTAAATAAACATTTTTTAAATTCTTTATTGAACATTTTTAATCGGATTAACTCGTTTTTCATCGATTAAAAAAGATTTTTTTGCAACAAATGGTCAATTTCTGTCTAAATTGTATTCAGATTTTGACAAGCTGAGCTGATTTTGTACAAAAAAACGACTTTCATTCACGGCAATACAATAAAATCAATATCCAATGATCTCGATTACTGTTTTTTTTATTTATTCTTTAAATACAAAAGTGTTGAACCCTCAAAGATCAAAGGAATTTTGAAAACTGACCTAAACAAGTGTCAAAAACTAAAAATCTCACAATTTTCTGCATGTTAATTACAGTGCGATCATTTGGTACGGAAGAAAGAGAGACCCAATTTCCGGTAGCGCCGCAAAACCAAGTTTACGAATACATCCTTTTCCGAGGCTCGGATATCAAGGATATTAGAGTCGTCAACAACGTCAACAATATTCCAAATGATCCGGCGATCGTGCAGGTAAGATAATTTTTTTCCAACGATAAAATTGCTCAAAAATTCGCTCAAAAAATGAGAATTTGTTGATTATCAAGAAAAATGATAAATAATCCAACGTTTGACGAGATAATTGACCAAAATGACTTATGAAAACAAAGATGACGGTGCAACCGTCGATGGGACAACAATCTTATCAACCGCAGCCTGGTTATGGTCATCCGATGATGGGCCAAATGGGGCCGATGGGCGGACAGTACGGCGGACCCTACGGCATGGCCATGGGTGCGATGGGCCCGGTGATGGGTATGCCCAGCGGCGCGAGAGATCCTCGCGGATCAAGACCTCCAAGTGAGTTGACCTCCGGACTTGTGGGTGAACCGAACGTCATCACAATACCGAACACACTGCCAACGGCCAACGTTAAGCCGTTGACTAAAGATCAATCTCTGGAAGATGGTAAAAATGTCTTGTTGTTTTCTTCCTTCTCTCCGCAAGCCTCTTTGCTCGCTTTGCTCTCTTTATTGCTCGCTCGGGCATGCCAAGTCCTGACGCTGCTGATGTTCCTGACACGCCGACGACCATGGACTTTTCATCTTTTGCACGCTTCGATCTGCTCATTTTTTCATATTTTTTTGGCAATTTATCGCCATTGATTTTCAATGTTTATCATTTCTCTGTTGAACTTTCAATCTTGTGTACTTTTTTTCCATTTTTTTTAACGTTCCTGCATTTTGTTTTGGAAATTATGCTCAATTAATTTTTTAAAACAATTCTTTTTTCGCATGATCGTGCACCAAAGGTTTGAAATACTTTATTATTCATTACACACACATTGAAAATATCATCTTCCATGAGAATTATTTTTTGCATGCTTGTTTTTTCGTTTGTGTTGTCCTCTCAAATTCTAGAATTGTTATTTGCTTATTTTCTTGAAAATGTGCTTTGCTTTGATTGCTTCTATTTGTAGATTTTGAGATAATTGAATTTACTTGTTGAATTTGAAATGATGAAAAAGTTTATGAATTCTTCAACGAACTTTGAAAACTGTCAGTTGTACAAATTTTCATGTGAGAAACGTTGATTTTTCTTTTCACAAAATTCTAAGTTTCTATTTCCCAATTCTTTCTTAAAGTTGCATCTTCTAAGAAATACTTTTTTTCTTTTGAATAAACAAAAAAAAAGCAGATGTTTCGAATCTGACGAGAAACGTTGATTATTCTTTCAAAAAAATTCAATGATTCTATTTTCCAAATTCTTTCCAAAAGTTGCATCTTCTAAGAAATACTTTTTTTCTTTCCAATAAACCGAAACAAAAAACAGGTGTTTTGGATCTGATAAGCGGAGGTTCTCGCTCGACAACCCCGACTTCTTCTCTGTTAACGAGAAAAAGTCCTACGATTGACCAGGGCATTCAAGTTGGTCATCAAGCGCAGCATCAACAACAACAACATCACCATCAACAGCAACAGCCTCAGCAACAGCAACAACAGATGCACCAATCGAACAACATGATGTCCAAGTTTGGCGATCAAAGCCACAACCGAGCTGTCCAGCCGCCGCGTCGTGGTCGCGATAGGTGAGCAAAATATTTTCCATCGAAACTATCATTAATTTCAACAATTTATTCGAAATATTGCAACTATGAATTCAAATAATAATAAAACTCGATTATATTGGGTTAGAAAAATAGAACGAAATTAAAAGATTGTCAAATTTCATGAAATTCTTATTTTAATGAGTTTTTCAATATTTTTTCTAAATATTGCAATTATTGATTCAAATAATAATCAAACTCGATTATATTGGGTTTGAAGAAAAAAAAACAATGATTTTCATGAAATTCTTATTTCAACGAGTTCTTTTTTTTCGATTCGTTCTAAGATAGAAATTGGATTCGTACTTTAATTGTAATGACTTTTTTTTCCAATTTCTCGAAATAAAATAGTCCCGGAACCGGAAGAACTCCACGAGGAATGGGTCAATATTCGGAGAGAAAGCACGAAGCAATGAAGCAAGATGGACAATTGCATGAACAAGGACATCCCCAGGGTATGCATGGCGCAGGACGCGGTCAACGCGGTGGTTGGATCGCACGTGGTGGCAATATGCGAGGAGGTCGGGGAAGTCGCGGTGGCCGCGGGGTTTTCCGTACCAATCAACCTGGCAATACTGGTGCCAAACCGAAAAATACTCTGAAATTCGACAACGATTACGATTTTGAACAAGCGAATACCGAATTCGAGGAGCTCAGGTAATGAAAATATTTATTAAAAAACGCAAAAATTTGCGAATTCGAGGATCTCAATTACCGAAAAATTAAAAAATACAAGAATATTTGATTCGATCGGGATTTTTGGATCAATTTAGGAACAGAAATGCTAAAAATTACATGATTTTGGAAAAGCGAATAGCGAATTCGAGGAGCTCAATTACCGAAAAATGAAAAAAATACAAGAATATTTGATTGAGTCGGAATTTTCACTCGATCTTGCAAAAAAAATGGAATAATTGTTGATTATTCAAAAGATTGATTTAGTCGATATCTTTGGATAAATATTGAAAAAAAAAGCAAAAAATTGCATGGTTTGTGCCGGGTTCGTTTCATATTATTCTAATGAAACGACGAATGTGGATGCCATGCTAAATAAAAATGTTACGACGACTAAAATCGCCACTTTTGTCAATAGTGTTCGATCCACTCGTCGTAACGACATTTTATCTGAATCTCTGCCAATTCCGCAGGTTTTTTTTTTCAAAACCAATGGATTAAATGAATAATAAATAAATAATTTTAATTCCGAAACAGATCTCGATTGGCTAAAGCAAAGATCGACGCCGGTACAGAAAACGAAAAGAAAGACGACAGTGGCAACGAAACGGGAGCTGGGGAAGGAGAGCCCGAGGAGGATCAAGACGTTGTTCACTACGACAAATCCAAATCTTTCTTCGATAACATCAGCTGCGAAGCTGTCGAGAGGAGTAAAGGGTTAGTAATTTCATCATGGCATTCAAAAAAGAGAGAAAAAAATAAAACTTTATTTCATTCTTTTCAAAATACCGTTACAAGTTGCGCATTTAACATTCGAATTTATTTTTATTTTTAACTTTATAAAATATGATGATCTAAAAATCACTTATTCTCTCCAAACTTTTATGAAAAACTTAAGAGCGCTAAGTTTTCAACACGCTTTTAAACCAAGTTCAACGTTTCAATTGAACGTTTTGTTACTGGATTTATATTACAGCGTGTCTTATTAACGCGGAAAAATAAAAAGAAAAACGATAGTTTTGAAAAACCATCAATTTCTCTGGGTTTTTTCAAAGAATTATCCGTATTTTTTTGACCGATTTTTATGCACCAAGTCTCATTTTGTTCCTTAACTGATCCTCTACGAATCCACTGCGTAGATTTTATTTGTTTTTTTAGCGAAAAAACTTTTTCATAAATAATTTCTGAACGAACGAACTTGAATGAAAATTCATGTGGTCCGTTCGTAAAGGATCAGTGAAGGAACAAAATGAGACCAGGAGCATTCAAATCGGTTCAAAAATACAAGCGATTCTTTGAAAAATCCCGATGAAAATGTGTCATCGTAAAAATTTGCATTTATCAGTTGATGGTTTTGCAAAATTATCGTTCTTAACATATTTCCACGTTAATAATACATGCTGTTATATAAATTCTCCAACAATTCGTTGAATTTTTACGTTAAACTTGATCTTGAAGCGTTTTGAAAAGTCACACAGTCATTTGACGAGTGTGCAGTACATTATTAACCTTAAATTCTATAAAAATGCATGTTAAAGAGAAAAAATAGAAAAAAAAGCGTATCGTTGAGGAAAAAAAGGGTCTCACGTAATTTGGAATCGAAACACGATTCCACATCTCTCGGGTAAATTTGTTCGCAGAAGATCGCAGCGTACAGACTGGAGGAAAGAGAGAAAATTGAATTCCGAGACGTTCGGTGTGGCGTCGACGAGACGAGGAGGTTTTCGAGGACGCGGTTATTATCGCGGTATGGGAGGAATTTATCGCGGCGGCGGTGGCGGTGGAAATATGGGACCAATGGGGCTCGGGCCCCAGGGAATGGGCCCGGGGGGTCCTGGGGGTTTTCGCGGAGGTTATCGGGGCCAGCGAGGCAACGGTAATCGCAAGCCCCAGGGTAACCAGCAGCAACAAATGCAGGGGAACCAAAATCGTGCCAACAACGAACAATCGTCGTCCTCCGTAAATCAGCAACAGAACTCGACCGGCCGTCTGGTAACGGGTACCGCGTAGAAAAGCAATTAACTCTCGTCAAATTATTGCTGAAGAAAAAAAACTGATAAGAGAAAAAAAAACAACCTCGACCCTGACTTTTTTTGACGGATAATTCTTAAAAAATTATATTTTTCGATTTTTTTTACATTTTTTCTCAACGGATTGTTCTTGGAATCAGAATTCCAAGGTGTTTATCTTTTTTGTTTGTTTGACAAACTGAGCCAGGAATGTTCCGCAAGCAATTGTAAAAAACAAAACAAAACAAAAAAATGTGGAATTTTTCTCAAAACTCCATGAATCTGCCAAATAAATTCTGACTCGCGGGAACAATCGGACGAGAAATTTTGTAAAGGATTCTTAATGATAATTGAACAACAACAAATACACGAGGGAAGTTAAAAAGAAAATAAGGAGATAAGAATAACTGAAAAATGAGAAATAAGAGAAAGAGATAACTCGAAAACGCAAAGATAAAAAAAAGAAAATACAACGCGACATTTTGAAATAAGTATTCACTTAGGATTTAAGATTTTTACGGATACGTTCTTCGCGCCCGAAACGCAAAAACAAAAAGAAATATGAGTCAAACGTAAAAGAAGCCAAAAATACAGAGAGACGAAAACGACAGAAACTCAAAGAATCTTGTAACCTGGGCTTTTCTTATTTTTCTAATGAGTTCAACGAAGAAAAAGGAAAGATGACGATTCATTATTTTCTTTGTTTTCTGTCAAAATCTCGCTGTATTTCAGTCTTAAATTACAATAAAACGGAAAATAAAAAAAAAGCAAGAAACAATCGACTTTGCCGACAGACTGAAAATCACTGGAATTCGAGAAGCGACGAGAACATGTAAACTTTTTTTTTTTAATTTTTTTTTTCTGAGCAACAAGACATTTGGGGGAGAGTGGAAATTCGTTCTGAGATCCAGAAATAAAAAGAGGTTGTTGTCAATCTCTTGAGTCGGTCAATCATTGATAAAGTTTGTTTCATAAATAACAATAATAATAATCACAAATATAGTTTTTTTTTGTTTCTTTTTTTTTAACGTGGGATCAACGCGAACAGAATTTAGGATTAGTCAACAAAAAATGTAAACAATGAGGGAGAAGAGTTATATTTTGAAAATAGCATGCGAACGAAATTGTTTGTTTCTTTTTTTCGCAAGTTTCGCGCGAGTTTTTTCCGACCGTCCGACGCAACGACCAGTTTTCTCTCTCACTCTCTCTCTCTCTCTCTCTCTCTTCGTCTCGTTCTCCCGAAAATTAGAGACAAGAATTCTGGAATGGCGATTAATTAGAAGCGGGAAAAAAATTACTTTAGATTGACAAAAAGCAATTTTTTTCGTTCACAATGCTGGACATTTTTTTTTTCTTTGGGAATTGTTGGATCGTGTCCGTTCGTCGGTAGCTGATGGATTTATTGAATTATTTTGTCTGTTTTCGGGAGAAACGAGTCTCGAGAGACTGGACCGTCGCGTACGACCGAGTGATTCGTAATAAATTAGTATCAATTGTGCATTGTTGTAAAAAAAGAAAGAAAACTAAATGAACGAGAGAGAAAACAAGAAATTTCATAAAAATATAAATATTATTGTTTCTTACTGCTTCCGAAAAAATAAAAACAAAACGTAAGAATTTATTGAATACGAATATTCACAAATTTATTACCACTTCCGGTTTAATTACGTGGTAGAGGATTCGAAATAAAGATTTTTGATAAATCCTCAACGAAGATATTTGACTCAAATATGCTCAACGAAGAAAAAAAAAACAAAACATTCTTGAGACACAAATAATTCCTCAAAGAATTTTTGTCATATTATTATAAATATTGTTCCTTTTTTTTCTTCATTACTTGAATAATGGGAGGAGAGAATTACAATGAGAATGAATTTGAAAGAAGAAAAAACGAGATTGCAGTCTTCGTAGAATTTAGGACGTAAAACAAAAAATAGAGCAACAACAAAATAACTGAAAAGAGAGAAGAAATGTTGGTTTTTTTTTTGTACGTGGACGTTTCGCGTGAAATTTTCGTACGAATTTCGAACAGCAGGAAAAAAACGTGTTCAAGGAAATGTCAAAGAAAATCCTCGAACCCGTGTCTGTTTATTTATCGCATGAAACACACAAAAATCTGAAAAAATTAAACTTTAAGTTTCACGTCGAACGGCCGCGTACGCATTCGAAAGAAAAAGGCCTGGCAACTTTTTATTTATTTGAGATTGATTGACTCTACGTGGATTATTTATCAGAGAAAAAAAAACGATCGAAAAAAATTTGTGAAAAAACACACACCCACGAAAAAACCAGAAATTTTTCTCGCCGAAAAGTTAATTTTTACTTTTACGATACTTACTACACACAGGGTTTTTTTCAATCGATTATTCGTTTTTTCTTTCCAAACAAGTAAAAAACAAAAAAATTAACTAAAAAATAAAATTATAATAAATAAATACAAAACGCCTGTACAATTGTGTACAACGAAGCGTTCTGACAAGTGTCTAGACATATATATATATATAAATATTATATATAATTGGAAAAAGTGAAAAAAAAACAATATGGAGGATTGAATAAAAATGGAAAATACATTGAAGCCGAGCTGAGATTTTTTTCGACGTTTTCTCTCACGATTGGACGAATAAAAGGATGAAACTCTAGAGTATTTTTCCAAAATAGGAGAAATAATGGAATTAAAATTGAATAAAATTTCCAAAAACAACCTTTTACCTTAGAATTTTATTATTTTTTCTCCAATAGTTGTACAAAATCGTGCACAACAATAAAAAAAAGTTTTAAAACGATAATAATTGCAGGAAAATTGGATGGAGGAAAAAAATGACAAGAAAATCGCGTCCAATTGAAACAAAAAAGCACAAAAGACTCACGAACGTCGAGTCAAGTTTCAAAAGATCGAGAGAATAACTAAATTAGTCCAAAAATCATTTCCAGTCGTCGACTGAAAGTTCGAAAATTCATAATCATTTGAAAAGGCAAGTTTGATTGTTTTATTACTGAAAATTGAAGGAAACTAGGAAGAAAAAGAAAGAGAGAGAGAGAGAGAGAGAGAGAGAGAGAGAGAGATTTTAGGTGAGGAAATAAATAAAAAAATAATAAAAATACGATAATTTGTTTAGCGGCTGTTATTTTTGTATGGCCCTCCCAGAGGGTCCCAAACATACATTCATAAAAGCCTAGAAGTTAGTTGAAATATTCGATTAACACAAAATGGTAAAAAAGAGAGAAAAAAAAAGGTAACGAAAAACAAAACAAAAAAAAACCAATAGACTTTCGTCATGGAGTTTGCTGCTCGCTCGTAATGAATTATATTAAACAAAAAAAAAAGGTAAAAGAATAAGAAACTGTAAATTCGTAATGATTGTTTCGGAAAATCGACCGGTTTCGAGAGTTAATGAGAAAAACGAAAAAAACAAATAAAAATAGTAATTAATAATTAAGACTTTCCTTAGTCTATGGTGAAATGGAGCTGAAAAATTTGTTTTGTACAGCTGTTGTGATTCAAGTGATGCTGAATAATACTGAAATGATGAAATTTCAATGATTTTTCTACTTCGTTTTCTTTCGTCTCGTCCAATATTTCCTAGTCGTTTGAAAAAGTTGCGATTTCTTTGAAATTTTCTTCTGGTTTTTTCTTTTTTTCCAGATTCCTCGTATTATTATAAATAACATTTATTTTATTTCCTTGTCGATATCGTTCCACGCACCGTTTCGTCGAATGGATCTTAAAAAATCCGCGAACCGAGCTGTGTACGAAAAACGAGTTGAAAAATGTCGATTTTTCGAAAACTGAAAGTTTCATTTAATTCTCTTCTCATTTACGATTGTTTTTTCTTCGTTTTTTTTTCAATTTTGGAGATTT
This sequence comes from Campoletis sonorensis, assembly GCA_013761285.1. Taxonomy (NCBI): domain Eukaryota; kingdom Metazoa; phylum Arthropoda; class Insecta; order Hymenoptera; family Ichneumonidae; genus Campoletis; species Campoletis sonorensis. The sequence goes on from JACEOJ010000086.1 coordinate 499,808, forward strand.
TAAACTTTGTTCTTATTGCAGATACCCTGAGTCTTGGAAAACCTTTCATTTTATCGAAAAAATGAAAAAAATGAAAAAAAAACAGTTCACGAGCTTTTTCCAAGCCACGTGGCTTTTGTCGAGTTTCGGAAATTTGTCGCCTCTCCGTCCGGAGAATTTTTCGGTCCAGATCTCTCAAGCACAACTCATCAGTCCCGTTCTCGTGTTGTCACAAACTTCTCGTATCGGTCGACCTCTCATCACTTTGCTCTGTTCAACGATTACGAAATTGTTTTTGTAGCAACGACGCAACGATCTGTAAGCCGGCGTGTAAATCTCGTAAGCTGCGCGACCATTTTCCACAACCCACGTGCTTCCGGAACGTCCTCCTTTCAAAACTGACATCAAACCTTGGGCAACGACGTAAGGACTGAAAAAAACGAAAAAAACAAACGAAAATTGAATTTTTTTCAAATTCTATGATCAAGGCTTTTCATTATACTGAAAAAAAAGAAAAAAAAAACAAAACTCACGTTTGTATGGGAAGCTCTTCGAGATTTTTCACAAAATCTGCTTTCATGACTCTCGATAAAAGACGATTTGGACTGTTTATTGTCAAAGCAGTCTCTGTCAAACCAGGGCAAAGTGCCATCACGCGAACTCCAGTTTTTTTCACGTGATACGAAGCCTTTGAGAAAAAAAAATCATAAAATTCATGGAAATTCATTGAAAAAACAACAATTTCGGGGATTTAAATTACTTGGAAAAGTTGACTTACACCGAGGGATTGTGAAAGTCCAATTATAGCGTGTTTAGTCGCTGTATAAACAGGCAATTGTGCTGTCCAACGATAGTCAATGTGTTGTGCTACGTTTACGAGAACTCCGCCTCGTCCAGCTTGATTTTTTGCCATGTAGTACATCCCGAGACTCGCTACATTCACCATTCCACCCTAAAAACACAAATAATCAAACGTTTCATCAATTTTTCCCTCTTATTTCGATTTATTTTTCAAATTTTTCTTACAATATTGACTGATATTTCACGCTCCCATCTTCGCTCGTCCAATACGCCAGCGTTATTAATAACAATGTCAATTCCACCGTCCAACGTTTCATTGGCGTTGTTGAAAGCATCTGAGGACGAGAAAAGACAAAAAAAAATACAATTTATCGTATTTTTTAGATAATTTTTACACTATTTTTCCATTCAAATTTTTTTTTTGATACTTTTCATGAAATATCTTCTTTTTTTCTCACAACTACTCACCCAACATTTGTTCCCGACTCGTAGTGTCACATTGCACAAATTTCACTTTTCCAGTACCGTAAGTTTTCTCGACCGCTTTGACAGCTAAATTGGCGGCCTCGGAGTCGATGTCAAAAATCATCACCATCTGCGTCGAGAAAACATTCATTTTGTCATTTTTTTTCTATAAAATCAACAGTGTACTTGTTTTTTTTTTTCATTATTTTCACTCACACTCGCACCGTGCTGTATAAAATGATTGACAAAAGCGTAACCCAGGCCTGCTGCTCCACCGGTTATTATTACATTTTTGCCACAAACAAGCCCATTTATCAATTCGAGCTCTTTAGCCTTTTCCGAGGCTGAGGTACGACGACTTTTTTGATGTTGAACAGTTTCTGACGAATTTTCAGCTAAAATTGACAAAAATTAATCAAATGACATTTCAAGTATTCGAGTTTTCGATTGAAATGTCAAAAAAATGGCAAATCGATTTAGAAGCTTTTTTCGTTCGAACGTACCCATTTTTTATTAGGACGGAGAAAAATTGAAAGAAAAAACTAAGCAAAATGGGGTGTTTCGTGAAATAGATCGATTCGACGTTTGTCCAGTGTTTGGAGGCGACTAAACTTCCAAGAGTCGTTCGGGATGGTATTTATACGGTGACGAGTTAATAAAATGGTTGGGATCCACGCGACTGACCGATCATTTTGGATCTTGACGCGCGTGACCCGCGATGAAAAAGGTCGAACAAATTTTATGCACATGAGATTCGCCGCAATCTAACGAGCATATTAAAACGCGAGAGGGAAGCAAAAGTGGCGTATCAAGCTTTTTCTCCTTTTTTGTTTTGTTTGTTTGTTTTTTTTTCTTTCCACTCCAATGAGGACTTGTACATATATTTTTGCAAAGATATGAAGTAACGCAGTGTGCCAACTAAGCAAATTTTATCAGTTTTTATTTATCGAATCACGCGCGCGCCAGTCTTCTTCTTTCTTCCGGCTTATCGATGACGACGATCACGAATTTGTTTATTTTTTTCCAAGTTTCTCTTATTCGACGATTTTATCCCTTGCTCCCCGGGTCTTCCTGTCACTCCTTCGAACGCGAGAAACTTTCGATCTCTTGTTCTTCAAGAAAATACGATTTTTTGGGATTTTCATAACCTCAAAAAATGTCTATTTTTTTCATTTTATTCTCAGTTACGAAGTTTCAAAACTCGACGATCATTTCTTCACTTTTTATTCATTTTCTATGGTTTCTTATGGACGTTTTCATTCAAAAAAGTAAATTTGTTCGACATTTTGAAGTAGAAAAGACCCTGAAAAGTCGCATTTCGAATTTTAAGCTTTTTCTAACGAATTTCACGGATTCATCGTGCCAGAAAATTCGAAAGAGAAAGAGAAAAAGAGTTTATTGGCCTTTGACCATATTCAGCAATGCGTCGATACCGACTTCGATGAACTTTATACCCGCGAGAAGATCCAGATAGCTCTTAGCACTGAAAATAGATATTCGATTCTCTTCTTGCTCGCGCTCGAACATTCGTTTCTATCGATGATGATAAACGGCGGGTAAGTATTCGCTCGGACCAGCGATCGTATGAGATTTTTTTTCTCTTTCTCTGTTTTACATTGTCGAGTCCCCTCATTAATCATTTTTCTCCGATTTCATTATTTTCCTTCATTTCTTCCATTTTTTTTCAATTGTTCGTTTTGTTTTTTTTCAACTCATCACGGGCATGCGATAATGGGAAAAAACGTCTCGGGGTAGAAACGTTGACACCGCGCCCGAGACGCGACAGCGAGGCCAGCACGCGTACGCCCTTTTTGCCCTCGTTTTATTATTTATATTCCACTTTATCGCACACTACGCCTCCGTGTGAGTTTCCTTCTTATCCGTGTCTACTTCACAACGCATTTTACCGCATCCCAGACTTGTTGCGACTCAAATATTTCTCACTATTATTATTATTATTATTATTATTATTATTATTACAAATTCATTAAAATGTTCGAAAAATTATCCAAAAGTCGACTTTATTTCCAAAAACCCGTTGATTTTGGTACTTTTGTCTATAGAGTGAAATTAACCCTTCAACAGGTTTTTTTAGTTAATTGGAAACTACGAATTATCGAGGTTATGTAATTTTTCGAAATGGTCCTGAAAAGAATGCTGTAGAACTGGAAAGTTGGTTTTTTTCATTTTTTGTTGGATTGAATTCAGTGAGAATTTAGGTTTAATGATATTTTGTTCTGAAATTTGAATCACTACCACAGGGAAGAGAAAAAAATAAAAATCAAGGTTAGATTTTTGTGAAGTAGCGATTGTTCGAAAAAAATCAGATGTTTATACAATTTTTGTAAACATTGAATGTTAATGACGTTAGGTGACATATCTGTAGGTCAAAGAATAATAAAAAAAAAAGAATATTTGAAAAAAAAGTTGGAACTGCGCGTTAGTCTGGTGGGTCATGAAACGTTACAAATTTTATCGTTCAACGAGAGGAAAAAATTCGATGTATCCGTGCACTCTTGACGTTTGACGATAAGAAAATTTCGACGAATTTCTCGTCGGATAAGAATTGTTTTCATTTTTTTACATAATTTTGAGCTGCGTTCTGTTGATTGACAAGAACAAAAAGATTCCCTTGAGAAAATTGAATGCGGAATTAAAAATATCCCATGAGTCGCTCTCTTATGTGATTTTTTTATCCTCCCTATCTGAAGCAGACATTTCACAAACAAATATTTCGATTTATCTCGAAAAGTGCACTTTTTACGTGTGCGATAAAGATGCATGACCTGTCGCATGTCTCAGACACCAAGATCCATCAACGTAACGAACTTTATCATTAATTTTCAGTGTTTTCACTTTTTTCTTCTTTAATCTCAATTTTATAAGGACTTTCGAATTCAGTTGTTATTCGAAAATGGAACTTTTCAGAATGACAGTATACAACGAAATTTGAGGTTATTTGATGTGTTTTTTTTCGCTATGAATTCGTTCAATTATTTATTCATTGAGAGAATGGATAACCATGATTCTTGTCTTATTTCTTTTGTTTATTCATTTATTAATTTTTCATCAGATACAGTATTTCACTTCGTAATTATAACGATCTATAAAAATAAGTTTAATTTACAGGAATAATAATCGTTGTTACAATAAAGTAAATGCAAAATTATCCAAGAGTCTCCAAATTGGGAATTTCTTCATTTATTTCCTTTTGTGGCATCGCGTCCGGCAATTGAACCTCGTAGACTGGTTGGCCATCCTCGCTCACCCAAATACTTCCGTTTTGAGCGCATCTTATCGCGTACACCAAACCGTGTGCCACCGTTTCCGATCTTTGTCAAAAATAAAATTGGAAAATCATTTAATTAATCACTGTAATGAAATAAATCGATCGCCACACGAATTCATTTCAGATCTGCGGTCGTTTATCGCGCATACCGCGAAAACGGTTGGAGTTAGAGCAAAAACCGACAGAACCAATCTTGTAGAGCATCAAATTTCCTACAAAAAAGCTCCCCAAGCATTTTTTTCTATCTTCAGTAGTTTAGCCCCGAGAGCTAATTGAAAAAACATCTTATTTGAATTTACGAATTTCTAAACATTTACGAATTTTTGGAACCGCTGTCATGGCTAAAGGGACAAAGAATTTTTGCATTAAATTTATTTCTACTCTACCAAATCGGTTTCACAATATTTTGCTCTCTGACCATTGCAGTAGTATGGCGATTAGAAAACAAGAATCCTTCCACATTCAATTCGATCCTTTTTTTTCGTAAAACCCTGCACACAAAAACAGCGAAATAATTTATAGAAATTTATAGACTTCAATGTCCACTAAACACTGTTCGCTCGGCCGACAATAGTTTCCACTCCGTCCCACTCGAGCGCCACCAGCGACAGGAGTGGGGGGTGAAGAAGCATCGAAGACCTCTTCACTGTTCATGTGCTCCTGATACCAGGCGAAATTTCCAATGTCTGAATTCCCCACGAATTGGTTGTTTCGAGGACTTTTACGATGCCATTTTTTTTCGTCGTTGTTTATCCCACCGTAATATCGAATTTGTCACAAGTAAATATATTTTTTTTTTTTTTCTAATTTTAATAAAATAAACAGTATTGAAAAATCTTTCACCTTTGCGGATGGATATTCGGGCAAGTAGAACCAGAAATTTCGGAAGTTTCCGTATTTTCGGAATCGCTGTCAGATTCAACACTGGTCAGATTTTCCAAAACTGGCGTTTCCGAAACTCCGGGACAAAGAACCACGATTCGGACTCCCGTCCGACGATAATGGTACGGTTGCTGAAAAAAACGAATAAAAAATCAAAATAAATAAATAAAAATTGATGAAAATATTGTAAATATTGAAATTAGTACGAAAACTCACCGAGTAAGATCGACTGAAACTTACGACCGCGTGCTTGGTCGTTGAATAAATGGGCAATTGTGGACAAGCTTCGAGACCAAGAACCGAAGCAATATTAACAACAATTCCACCTTTTCCACCGTTGTCTTTGCCCATTTGTTGAACCGCCAAAAAAGTTCCACGAATCACCGCAGTCTGGGATATTAAGGAAATTCACTTTTTCTTTTCTTTTTACAATTCCTCTCTCATTTTCAGCATCAAATTTCTTTATTTATTAAACACTCACGACATTAACTTCAACGGCCTTTGAATAATCGTCCTCGTTCACGACTTGAGCATTGTTTACGAGTATATCCAATCCACCAAGTTTCGTCACAGCGTCCTTGAATACAGCTAAACAATTCGAAATAATGTAAACACGAGTAAAAATTCTAAAAGCGATCGAATATCAAGGTTTTGGAACAATTATAATGATTTTTCAATTGAAATTTCTATTATTCTCGCAAAAAATCTCTTCCCCGGGAAAAAAAACCTTTGACAAGTACATTTGTTGACTATACTGTTCCCATTTGTTGTCACAGAATTTTATAGTCGCTTTAGGATGGAGTATTAAAACAAAAAAAAGCAAAAATCAGTCGGGCTTTGAAAAAAATCACCAAAATGTATGAAAATAAAACTCGGTCATGATTTTTCAATCGAAATTTCCATGATAAACACTTACCATCGAATTCTGTATTTTGGCTGACATTACAAGGCACAAAAACTGCTCTGTTTTGACCAAATTCTCCATTCAGTTGATCAGCTGCTGATTGTCCAGCTGATTCTCGAATGTCGATCATTATGACGCACTGTTGTGTCAATTTTTGTGTTTAATTTATTGAAAGAAATAAATAAATCATAAGAAGAAGGGAAAAAGATTTATTAATAAATTTTATTCATTATAAAATTTCGAAACTCGTTTTTCACTGAACTAAAGAAAAGTGATTTTGCATTTTCTCTAAAAAAATACTTACTGCTGCACTATTTCTGAGTAATTCCCGAGTAAAAGCAATTCCAAGATTGCTAGCAGCACCAGTGACGATTGCTCGCTTATCTTTTATTTGCATTTTGGTTCGTCGTTTAAAAAAAGCCTTTTCGACAAATCGAACAATTTGAAAATATGCAGAAACTTTTAGTTCCCCTCAGAAAAGACTGAATTAATGATTTTCCTTATTTATTTTTTCTCTCCAAAACATTAATATGTTTCTCACTCGTTGATTAATACGAATTGAGAGAAATCGAACGTTCTCGCCTTCTCGTTGATTTCTAGCAAACTGATACGTCGGCTTGTTTGTCGTCGCTCCTTGACCCCCCGCGTGAGTCGTATGAGTATTATCGAGAAAGTGAAGAAAAAACGAGGAGATCGATGCAATGATTTCAATTCTTAAATAAATATAAAGTGGAGCAATTTTTTTTTATGTATTAAAATGAAAATAATTATGTTATCGGTATTCGTTGCTTTTAATTTTTTACATTTTTTTCAAATATTTCAAAACCATGTGTCAATCGTTCAAATTTTCCTGTTGTCGTGAATTTTTTTAAACTTTAATCTTGTCGTTGTTGCCCACTTGAACTTCAAAGGGTGGCTCATTCGTCTGGCTGACCCATATTGCCCCATTATCTCCCTTTTCAATCAGCTCGATCATCGCTTTCCCAACGTTTTCGACCCTGCATTTTTTTAAATTACAATCAATACGCACTCGATTATTCATTTATAATTACAATAAAATGACAAAAAGTCCAACTTACGATTGTCGAGACAATCCGTCCACGAATTTCGAAGCCACTTCTTCGTCGATGAAGCTCAAATATTTATTTCTTGAGCCCGAAAATAGTAAAGTATCCGCTGCTCCGGGACATAAAACTCTCACACTAATTCCAGTCCTTTCGTAATGAGCCTGCCCAAGAAATAAGAGAAAAATAATCATTAAAGCGTTTTCGAAAAAGCAAAAAAAAAAAAAATTGTAAAACCGAGTGTATTTCCGTCTTCCCACGAATGAGACGAGAAGTTTGAGTACCCACAAGCCTAGGTTTCAAGAAGAAATATCGCCTCTAAAAAAAAAACTCAAAATTTGTGGTTTTTTTCCGAAATTTTCATCTTTTTAGCGGAATTCGAATTCAAACGGGCTTAATTCGTATCTTGACATTCCGTCACGTAAACAGTATCGAAAAAATCACCTTTAGACTGAGTGTAAAACCAGTAACAGCAAATTTGGTGGCCGCATATACCGGAAGGAAGGGAAATGTATTGATTCCAACGACAGAAGAAATGTTTACGATTATTCCACCTTTTCCACCTTTGTGCTTGCCCATAACATCGTAACCCAGAATCGTGTTTTTCACAACGGCAGTCTGTCATAATTGTGCGATGAGAATTAAAGGTCCAAACTCAAAGATTATCAAAATTGATTATCAAACATTAAATGATTCATTCGAAACTTACAAAATTAGTCTGAATTTCTTTTTCCCAAATGGCGTCGTTGAAAATTCCAGCATTGTTTATAAGAATGTCCAAGCAGCCCAAAACTTTGACAGCTTTTTGAAAAACGACTGGTCGAAAAAGTACAATTTTGATTAATCGTTATGAGGAAAAATTCATAAATTTAAAGCTCTTAATAAAAAAAATACAAAAAATCATACGTACCTTCAAATTCTGCAAACTTCGTAACGTCAGAGGGAAAAAAAAATGCACGTGAAGCTCCAAATTTTTCATTCAGTATATTCGCTGATTTTTCGCCATCGGAGTTGGGCAAATCCAAAATTGCTACAGCCTGACAAACAATTTTTCATGAAAAGAAAAACTTTAGTTTCGTTTTTTTTTTTTCCAAATGTACCTTAGCTCCATGGGCAAGCAAATGATGAGAAAATTGAAATCCCAGGCCACTGGCTCCCCCAGTAACGACAGCGTTTTTGCCACAAACAGAATTCATATTAAATTTGTTCCTTTCTTCAAAATAAAATCAATTTTTAACCAGACTTGGATTAATCCTTGGATTTTGTTCGATAAGTTGATCACGAGCACTGCCCAGTGAGTGTGACAACGAAAAAATCTTTTCTTGTCCTATATATACGAAAAAAATGGATGTTTACCCGGTATCAAGCATTAGCAATTTATATATTTATATTTTTTTGTGATTATTTCGAGCAGTGGAGTTTAAATGCCGAGATATCATATCATTTCATTTACATGCACATATGTTCGACAATATCGCAAATTTTATTTTTATCCTCAGACTCAGAAATAATGTACTTACAAAAAAAATTGACTTTAAATTTCTTGCACTCTTTCTTTCGTCGTTCTCACCATAATTTTTTACATTTTAATTGCTCCGAACAATGTGATTGACAATTGCGTGATGATTCTGCCATAATGGGCTCCAAAGCCCTCGTGTAAGTCTACAAGAAAACTTTTCTTTATTTGTTGATAATTAAATCGACAAAAAGTTGAAATATAAAAAAAAATGTTTAATTTGATTGCGAACGAAACTTATTTTTTTATCATTCATTATTATTATTTTATTTTTGAAGCAATCAGAATAAACAAATTTATAATTTTTTTTTGCCTGCTCTTGTTTCTCATAAATTCGAGGATCTACAGTCTCGCCTTGTTGAGTTGGAAAATGAATTTGCCATGGAATTTCACGTGTACAAGGCGCTGGTTCTGACAGCCACGTGGTCCCTGTTGAGGCTCGTGACATAACGTGAATCAAAGCTTTTCCAATTCGAGATTCTCTGCATCGGGCGATCGAATAATTTTAACAAATAATTGGAAATAATTAATTAGATGGTAATGATGAAATATTTACGGTGGTGGCTCGAAGCTCAATGACAAATCATCGACACAAGTATTTGAATTCGATTTTGGAAAATCGGGCAATCCAATTTGTGAAAATGGTCTTTGGGACCTCAAAACTGCAACGATTCTCACTCCAGTTTTTTCTGCAGGATAAATTTTCTAAAATAAAATGGAAATTTGATTTTGAAATTTGAACAAAGTTTGAAAAAAAAAGAAATCCAATAAAAAGGATGAGTCAAATTTCGATTTTTTATAAAATTCAATATTTTCGTGATATTTTCGTTGTTTAACAAAATCATTATTTTTACTGCTAAATCCATGGTTGTTTCAGCAACTGGTTCCTTATTGAAGCAATAAATTGGCACTGGATCTTCTGGCCATCCCATAAAACCAATAATACTTGCAGCATTTATTATTATTCCATCACTTTTTTCATTTCCACCAGTTCCCATGTATTTTATTCCAGCTTCTATGGCTTTTGCTGTATTGCTCTTGAAAATTTATTTATTACAATTAAAAATTTAAAAACTTATTAAAAGTAGAAAAATTTAAGTTAAAAATTATTTTCTAACAATTAATATTCAAATAATTCTATTTTTTCGATGTAAACAGAAAAAATTAGAGCTACCAGTTTAGTGTCGTCGATTTCAACGACTTTAGACACTTCTTTGCAACTCCTAACTCGTGATGAATAAATTTCCGAATTATTTCGATCGAGATTACTGAAGACCAAATCAACTTTTTTGTACTTGCAGATCGTTTCCTCGAAGAGACCTATTAGTGTTTTTTTTTTTTTAATCAATCAATGGGATTTTCGTTATTTTTCTTAATTAAGGACTCAATGAAATTAAGAAAAAAAAACACCTTCTAATTGGCAGAAACTTCGAAGATCACAACGAAAAAATTGTGCTCGATTTTTTCCATAAAAATCGCACAAACTCTGAGCAGCATGTCTTCCCACTCGCGAATCGCCATCAGCCAAAATAACGATCTTTGAATTATGAGGATAAAAATTAATAAAATTCTATTTCATTGTTTCTATGAATCGATTTTTTTTTCTTTTTTTTTCATTCTCACTCGAGCACCATAATAAAGAAGAGAATCAGCAGCACTGAGACCCATGTCCGAAGATCCACCCAAAACGATTGCCACTTTGCATTCGGGATCGACGATTTGTCGATTTTTTTCGTCACTGTAATTTTTTTTTTTTTTTTTCCAAAATTCAATCAGGGTTTGAAAAAATGAATTAAATCGTTTAAAAATGAAATTATTTCCATGGATTTCAAAATTTCGACATACCAGACCATTTGATGAGGTTTAATTACGTTCAATTTATCTTTTTCATTTTTTTTCTTTCCCGACCACGACCAAAAGTTTTTTCGTAACCAAAATTCGCTTCCAAAAGTCGTTTTGGTTGTTTTTATTCGGAGATTATTGTGAACAAATCGAATGAGACTGTTGGAACGACGACAAATTCCATAAAGCATTTTCGATATTTTCACGTTTTCATTTCTATTGAAATTTCGAAAATAAACAAAAATTTGAAGTTTTTTTTTTCTTACGATGGTAAAGAGGTTAAAATTCACTGCAGATTTTTTTCTTGTGACAATTCTTCGACGTCGAATTCGTTCCTTTGTTTCAGAATCGTTTGAAATAAAAAGAACTGGAGAATAATAAAAAGAATTTCAAAAAGCTAGGCGTTTTATTGGTTCGCAAACATACACACGTAGGAATGAGCGAAGAAACAATTTATATTCTTCATCGCGAAAAAAACGATTTTTTCGCAAAAAGTAATCGCACGTTATTATTTATATTTTGAATTGTATTAAAAAATGGAAAATTTACGATAGGGGCTTGTGTTAAAAATTGTATCTAAAATCGTATTACACACGTTTTACATGACGTTGATATTTTTTTAAATGGCGACCATGAAGTTGATGATAGTTTACTAATTAATTAATGTTGATAAGAGCGACGCGTGAATTTTTTTAGCGTTTTAATGAACCCTTTGAAGCACGGGGCGTGAAAACGCCCTTAAAGTACTTTTTTTCAATCTCAAATTTGACCTAATTACTTATCATTTCGATAACGTCCTGCTTCAGAGGGTTCAAAAAGTTTTTTATATTTCTCCAAGCGAGGAATTGTGCGTTTCCGGAAGGATCGCGTTCGATTATATGTATTTTCTACAGACCGGGTTCCATTGATAATTTCCAAGTTTCCAATCTCTTCAAAATTAGAAGCGAAAACGTTGAGAACAAAATTGAAAAAAAAATTTCATCGATTTTACGTCGAGGCTCGTATCTCAAGAAGTAATTGATCGAAACACCTTTATTTGTAGTGTTTCGAGACGCTCTCTGCCCGAGCTACAAGAATTTTTGATAAAAAATGTAGGTCACTGGAGAAAAAACCGATTTGACCTTCAGATGACCTTGAAATCAATTCCCAAGGGCATACGGATTCTGCAGGCTTTTTCTCCTGGTAAAACCAAACAAACTTTGTTCGAAACATTTTTTGATACAACGCGTTTATTCAGAGATAAGAGACTGTGAAATTTAATTTACGAAACGATCTGTACGTGCTTTATGATTGATGAGGGAACTATTGTTATTGCTACGGAAATACGACTTCGCGGGGCTGCAGTGCATTCTCGACGAGCCAGACACTTCCGCTGCGACCGGTGCGTAATATGTGAATGAGAGCTTTGCCAACGTGTTCGGGTTTTTGTGGAACGTATGAGGCTGTGTCGCTGTGCCAAGCATCTTCGTACAGTGGGGAGAGTAGAGTCGTGGGAGCGACATCGCCTTGAGAGCATGTGACGTTTGGACAGAGGGCCATCACCCTCAGACCAGTTAAATTCACGTGATAATCATCCTGGATCGAGAGAAGAGCATGAAACGTAAGAAAAAATTTTTTAGTTCGAAAATCAGCCGCCAGATGGCGAGGGCGCTGAATCTATCTCGTAAACGATCAACACTGCCCAAATGTATATAAGGGGCCTTGGCAAATTTTTGATTTTGGTGCTTTTCGAACTAATTTTTAATGTTTCATCGATAAATCCTCACCCCAAACGCCCTGGTGAGACTGACGATCGCACTTTTCGTTGCCGAATATATTGGCAAGCTCACGTAAGGCGTTATACCAACGTTGCTTCCGGTATTAACGACAACTCCGCCCCTTCCACCACGTTCGGCGCTCAAAAATCGTTGAGCCAACAACATACCTCTTATCACTCCGTTCTGGAAACCACGTAAAAAATAATAAATATTTGCCAATTATTTTTCTGTAGAAAAAAACAAAGTATCAAAAAAATTGCTACCAGATTGACGTCGACCTCGAGCTCCCAAAATCGATCGTTCATTATGCCAGCATTGTTGATGACTATGTCGATGTGTCCAAACACAGCGATAGTCGTGCGAAATGATTCTAAGGGAGGCAACGAATAATTATGTTTATTTTACTTTGCGTCTCAATTGACTTTATCATATTGAAAAAATTCGGCCTTTTTGTACCTTCGAACTGGGGATAATCTGTCACATCACATTGACAGAATATCACACGATCTTTCCCGTGTTTCGCGGCAAGTGAATTTGCCAATTTCTCACCCTCGACCCCGTTGATGTCACAAATTGAGACCTGGATATTTTGTTTCATTTATTTATTCTCCGCTGTCAGGGCTGTGGCTTTTTGTAAAAAATAACTTCTTACCTTGGCTCCATGATTCAATAATTCCTCGGTGTATGTGCTCCCGATACCGGAAGCCGCTCCCGTTACCAGAGCCACCCGTCCGGTTAATTCCATGTTTTTTTCTTCTCAATTTTCAAAAAATCACTCTCCCTTATTTGTTTTACTGAAAATCACGATTTTTCTTATCACTAAATTTCACCCAAAACATCTGATTGAAAAAATACACTTTTCCAAAACCATTTGTCGAATAGCTCACTTTATTTTATTTTGAAAATTAACCCCACTTGACGATTTAACTGAGGGATACGTTCAAGTTATTTTTACCTTGCTATTTTTATCTGCAGTTCGCTTCTTCCGGTAGTCTGTTGATCCCGAAAGAACGAGCCGCGGGGGAATGGCCAAACGAAAGTGAATCGACCTTGCGTCGCGGTTCGAAGGGCGGAGAGGGGCTGGCGAAGGGCGGGTTTCGCCCCGTCTCTCTTTCTCCAACTTTGGCCGAAGGAGGTGTAAGGATCGTATTTGTTTTTTATCCTCGAGGCCGAGGCGATTTTGCCCGAAGGGAAAAATGATTTTTGTAAGCCTAGGTGTGGCTGTCACGCTGGGCAAAGAACCTGGTGCTCTTTCTACAATAATAATGTGAACAGCCAACCAAGCCACACGAGCCTAGGGATGATTCTTCACCCGGCCACCCACAATCCACCAACACACCTTTCTCCCATGTACGTTCATGCACGTGACTCTATGTACTTCGGCGCGCCGCTATATACACCCAAATATCGATTCGCGCCGTTCTGCTCTCCCACCTACCGCGTAAAGCGCTTATTTTATGACGAAAAAACCCGCCGGATGTATATAGAACCCATGTAAGGCTAATTCAGCCGAGAAGGAGAACCGGAGTTGACGATAAAGTTAAATTCATCGAATTAAAATCAAGCCTCAAGGTTCTAACTTCAATTTAGACCATTTTTCAACCATTACTTGGATGGGTGACCGTCTAATGTTATGTCAGACAGACGGGTCGGTCTGGGAATGAAAAAGGATAATTTGACGAGTATTTTGAGCCCCCACTCGATATGTTTATTTCGAGTTGAAAGAATGCGGAACCATTACTCGGATGGGTGACCGTCCAATTGTATGCCAGACAGACGAGTCGGTCGGGGAATGAAAAAGGACAATTTGACGAGTATTTTGAGCCCCTACTCGGTACGTTTATTTTCAATTGAAAGAATACGTGATCATTACTTGGTTGGGTGACCGCAAAATTGTATGCCGGAAAGATATATCGGTCTGGGAATGAAAAAGGATAATTTGACGAGTATTTTGAGCCCCCAATCGATATGTTTATTTCGAGTTGAAAGAATGCGGAACCATTACTCGGATGGGTGACCGTCCAATTGTATGCCAGACAGATGAGTCGGTCGGGGAATGAAAAAGGACAATTTGACGAGTATTTTGAGCCCCTACTCGGTACGTTTATTTTCAATTGAAAGAATACGTGACCATTACTTGGTTGGGTGACCGCAAAATTGTATGCCGGAAAGATATATCGGTCGGAGAATGAAAAGAGACAATTAAACGAGCGATTTGAGCCCCCACTCGATATATTTTTGATTAGATCTGGAGAACGAGCAGCCGGTAAAAGCGAAATCTATCTTATCGACGATGGTTTTGTCAAGTTGCCCTGTGCCCATGAGGAATACAAAAAAATTCGTTTCGTTAATGTTTGTTTGCATACACCCGTTGTGTCATCTCGTACAACGGCTGTCAAAGGTGTAATTTATTAATCGTACTTCGTCTGTCATGGCGACGGAATCGTATCTTTGACGCGATATCGTGCGCACCGTCAGCGGTGCTTCGGGCATGACTGATCGATCCGATTGCGAAAAAATCGGGAAAGCATCAAGAAAACAGACAGCCTCACACCTTGGAATAATGGACTGCACGAGCGGTCCTGGTTGTCGTATTAAAGTGAAAAAAATATCATCGCGCAACCGCATGACAACAACGGCGCAGACGACAACAACCACGACCGTCAATGGTTCAAGGGTCAAACAGCTAACCGCGCGAAGAAAACAGAATGCAAGGACAAGAAAATGTGTTTGTTCCCCATCCAATTATGCTCTCGTCGAGTTTCCCTCTGTGTGGTCAGAGCTGAGGTACGTTCATTCTTCATTCTCCCTCTCTTTTCGAAATGAAAAATGGTTTTTTGAGTTTGGTGAAAATTTCGAAAAAAACACTTTCAATCGGGCATCTTAAGGGCTAATTTACTCACACACAGCTCACACGAGTTTTGAATTTAATTCAAATGGTTCGCGCCAATATTTTTTTGGTTTTTTTCCATCGGACAAAAGTGAGAAAATTCGACCTTCGAGTATAGGCTCGTGGGGTATCAAATCGTAGCTCTCAACAAATACAAATAAAAGCGATCAACATTTTTCGTCTTAATGTTTTTCAACTACAGTTAGAGGTCAAATGGTTACAGGGCAAATCAGCAACTTTGCGATGGAGCAGTAAGATGCGCAATGGACGAAGTGTTTCCGGTGCATCGAGTAATTCTATCTGCCGTTAGTCCCTATTTTAAGACCCTATTTACAAGCAGTTTGAAAGGTGGAAAGAGCGAAATAAACGAAGTGTCGATAAGTACCGTAAGCGCTGATATTTTTCGCCTCATACTCGACTACGCTTATACGGGCACGTGCAACGTGACAGCTGAAAACGTCGAGCAACTTTTGCCGATTGCTGATCAATTCGAGGTTTTGGGTGTCGTGCAGCTTTGCTGTCGATTTTTGCTGCAGGAGCTCAGGCCAGATAATTGTCTGGGTAAAAAAAAAAAATTGATCGAAACTTACGTTGGAAAACCTCGTTTGAGGAAAAAAAATAATAAAACTAAAATTTCTGGCAGGAATTTTCAAGTTTGCTCGCCACTATTTCTGTCGTGACTTAGCGGAAAAAGGGCGTAAGTACATATGTCACAATTTGAAGCAAATAGTGAACGAGAGCGAGGAATTTAAGGACCTGGAGGGCGAGGAGTTAGCGGCGATATTACGGGATGACGAATTGAACGTAAGAAACGAAGAGACAGTTTTTGAGGCTGTCAAAAGTTGGATCGAAGCAGGACCGAAAGAGCGTGAAAATCATTTGGTGAAATTGCTCGAATGTGTCAGATTTGGGCTGATGAGCTACAAATATTTTACCCACAACGTACTCGCTTGGAAAAGCATCAACGAAAATAGCGAGTGTTACCAAAAAATACTGTTTCCCGCCAATTCTTATCTCGCCGAGCAAGAGCATCGTCAGAAAAAAAGCTCAATCGTTCACAATGAAATTGACCTGAGAAATCCTCTGACAAGGCCGAGGATTCCGTACGAAATTTTGTTCGCTGTTGGCGGATGGATCGCCGAGTCTCCGACGAGTTTCGTCGAAATTTATGACACGAGGTAACCTCTAAATTTAGCAAAATCGACTTTCCTAAATATTATTATAATTTTATTAAGGATGATCGATGATTTTGAGTGATCCAAACATGAGGGTTCAACATTTTTGTAGACGTACAGATACTTATTTTCGTACGTTGCCAAACGCTCTGTTTTACCATGTACAACGCTAGTCAAAATTTAAAACTTTTTCTTCCATCAATAAAAATCATATGAAAATATCAATTCTCCACGGATTATATTTCTAAAATATTAAAATGACTCTTTCGGAGTCACTTCTGTATGAGGAAGCCTCAGTCGAAAATAATTCTTGTAAAAATCACGTGCCCGTCACCGATCGTCCTTAAATATTCTTTTGTGTACACTTGACTATTGAAATTTCCGGTGAAAAAAAAAAAAATCAACAACAACAGAGCGGACAAATGGTTTTTGTCATCAAACACCGATTCAACGCCGCGATCCTACCACGGAATGTGCGCGCTCAACAATCTCATCTACATTATCGGCGGTTTCAATGGAAACGAGCATTTCAACACAGTTCGTTGTTTTGATCCGGTGACGAAAGATTGGCGGGAAAGAGCTTGCATGTATCACGCGCGTTGTTACGTCAGTGTTTGTACACACGGTAAACGAACAAAATAAAAAATGTATCGGGTCAAATGGACCCAGTTTGTCAATAGTGATAATAACGACACGATAAACACACGTAAAAGCTGGAAAAATTTACGCGCTCGGCGGATTCAACGGTCGGACGAGAATGAGCTCGGGCGAACGTTACGATCCACAACGAAATCAATGGGAAATGATTCCATCGATGCACACACAACGATCGGACGCCGGGGCAGCTTCTCTCAACGACAAAATTTATATCGTCGGGGGTTTTAACGGCATTCAAGTTTTTTCCTCCGCCGAGGTTTTCGACGTCGAGGCTAATCAGTGGAGCTACATTCGATCGATGTCCGATCCACGCACCGGCGTCTCTCTCGTTGCTTTTAGAAACAACCTTTACGCTCTCGGAGGCTTTGACGGAACGACCAGACTCTCGTCAGGTCCATTTTACAGTTTTTTCCATAATTCATAACATTTTTATCGATTTTTTTCGTAATTTTGACAATTAATTATATCGTGGGAATACAAAATATTCTTAGGCGAACGTTACAGCCCGCATCAGGACGTTTGGCACAGTATTTCCGAAATGTGTTGCCCTCGAAGCAACTTTGCAACGGTCGTGCTCGATGACATGATTTTCGTTGTTGGTGGTTTTAATGGTATTTTGGAAAATTCGATAAAAACGTATATTCATTAAGGGGGTCGTCTAGTCTGAAGGCTATTTTTTGAGTGCTTTTTTGGGGATTTTCTTTTTGACAAACCATCAAAATATAAAAAAATCTAAATCGTTTGTCATTTTTATTAACATTCGAACTTTGTGAATTTTTTCTGGCAGAATCAATCCACTAGTTTTTGAGACACGATGGCAGCAGTTTGAAATAATCGTGTTCTGAGTAAAACGCGATTGAAAGTTATTGTTCATAATTCATAATAAATAAATAAATGAGCTCACCGTCAATCTGCTATTCCTCGATCATAGAGTACAGTTGCCATGTCTTCTCCACATGTTTTCCATGTGATTCATGAACCATAAAAAATCGATTTGTTTGATCTGACACACTAGACGACTCCCTTAACGGGAAAATTGATTTTTCACGAGTTTTCATTAAAAATGAGTTAATTCATTATTAAAACGAGGTTCCGAGCCGATCGCTTACGTGGAATGTTACGATCCCGAGAGCAACGAGTGGTACGACGCTTCGCCGATGAATCTAAACAGAAGTGCACTCGGCGCATGCGTCATAGCGGGCCTGGAAAACGCGCGGGAATATTCGTACGTGAACAAAGCCCGAAACAACGGACCGCCACGTACGAACTCGAAAAATCGAACAAACAAGAATTTACGATACGGAAATTCCTCCGAAGGTCGTTACACCGACGAACGTGACGAGCACGGAGGCCGTTGAGGAGAAAAAAAATCTTTAAAAATCGGCTTCACATTATTCATCGTTCGCGACTGCAAAAAAATATTAAAATTTGCCAAAATTCGTGGCGAACGAATCGATTGCGAATTTTTTTGCAAGTCAGTCACAAAAAACACTTGAATTTTGCGATATCGTCGCTATTTTGTCATTTTTTTGCAAACAAATTTGTGAAACGGAACAAAACGAGCCTGAAATATTTTTTTTACTCTTTTTTCTGAAGCATTTCGTAGTCGACGTTTTTTTTAATCTCCAATTTCCGGAATCTTTTAATCGATGAGCAGGCTCGTTGGAAAGGAACGCTTAGCTACGCGTTTTTTGTGTCTACATTTTTTTATGTATTTTTTTTTTTTTCAAAATTCATCACTGACCAACGTACAACCGTGCTCCGGGGCACCGGGGATTTGTTCTTATCGAGGAATTAGCATCAATAAGAATAATAAAATGATGAAATTTTTTTTTTAACATTATGAATTTTTGTTTTTAATAGAATTCATGTTGTATTCGAAAATTGTCAGGATCATGTAATGACAAATTTTACAAATAATACAATCTTTCTAAAAAATCTTATTGTTTGTTTGTTTCTTTCATTTATCGGCATTTAGAGCGAAAGAAAATTGGAAAAAACGTCGTTTTTTTACATATTTAGCCTAAAAAGTAAATCGTGACGATAAATGTTCCAGGAATCAGCGAAAAACCTGGGATTTGTTGTTCAAATCGTAGTTTAATGATAAAAAATAAAATTGCAAAAGAATAGGTGGCTCGAAACGTCTATAAAAATATAATTATCTTAAAAAAAATAATAAAGAAATCCATCATTTGCAACCCTGGAACAGAATAGAGGATCAGGATCATTTGATTGATCGAAATAAATGATAATAATAATGGCCATTAATAATTAAAAAAAAAAGAAATTCATTATTTGCAACCCTGAAAGCAAATAATGGACCAGGATAGTTTGATTGATCGGAATAAATGATAATAATAATGTCCATTAATAATTAAAAAAAAAAGAAATGCATTATTTGCAACCCTGAAAGTAAATAAGGGACCAGGATAGTTTGATTGACGGAAATAAATGGTAATATTAATTCCCATCAATAATTCAAAAAAAAGGCAATACATTATTTACAACCCTGAAAGTAAATAAGGGACCAGGATAGATTGATTGATCGAAATAAATGGTAATAATAATTACGATTTGTTTTATTAATCTATCTCACATGTATATATATATATTTTATATATGTATATGTATATATTGATAGAATCATTCGTTTATACATATATACATATACACTTATATAATTATGTATATTGTATACATTTCGTTTGACTGCAAACCTTCATTGATTTAATTTTCATTAAAATTGTTTTATTATTAATTTATTTCTTTTTTTTTTTTTATTCTTTGTAATTTTGTTAATCTTTGGTGTTTCAACTTTTCAGCGCCGTAAAGTGGCTTTTCCCGCAGGGGTCGCTCGGCGAATATCCCTGACACAACCTCGCGGAGCTCATACTTTTTTTTTCCTCACTTCTTCCAGTTTTTTCAAAACTTTTTTTTCCCCCTTAGCATACATTTTTTCTTTTGGATCGCAAAGTCTTATACGACCGAGTACACACTCGGCTATTAACTAGAAAATGATTTGTGCCTTACTTTTTTAAATCGTTTGAAAAACCACTTTTTCCTCATAATTATAATTCTGTTTTTTTTTTTCGATTTTCAGTTTTCTTCGATTTTTCAAGTTACGTGTTTCACGCAAAGATTTCTAAAAAGTCAATACATGCTCACGGTTTGGACTTGGATTATCGTACAAGTTTACGTCATCGTAACGCAATAATTGGTTGTTTCTTTTTAGTTTTTTTCGTATCTCCTTTTTTTTCTTTTTTGAGCAAACGATAGGACGACAGTGGAAAAAATTCATCAATAATTTTAGTCTGTGTGTTTTTTATGCGTATATATAGATATATAATATCGGAGAAAGCGAAAAACAGAGAAAGATTTGGATCGTTTTTTGGCCTTGTTGATTTTTTTTTTTTTTTTTTTTTTTTTTACGAATCTTGGATTCATTTGGAATTGATTAATTTTGTGCACGATCCGGAGATTAATTCCTTATCCGTTTTTCCATTTTAATTCGGTCGACGTTGTTGTTGTTGTTTTTATTTTTTATTTTTGTTTTCTAATTCTAGGGCAGGGCGACAGAATGATTTTTGGCCGTTGACGATCCGGACGACAGAATGAACTTACGAAATTTTGTGTGTGTTTTTTTTCTCGATTTATGGAGTGACCTATTTTTTTTATTCATTTTTTTTTTTGGTTTTTATCTTCGAGAAAATTCGCGCGACAATCTTTTTATTTTTTATCGTAATTTCGTAACACTTTTCCAGGTGAGTTTCGTATTTTGGAAAATTTTCAACTCTTTTTCATGCTCTTTCGAGAATCCTCAGCAAATTACTGCACTCTGACGTAACGAAAAAAATTCTTCTGAGCAATTGAGATTCTCTATTTGGAGGGATTTTTTTTCTTTTCTTTTTTTTTTCAAACTTTTTGCAATGACAGCTCCGCACACTTTTTCTTCCACATCGTATAAATATAGCCACGAAGAATCCTTGTTTTTTCTCGTCTTATTTCCAGGCCGGTGAAGAAAATAGTTTTTCTTTTTTCTTTTTTCCAAATCATGTTTTTTTTCTTTAACCCCGCGACCTGATTTTTTGTAACGACCTTATTTTTCTTCTTCAACATGTACAGCCTATCCCTGTGTGTGTTTGCGTGAATGTCGCCGCTTTATCACTTTCGCAGAACATGGAGAGAAAAAAAAACCAGCAAATAGGAAAAAAAAAGATTTTTCTTCAAGTTTTTTTCCTCGCTCTTCACCCTCCAAGTCTATAAAATCCTGAAAATTTTCTTCTCACCTCCCCTGAACAACACTTCGTGCCTTAATAATCGTTTTCACTCGCAATTACAATAATGAATAATCGAACATTCTATCACGCTCACGACATTTACCCCAAGGGAACAATTGACATACGTTTCGTAACTTTCCTAATTTACTCGACGGCGCGCTTTAATTATTATTTCTTTTTTTTCTCTCTTTTTTTTTTTTTTTTACTCATACAGCACAAACTGCAACGTTCTTCTCTGCTTCGATAATCAACCCTCGAATACCACACTGGGTCTGAGAGACCCACACGAGAGATCGAAAGCAAATGTTCGTGGAAATCATTAAAAGGAAGCCTGGGTCACACAGACCCGTTTTTAATGAAATGGGACGTGGCCGATGCAAAAATGTGGTGTTCGAGAGTCAAGATTTATTTATTTAATTATTTAACCTCATTTTTGTTTAATTTTTTTGTTTTTTTTTTCTTTTTTTCTTTACGTGACGACGATGAACTTAATTAAAAATGACTCAGTCGTTGGTTATTTTTTTGTCCGTTAGCGAGTTGTCGATATTTCAATTATTCGTGATAAGAGTTTGTTTTTTTTTTTTTTTCATAATTTTAGGAAAATTTGTTTATAATTAATGAATATTTTTCATACACGTATACACACGGCTAGATCGCGAGATAATTAAATAAAAATCGGGCACACGCGGCCGATTTAATGTTTTTGGCGAAATCGTCGAATATTTGAACGAAAAAGACTGAAATAAATAATTCGATTTTACTTAGGCCGACGGTTCGAGTTCGATTGATTTATTTTGTTCGTTCGTCGACGCCCTTTTCGTTTTTAATCTTAACGAGAATTCAATTATTCAGTTTATTTTCGTGTGTTTGCTTGTTTTTTTCGTTATTTAACGTTTTTTTTTATATTTATTTTGATAATTTACGTCGTGCTACCCTGATTTTCGGACCGACTTTTCATCATCAATCACTCTCTCTCTCCCTCTTTCTCTCTCTAGTCTTTCCAACCCTCCTCCGAGTCTCGAAACGGACACTAAAAAACGACAAGTTTAAAAACTATTGAAAAAATCGAGCAATGGCCCCGCGATCGTTTTTTCCCTCATTTTTTCCCACGTTTTTCTTCCTCGACGTCGCAATAGGCCCCATTTTTTTCTTCCTTTTTACTCCTCATTCCGTCTCATTGGAAACGTCGATATTTCAAGTCCTCGCGATCCCATCGCGATTTTTGTAAACTAATTCGACATTATTATTTTTATCGCGTATCACATTTTTTCCCTCGTCCTCTTACGTCCCTTCTTCTTCGTCGCTGATTCATCCCCAAACATCCTCCTTTTTTTTCCTTCCATTTATTTATCCATTTTTATCCTCCTCACCGATTTTTCCTCTTTTTCTTTTTCCTTCCTCCAATGTTCCTTATCTAAAGTACTTGAGGCCAGCAACCAAGAGGAACTTTTCGATGAAGAGCTCCGAATCGAGAACCGCGATGTGAGCCGCTCTGCCTATCAAAGCGTTCGCCGTCGGTGGCAAAGCGTGATGAACGTCGTATCGCACCAGGCTCACACCGGATGCGGACATTATTGGATACAAAATATTGTGAACCATTTCCCGATAAGCTGCACCTGATTTGCATTTAAAAAAAATTTTTAAAAATAGTTTTACATCAAAATTGTCTGATAATTCGAATTTTCTTTTTTTTTATTCTATCAAATTTATACCTTGATCAGTTGGATCACGAACCGCAGCTTTGCAAAGCTCGATCCTCGCGGAATGAAGTGGAACATATCGATCCTGAGCGCTACCGCACAGCAGTACGTGCTTGAATCTCTGGAGATTACTCCTCTGGCTCAAACGAAACATAAACGAACGTCTGACCTCCGTCGCGTCTTTCATCGCCAGCTGAAGCAACGATCCGGACTTTTTCCATTTTTGCATAAACCACATGCCTGGAAAGAGGGACAACAAGATAAACGAAAGGAATGTAAGAAAATAGAGAAATTTTAGTGATAATGATAATCGTCATCAATATTATAAGAAATTCACTAAATTGTAATAAATATTTTATAATTATTAATATCATTTTAATTAATATGTTATTCATGGATTTTAATGAATGCAGTCAAATTATCGCTTCAGTGGATTTGTTGAAATCCACTAAAATTAATAATAAATCATAAAAATAATTAATAGTGGATTAGTAATAAATTTAGTGAATTTTAATAAATTCATTGAAATTATAAATTCATTGGATATTTTTGTTTTTATGATTTATTGCTCTTCGAAATTTATTACTACATGAAATATTTAGAGAATTTATTTGAATCCACTAAAATTATAGTTTTAGTTACTTGAATTGCCGAAAATTTATTCAGTTTTAAATTTGATTTAAATTCACTAAAATTATATAGAATTAAAACTAAGTATTTAATTAATTGATTAAGTTCTCAGATTTAATTTTTAATTAAAAATTCACAAAAATTATCATTTTAGTAGATTTATTGATTTTTTTTGCTTTTTGTTCACCTGCATTGACGAGCCCGCTCGTGTTATAAAGTGTGCCTAGATGCGGTCCGCTTAAACTGAGAAATGTATGGAGACGCGGTAACAGTGGCCTTAATGCGGGTCTCGTTAACGCGCTACGAATTATAATCGTTCCTAACGAGTGTCCAATGAAACTGACTTTCGTAGGATTCAATCCCGAGGTTTCGATGTGGTGCAGAATTTCTGCAACCAGGCGATCGGTCATTTTGTCGAAATCGGAAAAAGTGTCACCCTGTAAAACGAGATAATAAAAATGTTGAAGGAACAGTTGGATTTTTGAAAAATCGATTGACATTAAAAAAAAAAAATTAATTGCGGTTTTTTATGTTCAAAATTTTTTACCTGATTTCTTTCGGACATTAGAAAATCAAGATGAGCCCCAGCCAGACCAAGCTCCAGATAAGTTTTGACGAGACGCAAATCAGCTGCATTGCCATCGAGACCGTGAACGCAAATAATAAGATGAGCTCCTTCGGGCGAGAAAAGACGATACTCGTCGCTGATCGAAAAGTACGGAAGAGTCGAGGCGAGTGTTGGATAATCGCTATGTTTTTCAAAATTGTTTTGTCCGTTGATACGAAAATAAGAAAAAAAAAACAAAAATTGAATATTAGCGAAAAAGAGAAGACAAATTGGAGCAGAAAGTAAGAATGTTTTTCAATTTTTCTCCAGCCACGAATTTTGTGAAATTTAAATTCTATAAGTGTCATGAAATTGTAATGAATTATAATTAAATTAATTAAATGAATGATTAATTAAATAATTATTGTAATTATTATTATTAAATTATAATTATAATTAAAATCATCAAATTTCATGAAATTTCAAATCTATAATTGTCGTTGTCGAGAATTTGACGAGAGTGTCGAAAAAATACAGACGTTGCTGATAATTTTTCTCCAACTTTCGCCACGAACGATTGGCAGCAGGTGAAAAAAAATTGCAAAAGATTCTCGAGGCAGGTTTCTATCTGGCTGGGTCGAAAAATCATTGTAAGGAATTAGAATGAAACGAATAAAGGAAATTTGGTATCCAAGTTGATTGATTGTCTTGAAATACGATTATTTGGAGCCACCAGAGTAGAAACGAGCTCGAAAGAGAAGAAAAAAGATTTGGAGAGAAGCTTAATAACCTTCCACACCTGTAGATCCTACCAGAGAAGCTCATTTGTCGTTTGAATTCGTCCTTGCATTTTTTAAAGTTAGCAATATCGTCCTGAGTGGATTGTAGCAATTCTTTGCCTTCCTGATAGCAATCGAGGCAAAGATCTCTGGGTGCATAGACGTTATTGTCATTTCTGTTGTCCCTGGTTTCGCGATTGCGTTGAGGGCTGCAGGGTGCAGTTTTATTTTGTTTGGGGCTTTTGGCTCGTTTGACAGTTTCGTAGACGTGGTAGAGGGGATTATCGAGCATTTGAGCAGTGGGTGCTGGATCGCGGAATTCTTCAGGAGGCGGTGGTTCGTCCTGGAACATTTTAGGAGGTGGTAATCGTACTTCTTCGTAAGAATGTTCGACGAGGGTTGCTTGTTGGACGGCCGTTGAGGCTTTGGCTTCTTTCCTGGGTCCAATTTTCGCCAGTTTCTGTCTCAATTGTTCTCCGGAGACTCGAGCAGCGGCTCTCCTCTGTTCGGAACTGGAGGTGTCGCCACTGCTGACCCATCCGGAGCATTCGGAGGTCAAGTTGCCGGAACTGGTGCTGGTGGCTGGGCTGGAGGGTCTGGAACAAGATGGCGGACTGGGAGGGTCAATGACGAGTTCTCCAGGTTCATCGCCGACGAGGGTGTCCTTGCTGTCACGGATAGGCATGCAGGGAAGGGAGACGGCGCTCCTTGGAACCACGATTTTGTTTTGTTCCACAGGAACACTGGCGCATCTGAGTCTCTGTTTATTTCCGCTTTGAGTTACTTCTATTTTGCTTGAATCTTCGGAAGCCGGAGAGACTTTACTTTCCGTGGGTTCAGCCTTGAGGATGATTTTGTTGTTGTTCTCAACGTGGAGGACGCTCTTGGCGTTTGAAGCTCGATAGCGAACCTCCGGTGGTTCTTTGGAATTCCTGGAGCTCTTCCTGGCGCGATCTTTGCTGCCGCTTCCGGAAGTCGCTTGTGGAAGGTTCGCGGCATCCTCGTCCATGGCTGGGGCCGAATGAGGTCTGCGTCCTTGTTGACCCGCGCGATCCCTTCGCACTCGAATCTCTTCGCGAGCTGCTTCCGCTTTGGGGGGATCGATCTTAAGAGCTATGATTTCGTAGAGGGGTTCGCGAGGGAAAGACTCGCTGGATCTTTTGTCCGCTGGATGATGAGGTCGCCGTGGATTCTTGTCGCGGTTTCGTTCCGAGTCCCGGCTGGTGTAAATCTCGTGGTTAAACAGGTCGCTCCGTTCGGCGGCAATCGCGTCCAAAAGTCTTTCCGTACTTTTGGGCCTTCTGGGTCGCTCTTCTCTGGAAGTTCTGGCTCCACTGATCAGCGTGGAAGTCCCGTTGGTTGGTCGATAAAAAAAAGTTTCGAGATGGAGGTTGTTGGCGGCGGATCGCTCTTCGAAAGGATTATCCTCCGAGCAACCGTTCAACGGTTGCTGAGCCAACAAACTGCTCATCGCTTTGCCCAGAGTGTGATATCTCCTGCATTCCAAACTGTTGCTCTGACACTTGTTGTTGTTGTTATTGTTGTTATTGTTATTGGTGTGTTTCCTGGCGTTTCCAGAGCGGTAAGTGACCCGGTCGAGGGTCGCGGTGCGAAGCGAAGAGTCCTGGTTGTCGACGACGCCGTTGGAACACTTTCCATACTCGTTTTGTCGATTGCCAGGCAATATTCTTCGGGGAATCGGAGCTCCGGTTCTTCTGGTGTCGAGAGACCTCGTGACATCCGGTTTGCCGTCGATACCGGAAGCCAGACAAACGTTGTTGCTGGACGTTCTCGCGGACGGGGCTCTGTAGCCGGGGAAATGTCCACTGGGTGGCAGCTCGGGGAACATGGCAGCGAGCAAAGACGTTATGGAAGTTGATTCTCCGTTGTTGTCGACGTGGCCGCGCCGCGGACGATAGGATTGAGGATTTTGATGACGAGGCACCAGGATCTGAGTCGATTTAGCACGAGGCAGCGTCGCTACTGGCATCGAGAAGTTCATCAAGGAAGGATTAGGCGCGGAGCAGGCTTGCTGATGTCCCGGTGGAAAAAGAAGCGTCGAGCTGCTGGTGCTTTGCTGAGAGGCCGCTTGCAGCGCCACCGGCGCCGATCGCGCCCCAACGCCACCTCGATTTCCTTTGTTGCTGGACGGCAAAACGCAATTTCTCTGCGGCGGAAGAAACAGTTGCGTGGACGCTGAACGCGGAAGAGTTTTAGGCAAAGTTCGCGGTTGACTCGGCGCCAATTCCGGACCCAGTTGATCCAGCGACTTGCTGTGACGCGCTGGCAACGAAGACGGCACCAAATCCAATCGACCAGCTGCTCTCAACGGCCCCCCTATCATCCCCGCCAACTCCTGCGCCGCTCCCTCACTCCGCGGCGACCAAACACTCGCCGGTGTACGCGACTCCAATATCGCCGCGATTCCACAACTACAATCTTCCATACTCGGCACTGAATTACGGTGGCGCTGCTGCATGTCCGCGTATTGGTCCTCAAATATCAACGGCAACGTGTGCAAATCACCGTCCAACTCCGGACAGTGCACCGGCAACGGCGGCAACGATGCCAAGTAACGGGAACGACGCGCTATTTCACTCACCGCCTGATAAGACTGATAATTCGCGTCGTAACAACCGGCTGCTGATGTTCTCGGGTTCTCCAGCACGAAAAAACCCTCGGCGAAACGTTTTACCTGCGCAGGTTTAGAATAAACATTAAGCGCTGTCGAGTTAGTCCTTCGAAAATGTTCTTAAGGTGATCTGTCAGTCTCGCGGTCGGTTAAAATCCAGGAGTTCGGGGTCCATAACTTTTCAGTTATCGACCCCCCACTCCTAGAACTGCCAAATCGCCTTAAATGACAAAAATGATCATAATCGTCTTAAATTCCATAATTCGTCCGCATATTTAAAATAAAAATACCCGAAATTGATGGTGTATCCTCGCCAAATGTTGATGAACGGTTTCCTGTCTGGTGAAAGCTTCAAGAAAAATGTTCCAAAGAACGATATTTTGAGCGCACAGCTGGGCGATGTTGATTTCGTCCTCCGTGTCGCTTATCTTTGTCATTTCTTTGTGTTTTCTCTCGGCTATTTCGAGCTCTCGTTGTTCCCAGGACGGCAATAAGCGCGCGAGGTCGACGAGATCAGCGAGCAAGGATTCTCGAGCTGCCAGCAACAATTTGGTGACTTGACGTTGTACGAGCTTGGCGTGTTGGATTCTTGTTGCCGAACCAACGCACCGGGTCGTTGGAGGTTCCTGCAAATTCGATTTGAAAAACATTTAAAAATATTTTCGGAGCCAATGGGAATTGAATTCAATTTTTAGATCAATTACAGGGTTGCCGAGAAAAGCAGCATTCGCTTCTCCATTTCCTTGAGGTTGTTTAAATTGAATCCACGGCTTTCCACCCCTTGGAGCACTAAAAAAAAAAATTTCACCATCATCTACTTTTTTATCCAGTCGTTGAAACATACTTTTTTCATTCCATTATGATAAATCATTTTCTCACCAGCTTTGAACGTAATGGAGTATACTCTTCTTGACGAATGGCTGATGAAGAGCTACGAGACAGGCGTGAATGGTGATTGAAACTGCTGCCAGATGAAAATAATCAAAGAGCACCGGTAGATGATAGTGCAATCCCTTAGTTGGCACGAAGTTCAGTTGCAAAGCCCTGGATTTAAAAAAAAGTCATATGTAAACACATCATCGCCTTGATTGTTGATTCGACGAAAGAATTTGTCGTTCTTTCAAGAAAAATCACATATCGGGCTCGATGAAAAGTGGTTTATTCGTTATTTAAGGTGGTTCTATCGTGAAATTCATATCGAAAGATTGTTTTTCAGTTTTTCTCACATACAAAATGGTTTGCGGGCACAAGTTGATGAAGAAAAGTTGTTGTAAATTGACTAAAGAACAACATACTCCAAATTCAAGGTCATCCAAGGTAATATGTACTTGCTGTATTATTACAAAAACTGCCAACATTTTTTTTCTTTAGATTTTTTTGAAAAACTAAATGTAGCTTCTTCGATGTTGCATTAAAATGTATGCAAAGTTTTAGAAGGCTTCGTCATGTAGGAGCCAAAATATTTATCGATGAAAATGTAACTTTTAACACGAGCTTTTATGAGAGACTACCGAAAATTGTGATTTTTACCAATAAATATCTGAACGTTCCGCTTGGTGAAAGCTTCTAAAATTTATTACACACGTGCAAATGACATTAAAGAAGATTTATCCAAATTTTCAAGAAAATCTGTAAAAAAACGATATAACGATAGAAGTAGCTTAATGTACCGCTTGAAAAACATGATGCAAAATGTTGGGAAGGACACCAAGAAAAAATCGAACTAGAAACTAAAACAAATGACATAAAAAAAAGAGCTTGTCCCATACCTCGATGACACACAGGCCATGTTACCAGGCTGCGTTGGTTCGCTGAACCATAATTCGACACCGAGATTAAAGTGAGTCCGTGACAGAGCCTCTTCGATCTTGTGACCGTGAACGAGGACGTGAGCACGAAAGAGTACCGAAGTACCAAGAGTTACTTCCTCGTTTCGATAAAGTATTTGAAACCTTTTGCTCGTACCTGGAGCTTCCATTGTGTCTAGCGAGCGTTTGTCTGAGAATTAACGAGATTTTGTGTTCGATTTAATGGATTTCATCAGTTGATGTTGATGGGAAAGGATTAGAAAGCAAATTCTTGGGGGATCTTACGATTTCGAAATTGGTCGACTTCCACTTTGATGGGCAATTTTGGAGACACCCTGAGGGCTGTTCGGATCTGATAATACCTATAAATGAATAAATAAAATAATTATGGTTAGTGAAACTTGGTGACTGAATTATTTGAAGAAAAACAAAAGGTAAATACTTACCCGCGTTGAAAAAGATCGACATTGTAAAACTTGCAAAGCTCGAGAGAGAACTCGAGGGTAGCCTGTAAATCGCTCATCTCTCCAGGTCCAACTTTGGATGGGAAAACCTGTCGATTGACGGGGTTCTTGCTGACGTCGTCGTGCCCCGGATGGTGGTAACGTTTTTTCTATTTTCCACCTCCAAAAAAGGCTTTAGATCGAAGTAACCGGATGGTCGGTGAAAATTCAATGCGATAAACGATATCAGCTGGATGCCCTACGAGTACGTTTTTCAGTTGTAAATTTCGGGAATGATATAAATTTCATCGTTACGACGACGACGCGGAGGAGGACTCCCACGTGAGTGAAACAACGACGAGGATGACGACGTGGGAACGGCTGTTGATGCTTTTGCCTCTTCCTCTTCTTCTTCTTCTTCCCGCAGAGCACGATGATACTTTTCTCGACTGCTGTTGCTGCTGCTCGTCTCTTCCATCGTGAGTTGAACTCTTTATCATCGGCGTTCGCCAATTTTCTGTTTTAAAAGAAACAGAGAAAAAAAAGCCTTAAAAATGTGAAGCCTTTTATACCTTTGGACTCGACTCGCCGCGTACGAGTTGCCATCCAGTCCGGAGCCACCTAGCGGTGGTTTAGCGAACTACGACAATCGAATTTCACGCTGGTTTGGTGCAATTTCAAATCGTGTGAGAATTAATATTTATCCCCGCGTCTTTCATATGTTTTTCCAATGAAAAAATATGAAGAGGATTCAATTAAAGACTTTTATTAAAGTGGAATCCGAATTATGATTAAATTTCAAGGTTTCGTGACAAATATTGTGGAGCATTTCTTTTTCATATTATTGGCAACTGGTCAAACCTCTCCACACTTTTCTCTACAAGCGAATAAAGTCTCTCTCTCTCTCTCTCTCTTTTCTCTCTTTCTGTGTGTGTATATATTTGGACGCGTGTACGAGAAACCCCTTCGAGTGTATTATCGTTTTGATCCCTGCGATTACGGGGATTCCTTTTTCCCCTCTTCTTTTTTTTCTTCGTTTTTTTTTTTATCTGTTCGCCTCACTTCTCGGTCGAGCCGCGGCGATATCTATATTGCGGATGAAGAGACCCTCATCGGGAAATCGAGGGAGAGAGCTCCGCGCTCAATCGATTCGAACACTCCGGTAGGGATGATGCTGAGCGTTAGCGAGAGTGATGAGTCGCTCGAATGGCAGGAAGGCAAAACAAAAGGGATTTAAATATATTGGGAAGGGATAAGGCTTTAATTTTTATTCCCATCAATCTCTTACCCCGTGCTCTCGATATTGGCTTTGATTTCGACGACTACCTACGTTATTGTAAACACGATGAGAGTGTCGCAAAAAATAATATGACTTTGAGGCTCCTCTACCGAGCCCTTAAGAGCAAATAGAATATTGCTTATAGATCCCCCATTTATGAGTTTACGTAAATAGAGAGCCGGTGAGATGAAAATTTTGCAATATATGCAGCAATCTAGAATTCTGGATGGCAAGGGATCATCCATCCTTGGTGGACGGGGATGGAAATGGAAATTTCGCACGTGGATTATTCTCGCCACTTTATATGCTGCGTATATATGTACATATAAAATAGATATGCGATGGAAGGGGCGGACGCCGTTTGGGAAATACTTCGGTTCTCATTCCACAGTTAAAACTTTTGCCTCCATGCATAAAGCCTGTGGAAAAAAAATCCAACGTATTTGATCAGACGTCTAGACACTCCCTGCTGGCTTCATATCCGATCGGAAGCGCGTACAGAATCAACCTCCCTCTCCCTCCAATTGTCTGCCGTTTTTTTCTCATTCAAAAATCCCTAAACTTGATGGAGAATCAAAAATAAACGTAATTATAGCTCTGCCCAGACAGCCTGCCAAGCTTATTTGACTTCCTAATCGATCAAATGCCAATATCCGTCGTAATTTCCAACTTTCCAAAGGGTAAGTTCCTACCTAACCTCCATCAAGGTCCTACCCTCGTATATTCTAACCTAATTCTTAGATTATGTCCTACGTTCTAGCTCTACGTTCAAGTTTAAGTTCCGGAAGTAACTGCACTTTGAGCCTCCCTCAAATAATTTCATTGATGCCTTTTAATTATTTGTCGATTGGTATTTTAATGGTTTTGGATGTCAAAAGGTCGCTGGGACCTTAACAAAAACTTGTCGATCTAATAATCCCGTTGAATCTCTTCCATTTGGCTGGATAATCTTGATTTCATTTGAAATTAGTCAAGTTGCGGTGACCTTTAAATCAAGTGGCGAATCAATACAAGGGACGAAAAAACAAACGGGTCCCAAGGTGATTGAGCCCAATGAGGTCACAGACTCGATAAGCCACTTTAGGAATTCTCGGCATATCGACCTCAAATGAAATCTTGCACTTAAATTCCAACTACTTTGGAGCTTTTAGCTGCACGTTTGTGCACATCGATGGGCTGTACCGAAATTCCACCACCGGGTGGTGTGTAATTTCAGGTCACAATCGTCGCTACCTAGGGAGGGAGCAAAAGGACGGGTGGGAGGGAGAGGTTGAGGATTCGGGAAGATCGAAGCCACCGCTCTCGGCGGCGGGACAGAAACACATTCTCGACTGACACAAATTCTGAAATAGCTCTCAAAGCTCTGCTCATCTCTCGCCACCTGGTACTTGTGTCTGGCTTTTAAGTATATACTTGCCTTATGTCGACGAATGAGGAAGGAAAATTTAGAGAATTAAAACTAGAATTTTACCTCATTATCGCATTATTTCCACTTGATGCTCCCGTCCGGGGTTTAACTAGGACATTCACCTAGTCACATACATTTTGTTCTCCTTATCATACTCTTTTAATGAAGAATCACGAGGTAGAGGAAGCAGGGCGCATCAATTATTTATAACTGTAGGAAAATCCTGGCCGGTGTTGTAACTCTCGTAAATCTTCAGTCTCTTGAGTCGCACGAGCTAAGAAAAAGGAACACGTGTTCTCATCCTCGACTACGTGCGTTCCTATGACGCGGGGCTGGTAACGATCGGCTCGGGATAAACATATATAACTGTACTACGCTGTGGACCCATCGTAGCTGGGAGCCGGATAACGGAGGAGTCGACAAGGGGATGAGGGTGCACTTGGAGAGCTTGAATATTCCGCGACAAGCTTTTATTCCAGAAGAGCCACGAAACTCGGTCTCGCTACCTTAATGCGGGAAGGCAACCACGTGACCTTTGGCCCGGGGTTGCGAACTAGAAATTTGTCGAGGATAAACGTACCCGTCGACCTAAGCTTCTCCTTCGTTACATTTTATCGTTGTTCGTGTGCAACCAGATTCTAAACATTTCAGACATTTTACACTGGCAAACTCATGTCGACATTCAAGATTAATTGCACGTGTTATTACGCATCAATATCTTTGTGCTGTGCACAAACTCCTACGAATTATTTCTCCGAGATGCTGGCTTGCTCCAAGCAATTCTATTCGCTGTTGTTCATTAGATGTTCCATCCTCTGTTCGTGCTTCTCATGAGCTTCCAGGGTCAGAACTTAGTTGTTGAAGGCTTTAACTTTGAAGCCTTTGATGGAAGGTCCAATATTTGAAGATTGTTTGTTGCTAACCAGGCTAAAGACATCGCCTGCAGAACCCAAGACCTGAACAGCATTTCTTCATCCGCTTAGAGCATGGCAATGCTTCTTTGTTGAGTGTATTCCTTAGAGTCCCTATTGGGAACTGCCAAAGGAGGGAATAACTTAATTTAATGGATGTTCCAGAGACATTTAGAAGATTTTCTCATCAGTCGGAGCTGGTATTCATGATCCTCGCCTGGTCTATCCCGCCTCCAGTTGCCCCGTTGGGTCAATGGAGTTCTTTATCATTGATCCTCATTCTCTTATGGACCAGCTGCATTCTAATAAGACATTCGTCAAGAGTTCTTTGATGTTTTCATTCGGGGCAGCGCTTCACAAAAAAATTTGTCTACTTGTTTCAATATTTCCTTCTTCTTTGATGCTGCTCCAGACTTTTATTATCCGAAAGGGTAAGAAACTGTTCTGCGATTGCTGCTTCGTGATGTTATTTCCCAATATTTTTCTCTTTACGAAAAAGCCCGCACGTGGCAAGAATGTAGGTATCAGTTTGCACAATTGGGATAAACAGAGCGAAAGAACGAATGAGAAAAGATGGGCAAGGGGGAAAGGATATAATAGAAGTGACGAGAGAAACTTGATGAAAGAGGAGAAGGGCAGAAATATGAGCTTGGCAAAGAGAGAGAGAGAGACTCCATCGATATTCCCGGTCTTTCGCAAATTGCAACTTCCGGTCACGGGAGTTTTGGATGCGCTTCGACGATTCCGGTTTACCAGAGGCAGAAAGAGAGAGAAAGCAAGTTTTTTTTACACTCTACAAAGGGTGGATAAAAAGTGGATGCTCTTGCAGAGTCTACTCTCGCTGATGGTTTCCGGGCTCATTTTCACGGACACGAGCACCCGATACCGTAGGGGCCGGAACGTTTTTACATGAATTAAGGCCTCTTTTTGACTCGTTACAAATGACTCTCGTCTTATTCATCCTCGTTGCACCATCGATTACACTGCTTTTTCCCATGTCAAGTCATTCACATTACCATTCGTCGATTTAGGTTATCACGACCCTCCAGGGCTTTTCTTTCTTTCTTCAACCTCTCCTGCTTCTATGTACATGTCTTTTCTGAGTCGCTGGTCGAGTGTGCCTCGAGTGTACCTGTACCAAGTACGAAATCGTTGGCGACCGGGAAACGAGGAAGAGGGTGGTTTAGCCTCAGGCCCTCGACACCGAATATATCGTCTTCATCATTCTTCTCTCCTCTCCACGACGCAGTATTGAAGCTCCTGCCTCTCTTATACGCGAAAGTGGCACATGTGCCCTTTCGTATTAAGAGAAACACTGAGCTGGCAAAGGGCAACTGCTATATTTCTCAAGGATCAGAAATGGGCTACTACAGTCTTGTTGAAGAGTTTCATTGTTATTGGAATTTGGTCCCGATCTGTTTTGACCTTTTAGAGCCTCCATTTGGGTACTTATAATTAAGGAGGCAGATCTATTTCCCGATTGATAACATGGACGAAGGCATCACCAGGTCAGGAGCCTTTTATTATTCATTTTCTCTCTGTACCGTTACCGAAAATGCACATCGAAAAATTGCCGACTATGCTCTCAATGGTGAATGCACTAGTAGCATGAAAAGCCACTGTCTCATCGGTGCAAGCCTCCTCCCTATGATGCATACATCGAACGTGTTCCATTTTCATCGAGATATCTATCGATGCCACTACGGCACACTATATTCCACTTTCACGTGTATATATGGAACATATTTCAGGTCAAATCCACAAATCTCAAGCTCCTGCAATTTTATCAAATATTTTTCAGCTTTCCCAAAGCTCCTGAGCAAGTTTATTTTTGTTGTTCAGCCACACGTTTCGACCATCGATTGGTAATCTTTGGTAATCTTGTCTGTCGAAGGATTTCTTTCTATAACAACTAAATCCTTATCCTGACCGAGTGAGAAACAATGCCAGTAAATATTCGTTTGCAACATCGGGTCAAGTCTCATTTTTTCATCCTGCGTTTTCTTCAGCTTCATTTTCTCAATGAGCCACCAACAAAGCGAATTTTGTGATATTCCTGTTTCTGGTAATCCATCACCTTTTTCGTTACTACGTTTTTTCTTGTTCTCTTCACTTCGAAATGATAGCAGACGTTGAACAGTTGGCGTTGCAACATATGTGCGAACGCTAAGAGTGTAAAGAACTCAGAGAAGCTCGAATAAATACGTGATGTTTCTACGGTTGATGTGAAAAGGCACATGCGAAGTGGCACGTCGACGAGGTAGTCTACGCCACTTGGTACATGTATTTATATAGAAAAGACCGATCGAAAGTTCGTTCTTTCATGCGTGTATACGTCCGCGTCTGTGTGCGGCCAACATTTACGATTCGATGGAACTTGCACGCGTCCGTGGCGACCACTAGCCACTGAGGGATGAAAGAGAAAGAGAAAAGGAGAGAGAGAATCACTACCGAAATTGCGTGCCTGCTGCAAGCTCAGGCAACGCTCTCGGGAATTTTCTACACTCCCGTCGTTTTCGATCCGGCTCAACGACGCATTAAACCATCACGACCATAATGAATCATTAAAATGTCGTCTATACCCTCGCCTCGCTACCTTCATGTTTTCAGGTCAATCACATCAACGCCCTGCTATAGGAAAACCTAGGCAAGAAACTACAATGTTAAGCTTTTTCTTCAATTCTTATCGTTACTGTACAGGGTGTTCCATCAACAACACATGACGAGAGAAGCCATTTTTTCAGCTTTTTGTGTGCATTGTTTTGTTAAATCGTTCTGAGTTGAGTTTCCTCAGGTTTCAACCGAAAGTAGTTGTAAAAACCCGTGCACCATTAAAGTTCCAGAAGGTTTTGTGCCATTTACGTCTATCAGGCAAATTCATAGCAAAATAAAAAGTTAAACCTTAGCTCTACTTTGAAAGCTTTGCATGAACTGGAAGGTCCTGGTACCTTAACGATTTTTTCTCGCCTTCGACTAAATGAAGGGTCAATGAAAAATCATAAGTCACATAAAAATAGTGACAGACATATGACTGTTATTCAGCGAATTATTGATACTCGTCATCTCATCAAACTCCCTTAATTTTTGAGCGAATATTTTGGTTTATAAATTGTACGTTCCTAGAGTCGAGGTAGCGTAAAAGTCAAAAGTCCACACGCGACCTCCACAGCGGAGGAGAGCATAGCAGACAGTTTGCCAACACCCCACAAACCCCCTGACCTCGCTCTCCCTCTCTGTATTCTCATCGTCCAAGTTCGCCACTCACACGTCGCGCACGAATTTTTTTTCCCCCTCCCCATACTCCTCGGCCACATGAAAATAATTCATGCTCTGATTTTGAGACAAAAGCTCCGGGAAAGCATACGCTAAAGTCCTGAATCTTCTGAAATTCAAGTTATAAAAGAAAACAAAAGAAATAATTGGGACAAAAATCTGAGGGCGGATTTACGAAAAAAAAAGCTTTCGATGACGTCACGATAGTTTATCGTAATTTGCAGTAAAGTTCATTTACCGGCAGTAGAGAGCTTGAAAAAGCCACGACTACTGGGCCTCTCTATTAAGTCCGCGCCCTGTCCTACGCAAGGATACGTATACACACGAGGAATGTATATTGTACATGTAAATATTCTGATCGCAATATCTGCTGACGTTGCACGAGACACCTTAGAGGCCACTGAGCCCGGAAAACCCGGCTACGAGAGCCCGGTTTAGCCAAGAACTAACCGCGAAGAGATAGAGATAGAGATAGAGAGAGAGAGAGAGAGAGAGGGAGAGTGGCAGAGATAAATACAAAGAAAGAAAGTGGGGAGAGAAAAAAGCGTAAACTATGACGACGCACGATCATATCGTGCATCTCTTCGTAATCCATCTTGTAGTAATCATCTCTCTCGCTCTCTCACTATTTACTATTTGTTACCCTTTTTGTTTTTACTGTTGTATTCGTAAATCGAATTTCGGTTGACCCAAAATACATTTTCCAGCTCGCATAGATTTTTGCTTGGCATCGATTAATTATCAAACAATCAATCAATCAATCTTTCCTCTCGACGAAACTCACACACATCACTCGCACTCTTATCAACAAACAATAACAATAATTAATAATAATACACAACTGGAGGCACTCACGTTGAAATAAAATCTTGACTTTTTCTCTATTGTATTGCTGTTCACCCCGCCTTGTATCGGCGATGGTCCATCGTGGAGTTTTAACAAGTTTCCGAACTACATAACAATACGAATGACGAAAAAAATATGTAAACGTATACTTTTATGTCCAGATGTATACAAATATGTATATTTACGCAGAGGACAAAAGGACACTCGTCCTTCTTATTCGCACTCCCGAAACTAATCGAAATAATCGTCGTCAAAAATAATAAACATTTGAACGTGAAAAACAAAACGTACACAAACTTCGATGCCTCTCTTCCCGGATAAACTGATGAGAGATACGCGATCTCGTACGAAATATATACACCAAGTATAAACGGATAATCCGTACACACGCGCGCAAAAAAACACTCACTCTCTTCGCTACTCTTGTTCCGTGCTCTCTGCGGGGCCAACCCCGTCGTCGTCGTCGTCGCGACTCGTACTCTCCGGATTCTATGCCTCGGCGCAGCTGCCCCGATCTCATACATATATATGACATTTACCACCTCTACCTTCCCTCTATGGGGAATTTAACGAAAAATTGCGTACGTCACTTTTTCCAAAGCTTTTGTTCGAGTTCGTGTTTTCTTTTTTCTCAGTTTTTCTTTTCGTTATTAATCGAAATTTATCCAATTCTCTACGAGTTTTCATTGTTCAGGGTGAACGTTGGACAGTTTTACTAAAAATTTGACAAGTGATTATCGTGGACGATTGGAACTTTCGTAGTTCTCGTGTTTTTATGTCTCATTTTTTTTTCTTTTATACTTTTCGAACGAGGCTCAGGCAAATTTGTAAACAAAAATTTTAGAACGAGTTTTTTTTGTCGAAGCCACCTGCGTGAACTCGGAATTGATTTATTTGTTTATTCGGAGATCATGAAATAGGGATTTTCTCTCATCTGGACATACGACTCACTTTTTTATGCGGAATCGAAGTATTTATACACAATTGTGGTGTTTGGGAGAAAAGGAGGTGTAAGATTGTGGCATTTTTTTTGTTTTTTGTAGAATTCCCCGTATATATTTAAATATATATATAGACTCGTTTTGTCCAAGTACTAATATCGAGAGTATACGAGAGAACCCCACCACGCCCGATAGTCGATCCCACATACAAACTCACCTTTTCTCGTTCTGCGCCCTCCTCCCTAACACAGAGTTGTTGCGCGAGTCACACAATATCCGGGGGAAGGGGAGGGGGAAATTTTCCATCGCGCATCCCAAGTTTATTTCGATGAAGAACGAAAAAAAATGTAATTATATACCCAGAAACTACGAGGTTAAATGGTGAATAATGTAAGTTTAAGTTCGGGACTGAATTTCGACTCGAAAAGCCCAATACCTCTCGTCGATTCGACCCCTTCCGGTCTGATGAGTAATTAATTATTCAAGTTCGCGAAGTCTCGCACTTTCACCGTTCATAACATGGGAAGGGTGAGAATAGGAGCAAAAATGAATAGGACCAATTTGGTAGAGAATTAAATTTTCAACGAAAAAGTATTCTGCAACTTTTTTCTGTATTTCATAGTTCAGTTGGAATGAATCATTAATTAAACAAGTTTACAAAGTTGTAACCTTTTAACGCTTATAACACGATAACGCTTAGATATGGAGCAAAAATGCATAGGACCAATTTTGTAGAGCATCAAATTCCCTAGAAAAAAGTATTCGGCGAATTTTCTCTATCTCTGGTAGTTTAGTTCTGAAAACGGTTCAAAGGTGGAGCTTGAATGTTTTTTTTTATTGAATTGGTTGACCTACAAGAATCCTTCAAGACTTGGAAAAGTCACAACGACGAGTGAGCCATTCGCGAGGATTATCGATCGTTATTTTGTCAATGTCACTCTCGGTAAAACCTTTTAGTCTCATTTTTGGCAGTACGTTGTTAATTATATGGGCGTAACCGTGTCCACCGAAATTCACGAGTCTGTGCTTCGTGTGGATATCGTGGCTCATGAGCAATTGACCGAGATGACCTTCGTCCTTGAGCAATTTGAGTTTGTCGATTCTTTGAGCATCCGACGGCATATCGGTCAACTCATCGAGTTGATAATACGAGCACTCGGTGCCAAAAAGATCGAATTGACAGTAGCAGCCGATTTTGGCTAGTTCTAAAAGTTCTTCGTCGTTCTGCACAGTTCCTATGCAAAGCGAATTGGAATTTTCAGTGTCAAATGAAAAGAAGTACTAAAAATTATTCAGTTAAAGCAATCGTAAAACTTATGGCGATTCTTACGATCGAGATGTGACATTATGGCCCTGTTGGCGGCGCCACCAGCCTCGAGATAAATTCTAAGAATCTCTAACGGAGCTTTGCTACTTCTCCCCGGATGAAATGTCACCGGAGCGTCTGTTTGAGCTTGTACTTGTGCAGTCGCACGAATTGCCTTTTTTTCGAACTCTGCGAAATTCATACAATCGTTACGATGTTTTCACCGCGAAAAATGAATTGCGACAAAATTTAAATTAGCTCGTGAGCACCCCGAAAATAGTTCTTAAATTTGACACCAGATGTCTCATGGACTTTGTCAGATCCCAATTGAATTTTTTTTCGTCATTCTCACCATGCATCGGCCAGCTACTCCCAACTTCTCCGATAATTCCCGCCTTAACAAATGGATAATCTTCACAACCGATCGTCACTTCTTTAACCATTAGATCGTGCATCCTTTCCTCATTAAAGTTCAGAATCACATCATTGGTTTGAGTCACAGCAACGTAGTGACCTGAGACACCCGATTTAATAGAAAATTCATGTATTAAGATCATTGAGAAGCGTCCTGGCACCAATTGCTCGAAGAACTTAAGGAACTAGGATTAAAATCATCAGGTCAGATAGATCACGAGATTCCAGAACGAAAAGTCCTTATCCATTTTTCACTGAACCCCACCGTTGCCGAGATATTCACTGATGAGCGACAGCCAATGATACGCGCGGACAGAAAGAAAGGGGCGTAGCCCAGAAGCATTCGATTGGCTGTCACTAATCGTTAAATAACTCATCAACGCTGCATCTCAGAGAAAAATGACCAAAGACTTTTCTCCTCAGGATTTCACGGAGAATCTGTTCCGAAGATTGCGGACCACCCTGTATGCAACAAAAAGCGAAAGTACGTTTTTTACTTGGGAATAACTGAGTGTCATACCGGTGCCAACAATAACATGGACTCCAGACTCTTGGCTGATCCGTTTCATCAACGGAATATCGCGCTTGAGACCATGGCTCGTATTCTCAACGATCGTACCGCCCCCGAATTTTTTGTAAAGTTTAACGTCCTCGAGAACCGCTACACGCGCATCCTCGTCGTTGAACTTGACATTGTAGACATTGCTGTAACTGGTCGATGGCGAAAAAATAATACCAAACAAAAAATCCCAATAATTGCAGATAATAACAATAATTAATTTCAAATAATAACAATAATTAAATTAAAAAATCGAAATAAATGTTAACTTATCCTAAAAATAGAATCTCCACTCACGGATATTGCTTATGAAAACCTACATTCCCGAGATTTATCCCGTCGTCAAAATAACTCGCGAGTTGTTTTGGTGGGGGAACGTAAAACTTGTCAAAGTCAAGAGCCAAGTGTTCGTGGGTCAAAGTTCTACCCAGTTGCGTGAGCTTTGTTCGCCCGAGTACTGATTATCCATAAAATTATAAATTTCACTAAATATATCAAAATTTTTCCAAAAAGTAAACGAATCTTTTAATGTACTTACCAGTTTCCACAAAATCGACCATTTCTCCGAAAAAAAGGCACCAAAATTCAGCAACAGAAATCTCCAGCCTTTCGTTAGTAACTGCGAAGCTCTTGGAATGTTTTTTTCAAGCCTGACAGATACGAGGCTTATGGTAAGCTTCGTTATAATGTTGTACGTTATCTTCGAGAAAATTATCATGAGACGACACCAAAGTCAAATATTTGTACTAGATGCAAATACCGACGGCCAATCTCGACGTCAAGAGAAACTAATATCGAATAATTCACCTAGTTTGACTACGAAAATTTCAGAATTTTCAAAATTTTCCATATTTCCCGCTCGAAATGTCAGCCTGACGGCTAGAAAAGTGGATGACAATCGTGTCCGGAAAATTGGCGGGAAATAAGAAGTGGAAAAGAGTTTAATTCAGAATTTTGAAGATTGTATCTATGTTTTTGACTTTCCAGCTCGAAGAAAGATGGAAAATGTTGAAAAATCTTCAAATTAAATCCAAATTAAATTCCTCTGGACTGCAGCAGAGCCACGGGGATGAAAGAATTCAATCGAAGCGTCATATTCATATCTTTCTGTTTTATTCTTCGCATCGCTTTTTTGCCTTGTTTCGTTTTTTTTGTGATTTTTTAGTTTTTCCATTAAATAATCTATCGTTGTCGGGGGGGGGGATATAGTTATAGGCGTTTTATACGCTATACTCGTGTCCTTGGAACAGAGAGAGACTCTTATCGGCGATATCGTAAGCTGCGACGCACGAGAATTAGAAAAAAAAAAAAAAAAAAAACAATCCTTACGTTACTCAAAAAATCTCTGTTTTTTGTTCTCTCTCTCTCTCTCTCTCTCTCTTGCGACGCTGCTCGATTAATTGCACACGATCTTTCCGGGGCGATTGGCGAGGCCAAAATTCGTCCAGTGATCGCTTCGATCCTAATAATATTAAATATAATAATAATAATAATAATACTAAAAATAATAATTAATAATAATAATAATTTACATTTACACAAAAATTCAGCAGCATCGACTCCTCTTTCTCCTTCTCCTCCGTCTCTTTCGATCTCTAAACTAAATTAATATCTATCTATCTAATTAATGATCACGAGATGAATAAATCGCCCTCGCGACACCCACAATTTATCATTCTTACTAGTTTTTTCTTTTCTTTGCAGTGATTTTTTGAGTCGTTCTTCAATAATCGACGACGAAATGCGAGAAAATTGAGTGGAGAATGCGAAAAAATGAAAATGGAGGAACAAAAGAGAAACGCGAGTGTAAAAAAAAAATTTTTTTTTTTTGTGGAAAGATCGAAGCGCCGTTTTTTTTCTTTTCTTTAGAAAATATATGGGCAATATTTTCGTAACTTTTTGCGCGCTCGGTGTGCTTCGACGTCGCCCCCCTTTTTCCTATTTTCCCAGTTCCCTTATTTCTCTCTTTTCTTTCAATTGTGTTTCGTTATTTCTTCTCCCTTTGTTTGTTTGTTTGTTTGTTTTTTATATATATATAAATAATATATTCCTCTGTAGAACGAGACACCGTACGAGTTTCGATTAATCTCGCTAATCGTACACCTCGACGTTCATAAGCTGTCGTCGCTGTCGTCAGCGTGCGCCTCGATCGTCACGTTCCTCGCCAATACGCTGCTCTCCCCGCTACCCTCTCCGCTTACCTCGCCGTCCTGCTCCGTCGAACTGTTTTGCGGCTGCGGATCCGCTGTTGATCAACACAAATTTCCATATTTTAATCGTCCCAAATATTTCTTTCCAATTTAACGAGGTTCACGGGCCATAATTATTATAGTTTTTACAAAGCACCGGCAAAATCATCAGATACAATTTTTTGCAAGATAATTTTTTGAAATTTTGTGTTAATTTTCTCGAGCATCGTGTTATAAGGTGTACAAAAATTTGAGAAGGTTTCAACGTCTAGTAATCGAGATATTCCGTGTTTAAAATCGCAACTTTAACACGAGGTCTTGTGAGAAGTTACGAAAAAAGACGATTTTTCACAACAAATAACTCGATTTCTAGAGGGTAAAACTTTGTCAAATTTAACCCACAGTTGAGTATCATTGTTAAGAAGTTTCGTACGAATAAGAAACAATTAAACTTGGAATTCCTCCAACTTTTGCCTAACGCGTGAAC
This sequence comes from Campoletis sonorensis, assembly GCA_013761285.1. Lineage (NCBI taxonomy): Eukaryota > Metazoa > Arthropoda > Insecta > Hymenoptera > Ichneumonidae > Campoletis > Campoletis sonorensis. Next base: position 543,458 of record JACEOJ010000086.1, read on the forward strand.
CTCTTTAAAGATTCGTCGGATAATTAAGTCGTTTCTCACGTGATTGAATGGTTGGTACTTCGTCGTCGCCCTGACCAGGACTAAGAATCGCCTCTTTGATTTGACTGTTAACACCTTTGGGATCCAAATCCGTAGCCCAACTAAAGTACATGAGGGCAAGATGAGTATTGCCTAGTTTCTTATGAACCTGAAAACCGTATTAAAAAAATCAATTAGCAAAAAGCATTCGTAAAAAACAAAAATAGGAAAAAAATGAATAAAAATGTATATTTGTTTACTTTTCCTATGGAATAATAGACTAGAGACTCTTTGGGAGCGATGCTCTTTAATTCTTCAAACTCTCTGAGTGCCTCGTAGTGTCGTCCAATAGAGAAATTAATACTGGCACGATGAAATTTGCAGAGTGTATTGTCCGAGTCGTTTGTTATCGCGGCGTCCAAAGTTCTGAGTGCTTGATCGGTTTTTTTAAGGGCATGTTGAACGACGCCGATGTGACACATAATCGCCGAGTTCAATGGATTTATTTGTAGGGCACGTTTGAAGTGGAGTTCGGCGAGGCTGTATTGTTCTTGTTTGAAAAATATTGTTCCAAGACCGAACCAAGCGTTGTAGTGACGAGGATCCAATCTTATGGCGTTTCTAAAAGCGGTTATCGCTTTGTCCAATTCTTCGGTTAAAACGTACTCGTGACCGAGCAACGTATAGGCGTACGGAAAATTCGGATCTACTTGAATAGCTCGTTGAAAAAATTTGATCGCTGTCTCGTGCTCGGTTTGAGCAGAAAATAAATTTCCCGTTGCGCACCAGGCGGCCGGTGTGTTACGATCTTCCGATACGAGCTCTTGCGCCAACGTCGACAATTGCACCTCAGCGTGTAAATGCCACAAAACTGTACTGTACATTTCCATTAATTCTGTACGTTGCGGCTCCAATTGTCGCACTTGGCTAAAATAACTCGACGATTTTTTATAATCGTTCATCTCGAAATGCGCTCGAGCCAACATCGATAATACCCAACTCGTGTTGTAATGACGAGCTGGTAATATATTCAATATTTCTACTGCTTGACTGCAATTAAATTGGCTCAAATGCTGATACGCCAGACCCAACTCTCGAAGCAGTGACATTAATCCCTCTTTAACAGAAACATTGTTTTTATTATTATTATTATTATTATTATTGTTTATTATTATTTATTCAAAGATTGAGCTACGACTTTCTAAATATTTCATTCTATGACGAAAAAGCGGTATTTTTTATTATTTAATAAAATCATAATGATTGATTATTATTATTAAATTTTTATACAAGATTATAAAAGACTGATGAATGGTCAACACCTTCTACACGCAATCGTATTTTCTACTTTTCTGTATTATTATTTTATATTTGTTTTTATTTTTATCATTTATTTTTTATTTTTTCAATTATTCTCATTATTTTTGTTTTTGTTATTTCAATTGTAATGTACGCTCGTCAAAAAATAATAAAAAAATAAAAATATAAACTTACCAGCACACTGTTTTTGTAAAATCAATGCACAATGGGATGCATTGCTGTGATTAAGGGCGTTAGTAGCTGCAACCATTTTCTCCGACGTAATAGTCTCACTCTTTTCTTTTTCACTTCGATTTCTCTCGTTCAATTCATTGAAATTAGCCTTATTTAAATTAGTCTTTGATAGACGAGCTTTGGTCTTGCGAGACGGTGACTTTGGAGTGACGAATTTGTTACGATTTGGCGATTTATTGTTTTCCTGTTTCGTAAAGGAACGAAGAGAAAATTGAAAATTCAGAAAATACAAGAAACGGGAGGAAGAAATGCTAAATTTCATTATATTATTTACCTTTACTGAATAACTGTGACTAAAGAGTCTAGAGGAACGTCTGACATTAGGTCCCTGAAGAGTCGGTGCTGTTGGTGTCGGTGTTGTCGGTGTTACCGTTACGATATTGGCAGTGTTACTCGTGTTACCAGATTGTGAAAATACTGGCTTGCCTTGTTGAAGCGGCGTTTCTTTTCTCGACATCAACTGCTGCGAGAACGCGACAGAAATTAACGAAACAAGAAACAACGAATGTAACATAAGAAATGTACAAAATAAAATGAAAAATAGAAAATAAATGAATGAATCAAATGTTTTTTTTTGTTGTAACGAATGTAACATAAAAATGGTACAAAATAAAGTGAAAAATAGAAAATAAATGAATGAATCAAACGTTTTTTTGTTGTTGTAACAAATCTAACATAAAAATTGTACAAAACAAAATTGAAGATCGAAAATAAAGGAATGAATTGAACGTTTTTTTTTTGTTGTAACAAATCTAACATAAAAATTGTACAAAATAAAATGAAAAATATAAAATAAATGAATGAATCAAACGTTTTTTTGTTATTGTAACGAATGTAACATAAAAATTGTACAAAATAAAATAAAAAATTGGAAATAAATGAACAAATCGAACGTTTTCGTTGTGTTTTCATTTATAAATTCATCAAAAAATATTAGACTCACCCCCACGTGGGCCCTAAGGCTACAAACTCGTTTAGCGAGGCTCTTGAGGTCACTGCCTTCGTTGATAGAGACGTGAGATGGCAATATCGCTGGTTCAGGACTGTTTGAATCCAGTGGAAGAATACCGAAACTAGGAGTTAAGGGACTCATTGAATTGCTGAACATACTTCGATAACGAGGCGGTTTTCCTCTCGGTGATATCAACGAAGTATTGTTGTAATGAACCGGTTGGGCTCCTGAGGGTGGTTGTTGCGTCGTTTGCGGACTATCTTCCGAAGAAGGGGTCGAATACAATCTTACTCCTGGCGAACCATTTACGATGATTGTTTGACCGGCAGGTGTTCTGTTTAATTTTTTTCAATCAATTATTTATCAAAATTAATCAGTTGGCTCAATAATAATTAAAAATAAAAATAATAATAATTGAATAATCAGTCAATTATTGAAATTTTTCAATAAGAATTGGTTCCAATTCATGAAAATGAAATTTGTAAGTTTGTTAAATTCTTTTTGGTTGTGAATTTTCAAAATTGTCGAAAACTTTTGAATTATTTGTTAAAAAGATTGATGAAAACGTTGAAATTTGAAAGTTTTTCAAATTTTTTTGGAAATATAAAAATTATAATTACACAATATTGGTGTTTGCAGTCGGCGTGTTATTGTTCGAATTATTAGAGACGATGAGATCAGGTTCGGTGACGTAATTCAAAATCGGTGTTGTTCCGTGGCACATTGAAAAATTTTCCAATTTATCAAGTTGAAAAGTTTTAGCGGGATCTACTTTTTCTCCAACGTTACAAAGCTCCTCGAACGAATGCCACAAAAATGGATTCAATTTGAGTGCGAGCTTGTGCGCCTCGTTGGCTCTCGCCGTTCTCATCATTTTGTAATATATTTTTGCTATTATTTGCAACGAGAAACAAGCCTGATCTCCAAATTGCGTTACTATGTCGTCCAAATTTTTTAATTGTTTGTAATAACCACCGGTTATCGCTGCCTCCGCTTCCGCGTATCTGTTTCAGAGTAATTTTCATTTTATCATTTAAAAAATCATACATTTCGAGTCATTATGATATTTTCAAAGTTCTCAATCAAATTCAGTTAAAAATCTCTGGCAGTTTCGTCTTTTCGGATGAAAAATGTTCATGTTAAAAATATTTAATGAAAATTCAACATTTCTACAGTTTTTTCATGTGTTTTTTCCATTTTAATTCTCAATTATTATCTTTTAACATAAAAAATCGATAGTACTTCCGGTTTAATTACTTTTCAAGATCGTGACAACATTTTGTCAATAGAAATCTACATTGCAAGAAACTCGGTGCGTTTTTCGCAATTTTGTTCTTTCCAACGATTTTTTTTTTCATATTAACAATATTTAGTGAAAATTCAACATTTCTACAGTTTTCTCATATGTTTTTTCATTTTTGATTATCAATTATTATCTTTCAACATAAAAAATCGATATTATTTCCAATTAAAAATATTTTATGAAAATTCTAAATTTTTACAGTTTTCTCATTTGTATTTTCGTTTTTAATTCTTAATAACTATATTTTAACATATAAAATCAATCTTATTTCAGGTTTAATTACTTTTCAAGGTCGTGACAACATTTTGCCAATAGAAATCTGCATTGCGAGGAACTCGGTGCCTTTTTTGAGAGCAGAGCGTGGGCTTGCCTCACTCTGCCAGAACGATAGTAACATGTTGCTAAAAGGAACAACGTATCCTCCGAATCCACTGTGAATATCGAATGAAAAATAATAAAGTAGTGTTAATTAATAAAATTAAAATAAAAAATAATTGCTACGATGAAAAATGGGCTTAAAATGATTATTCACAGAAAATCTTCCATTGTATTGTTTTCATATTTTAACACGTGTCAATTTAATTCATTTCTTATTTTTTTCGAATTATAATAATTGAAAAAAATGATTTTTTAAAGAAAACAAAAAAAAGTGACAGTTTTTTTGGGAAAACAATTTATGTCAATAGACTCGATTATAACTATGAACAGGAAACATTTTTTTTTTAAATGGAAATTTTGATTAAATAGTTATTCTGACGCCAAAATTGAAAAAAATAAATATCGCAAGAGTGAAAAAGACTCACCTTCGGCGCAGAGCCTCTCCGCTAAAAATATAGCATCCGGATAAGCGTAATGGTTTAAGCAATGCCATATGGCAGCCTGAAAAAGTAAAAAAAAAATGTTTTTTCTTATCGACCAAACTGTCAAATAAAACTAAAAGAAAAAAATGGTAATAATGAATACAAAATGTTCGAATTGAAAAATCGATGTAATTCGTGGAAATGGGAATAACTTAAAAGTTTGACAGTAGAGGGAGAGAAGACGATGAATTTCCGTGTCGTATTGAGTTCGGTATTATTTATAGATTAATGGTAAATCGATGGGAAATATGGTCGAGGAAGATGCAAAGTGTTATTTTGACAAATGTGGACTGAAAACATCGAAAAAGATGGAGATTGAAATATTTTTCGAATTTGTTGCTCATTGAGTTGGGCAAATTGAATGGAAAGTCAGAATTCTCATTAATCGAGGAATTGTTGAGAAAGGGCTTCGATATATATTGACGGGTTCCATAAAGCCTTGCGAGAGAAATGCACTCTACGTTTTTGTCACTTATTCATTACGCGAATATTTCACAGCTTTTTTTCTTCTCAAGTCCATTATTTACCTGTACTGGCTCTTGCACAATCATTATTTATGAGAACGTTGCATGCATAGACAAAACTTGTTTTTATTTCCGATCGAATTAACCGTATTTTCGCTCGGTCTTGCTCGCTTTTTTTAAATTAAGAAAAAAAAACTTTAATATTAGACACTCGAGTACATCGGAATGAGAATTCTCTCAAGAGTCCATCTTTACTGGCTGTGATGGAGGCGAGGAGAAGAGTGGCAAACCAGTGCGGTGAGGGAGGAGACGGGGCGGACGCTATCGATATTTTCTCAATCGATACTCTTTTAGTTCTACTTTTCCTCAATAGATGGAGCTGCTGGTTTTCCGCGCCATTTTGGAACTGATCGGTAAAACAGATCCAAGCGATGGTTACTCAAAGTTTCCATTCCAAAAGACTTAAAATCAGTCGTTCTTTCGTGGGATTTTTAAAAATATTGCAGTTCATTGAAAGGATAGCTTTATCTTTTCTTTTTAATCTGCTTACAACCCAAAGAAATCCAAAAAAATTCTAGAAAGTCAATAAACGTTTCGGAAATTCAAATTCTCGATTTTTCCCGCGCTTTATGTAAACTTCGCTCTAGCGGCAAGTCGAGTAAACACATGTTTTTAAAAACGTCACACGATGCAACGTCTCGGTTCGTATCTATTACAGCAGCTCATACGTTGAAACGGTTTCAGAGAGTACGTTTGCAGAACAAAAATCTTGCGTTTCGTCTTAAAAAACAAACAACACATTATTTCCGCATTGTTTATCTTTCTTCAATAATAACTCGTGTTGTAAAGACTTTATCGGTTGTGTGTATTCGTGACATCAAGTTCTAAGATTTCGCAGGAGGGAATTAAGAAAAACTTGGAGAGTAGGTCAAGCATCGAGTAAGTAAGAAAAGAAACAATGTTGACGTGCGCTTTTATCGATTGTAGAGAGTTCCAGAAACTACGAACCGGGTGCGGTGACGCATCGATGTTTGACGTTTAAATTACAACATTAAACCACACACACACACACATATCAACATAACATGTGATTTTATATACATGTATCGATGAAACGTGTTATTTTCTCACGACAACAATTTATACTCTTATACAACTTGATAAATCGCTAATTAATACAAATTTTTCGCAAGCAACCTTGACGTGACGTAATAACAACTTTTATTTATCTTTTAATTTTTCTTTCGCTAACTTTTCTTTTTACGCAATATAAATTGCGTGAAAATTCGCAATTCCACGTTATTGATTGCAGCAGAAAATTCATTGTTAAAACCGTCCTAAATTTTCTACGATTATGTGTTTACTTTTTTCGTATTTTCAAAAGACCTCATTTCTTTCGATTTCTTTGCTTATTTTTCTTCGGTTATGACTTTTTTCCGGATGTCACGACGCAAGTCGCGATAACAATGCGACATTTGATGACGTTTATCTCTGTGATTCACATATCGTAATTTGATCCTTATACTTAACAATCTCTCGGAAATTTGGCAGCTGTCTTTTTTATCAGGTTGATTCATTTTGTTCATCGTTATCGATAACATCGATTGGGAAATTGACGATTTTTCACGACATTTTGATAATCGAAATATTTGTTCGCCTATTCCAAATAAAAAACAATAAAAGGTACATTTTTTTCGTAAAATCGTTATCATTCAACATCGATAATAATAATCTCCGAAGATACTGCTTCTCGCGTAATTTCTTGGAACGTGTTTGACTCAAATGACAAGCAATTTATAAATAGACTGTCAATTGTTTGAGAGGGCTCGACGAATGATCTTTAGGTTATTAATTTTCAGTCAAAGGAGCTAAGCAAAAAAAATGACAACTTGGCAGGGCGGTCCAGGAGCAGGATACCCTCAAGCTCCACCAGGTTTGCATCTTCATTTTTTAAAAAACTAGAAGAAAAAAACGAATTTTGACAAATTCAAGCACAGAAATTCCAGAGACTAGACAGGATTTTTAGTTGCGAGGAAATTTTTTTTTTTAGCACAAAAAAACCGTTTATTTTTTTTTAATTTTCACGGTACATGCTTGAACCGAGTTTTTTTTTTCCATAGTCGAAAGTGACGTCGGAAGCCGAAATAACGTTTTTTTCCCTTTTTTCGTATTTTCCAGGTCCCGGTTTTGTTTTGCCTGACAATAGCGGTCCGTACGGACCGCCACCGCCTGGATATCCGCCGTACGGACAAGGTCCTTACGGCCAGGGTCCTTACGGACAAGGTCCGCCGCCGCCGGGAAGTGTTCCGTACGGTCAGCCTCAACAGCCCGGAATGTACGGGGCTCCGTACCAAGGTGCGTCCGGCCAAATGGACGATCCCATGGGCGAAGATGGGATAAAGGGTTTTGACTTTTCCGACAAAAGCATACGAACCGGTTTCATAAGGTGCGAGCAACAAAAATTCACTTGAAAACGATTTTTACGTCATTTTCAGTGATTTTCGGGAATTAATGGATAATTGTTGGTTTTTTAAATTAATTTCTTTAGAAAAGTGTACATGATCCTCATGTGCCAGCTCCTCATCACGGTTTCGATGATAGCTCTGTTCATGTTCCATGCGCCGACCAAAGCATGGGCCAGACAACACACGGAGATGGTTTGGATTTGTCTAGGAATAACAATCGTCATTATTATATCGATGGCTTGTTGTTCAAGCGTGAGACGAAAAGCACCCATGAACTTTATTTTCCTATTAATTTTCACTCTCGCCGAAGGCTTCCTCATGGCTTCTGTTTCCTCGACTTATGACACCGAGGCGGTTAGTTCCAATCATTAATTACTATAAAACACACATTTTGAAGAAAAACCTTCAAATTCCAAGGAAGTTCACGTGCGTTAGGCATGCCTTGGAAGAATTCCAAGTTTAATTGTGCAAAATTCGTATAAACCTTCTTAACAATAATACTCAACCGTGGGTTAAATTTGAGAATGTTTTACCGTTTAGAAATCGAGTTATTTGTTGTGAAATATTGTCATTTTTCGTAACTTCCCACAAGATCTCGTGTTAAAGTTGCGATTTTAAACACTGAATATCTCGATTACTAGAGGGTGAAACCTTCTCAAATTTTCTCAAGAAGAAAAACGTTAAATTTCACAATATTCTCTTGGAAAAAATCGTATTTCATGATTTTGCCGTTCCTTTGTATACAAAATTATAATAATGACGCGTGAACCTCGTTAAATTGATGGAAAATCGATTTAAAAAGCCGAAAAAAATCAATACCCCAATTGTTTGTTTTGTTGGTCTTTCTCCAGGTTCTCCTTGCAGTAGGAATAACGGCGGCAGTCTGTCTGGGTCTATCGATTTTCGCATTTCAGACTAAATGGGATTTCACAGCGATGCACAGCGTTCTTTTCGTCGCCTTGTTGATACTCCTGCTTTTCGGATTATTGACGATTTTCATACACGGAAAAATAATGACACTCATTTATGCTTCCCTCGGTGCGTTCATTTTCTCCTTGTATTTGATTTACGATACGCAAATGATGGTCGGTGGAAATCACAAGTATGCCATATCTCCGGAAGAGTACATTTTCGCTGCTCTCAACCTTTACCTCGACGTTGTTAACATTTTCCTCTACATTCTCACCATCATCGGAGCGGCTCGAGATTAAAGAAGCTTGCTATTTCGTTTCCCAAAGGAGTTGCTTCGAAAGGAGACTTTTTAAGTGAAACGAAACAACATTCGCGTTGCTATTTTTATTTATTTAAGCTATAGCCCATAAATGTTCAATAAAACAACCAAAAAAAAAAGAAATGAAGAGATAAAGCCAAGAAACAAAAAAACCCACGTTCGATTTATTTGCGGACGAATAATAAGTATTTTGACTAAGGTTTTTTTTTACTCTATTTTCAAAAGCATTTTTGGTTCAAGTCAATTCCGATTGTGATTCAATTTCGTTAAAGAAATCTCCGGTAAATTCATTTTTTCTGATTTTTTCAACATTTTTTTCATCTTTTTTTCCAAATGTAACAAAAGTCAATATAAGAACAAAGTGTAATTCAGCCAATTATTGAAACGATATAAAATTAATGTCTAAAATGATGAAAATATGATTTAAATGGTTTTTCGAAAGTCTCGGAATTGAAATTTCGAAGAAACTAAATAAAAGGCTCGAAATAAGAATGTAAAAAATGCCCTTAACACCAGGAACTCTGTTTCCAAAGCTAGTCCTCCTAGTTTTGTTGCGTTACCTCTCGTTAAATATAAATAACTAACAAGCAACAAAGAGATAAAGCTTCGTCATTCCGACTGTAAAGCGTGTCCTGAACTTTAAGGATAAAAACTCAATTTGAAAAAGTAAAAAAAAGCGATTTGTTCAATGGACGCGCAAAAATACGCAAAAATCGTTGAAAAAAAGATATAAAATATAATAAAAAAATACAATAAACGTAAAACTCGACTGTTTATTATTACTTTTTACCGTTGTCTTTTTGCGCGTGCGCTATCGGAAGTATTTTCATATTTGTTAGAAATGTAGAATTTTTAATAATCTTGTAAAACCTTGTGACTCGTTCGAGTATTTAAAAAATAATAATACATAAGATCAAATTAAATGAATAGAGATGTTTAGTTATTGGAGAAACTCGAGTTGATTAATTCGATTAAATAAATCGAATCCATTGATTTTTCCTTGATTTATCAATTTGATTTCATTGAATTTTTCAAATTCATCGATTCTTTTCATTGATTCGTCGAGTCAAAAATCGCTTTAAATACATCCTGCGTTATTCATTGTAATTAACGATTGTAAGTTTTCGTTAATGTGCTTTCAAATCTTTCCTCGGCGTAAGCACTTTGCTATGAATTCTCATTGATCGACGATTCGTCATTTCGTTTATGGATAAGATAAGATTGTAAAAGGATTATGAACGAAGAAAAATATACGCAAACCAATGCCTGTGTATGTGACGAAAGAAAAATCAGTTTTTTTTTGTTTTTTTTTGGTTTTTTTTTCGTGTACATTTATATTATTTAATAGTAAATTGTTTCTTACAGCTGGTAGGACAGAGAAGCTCCTCTCGTATCGAAATAAAAAACAAGATAAAGAGACAAAAAATCGTGAGCTCTCTCCGGACGAAATATATTGCGAAGTTTTGTGGCTTAATACACAATTGCCCATTTTTTTTTCACATTTTCTTTCTCTCTTCCTCACCCCTCGTTATTTTATTATCGTATATTATTATAAAAAACACCATTGAAAAAGTTTATACTCTCTCGGGGACTAGATGCGTTACGAGTTTACTTTTTTTTTCAACGAAAAACTTTCGATTTTCGACTTTTCATTCCTGCAATTATGTCGAAGACATTTTATTTCCATTTTTCATGTTTTTTTTGTCGTGCAATTTCGTTCCTAGACTCCAGAAAATTCGTTTCCACAAAATATTCCTTCGTTTTATAATGTATTTTCCAAAATTTCTTGAAGAAATTTGCTCAAGGAGGCAACGTTTTGGAAAAACTATTGAATTCAGTCAGTTTCGTTGAAAAAATGACCGATGAACGGCGTTTTCTGTAAATATCGTTAAAAATTTGTAAAAACGTGAAATTTTCGTGGTAAAAAGTTAATCGAATCGTCAAATTCTGATAATTCTCGTCGGTACAAATGTCTTCGGTTCCGGAAGGCTTGAAAAATCTTAAAAAAGGGACAAAAAATCAAATAAATTGACATTTCCCTTGGATTGCGAGATAAAAATCGAAAATCGTTCGAAAGGTCGGTGCAAAATAGCCGCGGAAAATGTGTATGTGTGTGTGTGCGTGCACGCGATAATGTGCGGGGCAGTGTTCCACAAAGTGGTAGCGAGAGGGAGAGAGAAGAATATTTCTTGTTTTCTTGTTTAACATCGATGCAAAAAAAACAATAAAAACGAATCAGCAACGAAAAAATGACGCGACAATAACGCGACTAAGCCCTAGCCACGAGTAATCTAATTCAACTGGCACGAGAGTTTAAATATGGTTTATGCGATTTCAAGATTTTTTCTTTTCCTTTTTTCTTTCATCATTCCATTATTTTTTGTTCATTTTTTTGTTTTTGTTTTTTCTTTTAATAAATAGCGTAAAAAGTTAGCAGCACCGATTCGAATTTCTCTCGACTCTGCGATCCACCGTCACTCGGTCCGGCGCGTCCTGAGGCTCTTTCCCATGAGTTTTGTCTAATATTGCCTCCGCCAGCTCGCTGAACGCTCTGTCGATATTGATATTCGCCTTCGCAGATGTTTCCATAAATCTAATACTATGCTCTCTCGCTATCTGTAAATTTTTTCAACATTTATCATTATCTCGTCCATTAAAACCATGATTTTTCAATTTTCTCTCATTTCAAAAACTTACCGCTTCCCCTTTTTCCGTACTGACCACTCGTCTCTCCTCCATATCGCTCTTGTTTCCCAATATCATTTTTTCTACGTCTTCATTGGCGTGCTGGATAACAAAAAAAAGGAGGAGATTGAAGAATTTTGTACGGCAGGTCGAGGGAAGGTAAATATTGTTTTTTTTTTTTCTAAAATTCTATTTTTTCATTTTTCTGCATTATTATGTTAGATTATTTTGATTTTTATTTCAATTTTTAATTTTATATCTTATATTTTAGTTTTGGTTAATAAATAAATAAATAAAAAATTACCTCGTCAATGTTTCTCAACCACTTGACGATATTCTCAAACGTCTTCTCATTCGTTATATCGTAAACAAGCATTATTCCCATCGCTCCTCTGTAGTAGGAAGTTGTGATAGTGTGGAAACGCTCTTGGCCAGCGGTGTCCCTGGAAATGGATAATAAAAATCGAGAAAATGCCATAAAATCAGGAAAAATATCGATAACACCGATTTTATGGGCTCAAATTGAGGGAAAGTTACTTTTTTTCCGATAAACGAATGTAATACTTTGACAGAATCAGGAGAAATGTTGAAAAATCGTTTTCACAGAGTTTTGAAGTATTTTTGAACGTACAAATTTGGAAAAAGTTGAAAAAAATTGCATTTGCAAGCATCCAAGATTTTTTTGATCATTCAAAAACTTTCGAAACCCTTAAAATTCGTGCAAACTTAATTTTTCGTCAAAATTTTTCATGTCACGTTGCAAAATCACAAAAAATCGATTTTTTTCCTTCGTGTACGTCGATAAGCGCTTATAAATATGTAAAAAAAAAAAAAAAAACTTCTTACCATATCTGTAATTTGATTTTTTTGCCCCTTAATTCGACGGTCTTGATTTTGAAGTCGATTCCTGAAAAACAATTGAAAATTCACTGTAAAACTTGCGGTCTCGATGTTTTTTTTTCTTCTTTTTCCATCGATTACGCAATTCGGAGACGTCGTGGTTTTTTTTTGTTGTTTTTAACGAAAAAAATTTAGCTGGAATTTATCGTTGTGATTAAACACGTACGTGTTTATCGTCGGGGCGTTGTGACGCGCGAGACTAAATTGGAATACGACGAAATACATCTTTTTTTTTTTCATTTTTTTTTTTGCTCACTCCGTAACACAAGTTTAAGGGGTTTTCGGACGAAATGTAAAGGTTTTACCTATTGTCGAAATGAAGGTAGTCGAAAAGGCGTCGTCCGAAAATCTAAACAATATACAGGTCTTGCCAACGCCAGAATCACCGATTAGCAATAACTTGAACAGCAAATCGTATGTTTTCTTCGCCATTGCACTACTGTCACGTACTAACACTACTCTAACTTTTATTCCTCTCTCTCTCTCTCTTTTCTCTTTTCTCTCTTTGTCTATTCCTTTCTTTCGTTTTTGTTCTTTTGCCGACGAGAACCCGTGACGATCACCGACAAGAATACGATTTATACGCCGCTACTCTCTTCGACTCTGTCCCCTCCCCGACAGGAAAGAGAATTGAAAAGAAAAAAGAAAACAACACCACACGAGAGTTAGCGAAAGGGTGAAGAAGGAAACAGCGATTTCGTGGCTACCGAACGAAGCTTCGATAACTATTTCTCGATTTTTTTTTTCGATTATATCTCCCTCAAAAACAAAAACGATAATAAAGGTTATATTTTTGCTTCGTGAACTCTGGTCTTTCGAGACGAAGACGTTAGAGGCGCTGCAGTCGGAGTGTCATGTCCGCCTGAAAATGACGCTGTCACGAAAGATTTTTAAATATTCCTTGACTCCTAATTTCGATCGATCAATTGATGCAAACTTGTATTTTTAAAATACGCGAATATTTATTACAATTTTTTTAATTCTGATGATTTAACGATTCGATCTTCCGCGGTCATTTTTGTAAGTTTAAAAATGGCGGAACGGGGGTGTTCACGACTTCTGGTGTTCAAGGTCGTGTAATAAAAAACCTTGACCTTATCGTCAAGGTCGGCTATGCAAAATTAATCGAGTCCAGAACGGTTTCGGATTGCTGTTGAAAAAAATTTCGCTTTCTACCGACCACGAGTAGCTAGGAAGTATTTTTCGTGTTGTGACGAAAAAAAAAAACATTTGATTTATCATTCCGAATGATCGATGTAGAATTTGCAACCCTCCTGGGGGTTGCACATTTTTTTGCATACATTAAACCGTTCCCGTGGTAACAAATTCTCATAACTTTCCTTCGATTCACCTTTATCGTGTTTCTCTTTCAATTTGGCGCTTTCGTCACAGCGGTTCTTTTCAGAAGATTGCCAACCCGCGATGCAAACTCCGCAGAAAGTGCAGATTTCTACAGATTTCAAATTACTAATATTTTTTTCTTGATTCTACAAAAAATCGTGATGGAAATTTGGTAATTTTGATTTAACATCAGCAATTCAAAAAATTATGAAAATGAACTGTCGAAATCGCCAGATTAGCCAATTTCCCATCGAGGTTAAAAGAAAATATTTGAATTTCCCGCGCTTTCGAAAAATCACATGGATCGTAAAAGCGCACGTGCAGAGGGGCAGCGAGGAAGGAGGAGAAGTTGAGTTACGAGAGAAAGCGAAACGACGAGAACAACGTCATATCCTAATGAGCAGTCAAGTTACGAGGTGATTAACTGTAAATCGATAAATTTTCTTTTTCTCAAACGAAAGGAGGAGAAAAGACGAAAAAACAATTACGTTTTGTCGAGACAGTTTTGTTTCCTAGCTGTTGGAGTCGCCCTTCTTCATTTCCTTTTCTCTTTCTCTCTCTCTCTCTCTCTCTCTCTCTCGTTCTTATAAACACATTGGTTGGGTTATCTCAGTAGAGACTACGTTATTGCTACAGCAGGGAGCAGCCGAGTACATGTTAGTATATATGAAACAAGAGTGATAAACCTCAGTCGTATAAGTACTAGGTAGACGAAAAGTATATTAAAAAACGCGTAGGTTGAAAATTTCCAAAATAAATAAGTAAAAACCAATCGATTAAAGTTGAAAAACTCGCAAAACTTTGTCAAAATAGATAAAAACAACAAGAAAAAAACGTGTAGAATCAACAGGCTCACGAAAACAAATGAAAAAACAAAAAAACAACAGAGAGTGCTGAAAAGTCGTGTGTAATTTCCAAGTGATATTCGATCGAAGAGGGGGGGGTCGAGAGAAAAAAGAAAAACAGGGGGAAAATATTGTATCGAAAATCTTCGTAGTCTTCGGGCATACAAAACCGCAGCTGGAATCGTTTTCGAGATATCTCCCCTAACAAATTCAGCATATATATACATACACAGTAACGATTAACCAAAAGGTAAATACGATTATTCGTTGTTTTTATTTATTAAGTTGTGCCGTTTCGTCATTTAATTAAGAAATATTATAAACTTTGGGATTTTTGGGGCTCGACGTTACTGGACTTTGGACGTAAATATATCGTTCCCCTCAGCAACGATCTTTCTCGAGCGCGTGTCTTGTTATTATACATATATATTTATATATCTATAGCATGTAAAAATGTACGTTACAATATAAGAGGACGATTTGAATCGAGTTTAGCGGTCTGGATTAAACTTATTTCGCACAGAAATTTCTTTAATTCATATAAATGTATGCATAATGCGTGTGTATACGAAAATGTAACGTTCGTGTGTGTTTATTCGTGTCAATCATTTTTCCCCACACAAGAGCGCTTGATGCCTCTTTTGAAGAATCTCTTGATAATCACGCGGTCAATTCGCCTCAAACACGCGGATGAATTTGACCAACATGTTCCAAGGACAACTCCGTTTATTGAGTGAGACAAGCCTCGAGTCGTTTCCAACAGATCGCTACAGACTCGTGTACAGCTAGGTTCCCTCATGACAAAACCGCCATCTTTCATTTTCACGCTTCAATGATCGCGCCACTTGAGATGTGTGAAAATTACGAAACTCTCTCGGAAACGCTACTCCAGGCTTTTTCTTTCAAGAAAATACGTGATTCTACTGTCGCTATTTTATTAAAACGCGTTTTTTTTAACTCAACGGTTTGGTTAGGGATCAGAAATTTTTCAGACTTATTGTCACGTGCGTCCGCCATTTTGTTTCGTTCTAGTCTACACGATTCTGTGGATTCCTTTGCGTGTTGAAATTTTAGAAAAGGTACAAGACGTTGCTCAATTTTCAAGAATTTTTCTTTTCTCTCAAGGGCCACTCCGGGGGGAGGGCGCGGTTCGAGACTTCAGGGGCTCAAATCGGAGGTGCCCTGGAGCACAAGAATTTGAGGTTATTTTTTTTTTCAACACTTGAAATACGAACTGTTGGGTCTAAGACCGCGAAGTGGTTATTTTCTCGTTACTTTTTCATCGATAAATAAAAAAATATTATATTTGCCATTCGAATTGGAAATTGAAACAAAATTTCACAACAATCTCGCGCGTCATGGTCACGAGTGATTTTCAACTTCAAATTTTTCGAGATAAAGCAATCGAGATAATAAAGAAAGAAATATATACGTGACCAGGTAAAATAATAGAAAATCTTGGAAGCAGATAAAATATTCTACGAATCGTTAAATGCTAATAATCGTAAAATAAATAAAAGTAAAGTAACGCAACGATAAAAATTTAGTGATGGTTTCGTTCATTTCGGCTCAAAAGTATTATAGTTATTATGGGATTTATGAAGTTTGGGATATTTCATGTTTTTTTACTGTGCCAGTGAAGGTTATTTCGATCAAAATAAAAGTTTAACCATAAAACCTCGAAATTTCATGGCATTCAATTAATGCAAATTGAAACAAGAAAAAAAAAGAATACTTTAAAATATTTCAATGTATCAGCTTAATTAAAAAAATGTATTCGTCATAATTCACGATTCATTTATATTTCTCGTTCGTAACGTTTACGGGTAAACATATTGTAGAGATTGAGCGAATTTGGCGATACACTCGGGATGACAAGGGACAAGAATTCGAAAGATACCAATATGAGAAAAGCAACAAAAAAGCGATTCGTACAATATACAGATAAAGATTTTTTTTTTCGTCGTGTATACGTACGAGGGACGTAAAATTTGTGCGCATGGCGCAGAGAACTCATTCTCAAGAGAGTAACCAAGAGAGAGAAAGAGAGAGAGAGAGAGAGAGAGAGGCTTAACAATTGCGCCTAACTCTGACAAACGATTCGACCGTGGCCCAACTTGACAGCAATAAAGATTCGTCTCGGGCAAAAGAGAGAAAGAGAGAGAGACGACATCAATCCCATCGAGTCGATTATGATTATTATAACTATGATTACTATTGCGCGTCTTGGCAAAAGAATCGGGAGCGAGGGAGAGAGAGAGAGAGGGAGAGAAATGTAAAAGACTTAGGAAGAAGAAGGTATTGAAAGAGTACGAAACTAGGGCTCTTTTCAGGACTAATCAAAAGGAGGAGCCTCTCAATGTCGAAGGAAGTACCAAAAGCGGTGATGGCGGAGGAATTATGGCGGGAAGAGGTTCCAGTCGCGAACGCATGGATAGGAAAGTTACGAGACGCCCGTGAGATATCGAGGGTACTCGGAAGAATGTCCAAAAGTTTGCCCCCAATGTCACATCTGAAAAGATGCTCTGAGAAGCGTTTGGTACTTGGATTCGCGGCTCCGTCGTCAAGTCCGAATGACATCAGGGGTCGGGTGTCACTAACAAATGAGATAAATGTGTTTACGCGCGAAGAAATAGAGAGATTATTAAAAGAGGCTGATTTCGATCTATCAATCTTTGAGAATGAAACGATAGAAATCGTTAAAGTTCCAGCGACAGCAGCGAGAACTAAAGCCCAAGCGAAACAAGCCTCCAAAATTTGGCCCCTTAATTTTCATCCCGATCCACATCTCGAAAGCATCCTCAACGCCACTTGTTTCGATAAACAACAGATCGAGGCTATCGATCGTTGTACAAAAGTCTGCATAGAGGTGGCGCTGCTTGGCAAAGCCCGTGGTACAAACGAGTGCCACGGTGGCGCTGTGGTCTACGATCCAAAAACTAACAACATCGTTGCCGTTGCTGCTTCGCGAATCGATCTTCATCCTCTTTGGCACTCGGCCATCATAGCCATCGATCTCGTTGCCAGATTGGGCTCCGGTGGTGCTTACGATTTCTCACAATATTCTAAACCCCAAGGAAAAAAATGCCCGAGAATCGATCACAATGGAGATACCTCATCACTTGCTTTTCCTCACCAACTTCAAACAATCGCTCAAAGATTCACCTACGATCGCAAACCTGCTTACACTTATCTGTGCACCGACTTCTGGATTTTTCTCCTCATGGAACCATGCTCCTTCTGCGCCATGGCTCTTCTTCATTCAAGAGTCGCCAACATTTTTTACGGGGCTCCTAACAAAAGTCGAGGTGTTTTGGGCAGCAGGACACTTCTGCACGATCTCCCGGGCCTCAATCATCGTTATGGCGTCTGGAAAGGTGTCAGAACGGACGAGTGCCTTGCAGCTTTAGCGGAAATACAGAAAAACGATGTTACCAACGAATAAAATAGATTTTTCTACCAACTTTGATGACAATTCTTTAAACCACCTCCCTCTTTCATGCACTCTCTTTATTTTTGTACACTTTGCCTTATTCCAAGGCTTAAAAAATCAAATCAATCAATCAATCAATCAATCATCCCCAAATTTTCATCCAAACTGGAAGTTGTTGAACCAGATTTCAATCAACTATCAACAACATCGAACAAAAAATGTTGAATTATTGAACGTTGAGATAAGTTTCTATATTTTTTTAGCAATGATTAATTTGGGAAAAATTGTATCGAAATGAAAATGAGGTAAATTCCATTAAAAGTTTATGAAACAAATGGTTCTTTGAGATCCAAAAATGATTTGTCGAATAAGAATGCACGTTTGGTTAAGCTCTAAATGGAGTAGACTCGTACAAATAATAAACTGTACTCTTTTGATTATCTTTTCAGTGGTAAACTGCGTGGATCGGTTATTACGCAAATAGCGAGTCTCTCGAGGGCAAAGGGAATTGAAGATTTTCGTTGATCATAACAGAGCGAAGAGAGAAGAAGAGCGGAGGGTTTTGAGAAGGATAGAAAAATCATATACACATATAAAAGAAGAAACGAGTTGGGGCTTTGGTTGCTCACACGAGGATGATCGAGGTTCGTTTCAATTGAAGCTCGAGTCTGGGATCGTGTGTTCATTGGTCAGCCCCTTAATCCCACTGACTTCTAAGAAGACAAAGAGCGGGCTTTCCGGGTCACATCTTGTCAGAGGGCTACAAGAGTCATCCACATAAAAAAAAGAGAGAGGGAGAGAGAGAGAGAGAGAGAGAGATCATCTGACGATCAAAGCTTCATCCCGTTGAGCTGGAGCGATTCATTCGTTCGGCAAGTTTCGAGGAGTGTCGTTCGTCGTGAAACTTTTGTTTGGGAGAACTTATTCTCCCAAAAACACATTGAAGATAAAATAATCCTGTTTGAAGATAGTTCCGCCTTGAACCGCGAATGGCACAATTTTATTGGCTGCTCCTCTTCGAGAGAACCAATTAAATAAAAGCTCTCGCGCTTGGTTAGTGTTTTAGGAGTGTAGAAACTCGATGAGTGGATGATCCCTTGTGCTGGTTTGACGAAAAGCTCTTTCCAGGGGATTTGATAAAGTTTGTGTGAACAAACTTGGACGACAAGATAAGAGCAATCGAGTGCAATAATGGAGCGAAGAATCCTGAAAATGTGGTGACTCGGTAAAAGGCCTCGTGTGCCATACTTCATAACAAGACACTAGAGAGTGTGTGAGTCTTTAGAGATTTTGTCGTTTAGGACAGAATCGATATTTGCAAAGACATAAAAAGACGAAGAAGCAAGAAGACGAAGAAGAGTTAAGAAATATTTGTCGATAAGTGCCAGAGCACGGAACTTGACAAACTTCTGACACTAAACCATTGGACACTTATTTCGAAAGCTTTTTTTAAAGCCAAAATGCTTTTCAGCCGTGGTATTGCAATGGTGTACGTTGAGGACGCGTTCGTTGTATTCCTGCGTTTTATGGCATTGAAGTCTCGTGGCTGTACATTATTGGAGACTCATCGACAGCGCGAGACGACTGGAATCAAGAAATTGTACAACAGTTTCTTCGTTATGTTCTAAAACGGCGTTAACCCGCTAAATCCTCGGAAATCTATAAAAAAGGAATTATCTCCTCTTTGGACCCGAATAATCAAGCAAGCAAAATATTATTGCAACGGCATTGATTTTTCTTACATTCTTTTATAAACTTGTTTATCAACGAAGCTTCATGTTTTCTCTTTCGATAAATAATCCGCAAGTACGAGAAACAGGGAGTCGTTGTTGTCGACATCCTGATTATCCTGACGAGGATATTACAAATCTGCTTTAAAAGTAACGCAACGAGCAAGGAGTTTTAAACAAATATTTGGGAAGGAAAAACAAAAGGAAACCGCGCGCGCTCGATTGGATATTGTGAATTTTTTGGGTTTTTTTTTCTCTCTTCAATTATTCTATTTGGAATGAGAAATTTGGCCACGATATTTCGGGTCTGAGAAAAAAAGATAACGGAACGACGAGAAGGACGATATTTTGTTTCTTTTTTATCACAAAAAACGAAACCTTTTTTTTATTTTACAAAAATAAAATAAAAAATAAACTAGAAAAAATATTATTTTATATTTTATTTTGCTTCCGAATATTCATCGGCTCGAATGGAGCTTCAAATGATAATGGATTCGGGCCCTGAGACACTTACTGCTTCTGCCAACTCCATGTGGCTCGGCTCTTCGTCGCCCCCACAACCCCCTCCCTATCACCGATTATCACCGAACCGCCAGGAAGGACGAAGCATTCTGTCGAATCAGCAAGTAAGCTATATATCTTACATTAATCAACTACACACATTTTGTTACATCAATAAATAACCACGTTACATCCCATTTATTTATCCCCCTCGTACCTCATCCATTTCTCCATTACGAATATTTGACTCAATGTTTTTATTTATTTTCAACACAATTTTAAACATCAATGATTCAAATTAATTTCAATCTTTAGGTGAAAAATTCCGGATAAAAAGCCGGTAGTTATGCGTTTGACCGTGGTCAGCTGATTTTTACGATTTTTTCATGCAGAATGTTTGCGAAAACGGCAAAAAATTGCTTAACCAAATTTGAAATAAATGTTTTGTGACCAGTGGACATGGTTCTTAGCAATAGTTTTTTGACGACTCCGTTTAAAATCGTGAAATGATTAGTATTTTTGCAAAAGAGCATTTGTTTATGAACGTTTTCTATTCGTCGAAAGAACTGACACATTTTGATATTAATTTCACCTCTCAAAATTAAAGAAAAATGTGTGTCCGTATAATTGATGCTGAAGAACATTATCACCTAATTTTATCAACCTTTTAATCATGTCGATTCATGTAGTGACCCTCCTTAATTTCAATATTGAGGTAAAACATTTCTCATCATATTTCCAAATGAATTTTACGTTTTTTTTTAGCCAACAATGTTTGGTTCATTTGGATTGAATCATTTGGAAAAAAATTGTCCTTTTATGCATAATTATGTGTCCAATTAAATTCAATAGTTTGGAATTAAATCCTGCACTTCAAAGAAAATGATAATTTGTGAAAATTGAATAATGATTGCAGGTGAGCCTGGGATATCACGAGGCTAATTCTCAGCACGTATTGTGGCAGGATAAGCGTGACAAGCATCCATCTTCACCGTCCGGAAATAATGGGGATGTAAATAACGTGGTTGCTGTCGTGAGCACCAACAGAGAGCATTCATCGCTCGCGAAACACTCATCGACGACAAATTTTAATCAATCAACGGCCAACGGATTGAAACGTCGACTCGGTGGTGAGGCAGCCCATCAGCACATGTCCGGCGAATTGGACAGGAAACATCCACGTAGGGACGGTTCGTTAATATGCACACATAAATGCATAAATACATGAATTAAAAAAAAAAGAAAAAAAGCATTCAAAAATTTGTAAATTTTACAAACTGGATGATTAAATTATCTTCGAGCCACTTGTTCAAATTGAAGAATTAACAAAGTAGCTGTTGCCCATTCGATGTTCGATTTATACAGAATAAAAAAATCTAATAAGATTAATAAATTTTAAAAATTAATACAAATTAGTCAAATTCTGGCTCCGATCTTGATCGCGAGTTTAAATTCATTGAATATAAGTCGTGAAACATCCGGTGCATTATGCACAATGTCCCGGTGTCTGTGGACACTTGACTATTTGCGATAAATTCGATGTTCGGTCATTGTGTACGTTGGCGGTCGGTCACACGGCCATAAATGTATATATGAAGAGACACACACACGTATATCAACGAAATAACACAAAGTGGTTCGTTGATTCGTCGTGTTTGGTTGGCGGTGAGGATCGGAACGAGACGAAATACGTCCTGGATGCTGCGCTGCCCGCTCTCGTTTCGACTAATGAAAATTGCTCGCTTCCTCTCGCACACCATCTTCATTTTCATTTCTTTTTTTCTTCTTCATTCATTATAAACACTTATCCATGTATATATGTACGTATGTTAAAGGAACTGCAAAATATGACTCTTAATATTGTCGAGGCTACGACCTTAATGATGTCGAGACTATTGCGGGTCTAGAGTGCTGCGAATATTCAAAACAAACCATTTTTTGTTTTTAAACTCAATCAGGATCCGTGGGAAGCAATGGTTCCGGTCAGGGATGGACTTCGACCCAGGTCGACGAATTCGCTGAACACTTGGCTGCAGATTTCGATGGACCACTCTCGGCGCTCGCTGCGTCCGATCTTGCCAACGCCGTTGCCTCTTACAATATGAGGTAAACAAATTTTTTTTTGTATTTTTTTTATTTTCACACTCATCTCCGATTGAATTACGATGAATTGTTTGGAAAATAATGAATTATTCGACATTTATTGACTTTATTTATAAGTTTCTCTTCATTTTATTTATCCAGCGAGGCTCTATTGGCATTGCCCTCGTTGACGGTCTTCAAACAGGAAGCTCCGTCACCGGAACATCACGGCAATAATTCGAAGCAAGTTAAATATCGATTTATCATTCAATTGTTACGGTTTTTCGTGCCAGAATATTTCAATTTTAATGAAAAAGTTTGGATTCTACCGGCAATCCTTTATTTCATTTGGAACAAACGTTTTATTTATTTTTTGTCCATAGCTTGAACCACACACAACACTCGACGAGCAACGGTGTTGGCGTTTTGGGAAGCAGCGAAGCTGACAGCAACAATAATAACACGACTCATAACAACGAGATTGCGACAACAACAGAAATCACAACGAGCAACGGTACGAGCCCGGGAAGCACTACCAGTGTCAATCATCATTCACAACATAGTAATTCAGTTAACAACAGACATGCCGCCACCACGAATCTTCATCAATTGTTGTACTCGAGCAGCGAGGATTATCAGTCGAATTCCTCGTCGGGCAATCACGTCTCTTCTTCATCTTCGTCATCCCAACAAGGCAATGAATTCAACGAGGACAGTCGGTAATGATAAATGTTGCAACAAAAATCAATGAAAGGAGAAAAAAACGAAGAAACATTCTGGAGACAAAGTTATTATTCTTGGTCGAGGCATTTTATCCATGACAACGATTTAAAATCGCTGTGACGTCATTTTCCGACATATTCGCGTATATAATGAATGATCAATAATTTTTAAGTTACGGAAAATAAACTGTTTTTATTTAAAGAGTTTCGGTACAAGTCACGAAATGTAAGCATCTTATTCAAATTTCTACAGTACGTTCTTTGACTTAGCCTGAATATGTCCTCCAAGTTTCAAAACGATTGTCTAAACCGTTTCCACGAAATTCTTAAATGAGAAGTCACTTTTCAACACAGAGACATGCCTACGCTATCCCTAAACTTCAGTTGTGTGCATGAAACAATACAAAAAAATGTAAAAAAGGTTATAAAAAACTGTGAAACCACTCAGAATATCATTACAATTATGCCACCAGAAAATGAAGTATTTCGTCTACATCGTTTATTAATTATTCATTTTTTTTGTCAATGGAAACGATCAATTTTCCAGTAATCGTGTAATTTTTATACGGAATTTTGTTGTGTCTAGTTAGCGCTTTGCTTGAGAACGATAGAATTTCCCCACTGACTTTCCCTAAAGATAAGCTGAACCATTCCATTGTGTGACTTGTACCGAAACTCCTTGAATGAATAATTATTAAATTTTGTGGTAGATTCCAGTACGTGCTTGCAGCAGCAACGAGCATCGCGACCAAGCTAAACGAGGAAACCTTGACTTATCTCAATCAGGGTCAATCTTATGAGATCAAGTTGAAGAAACTCGGAGATCTTTCGGCCTATCGTGGCAAAATTCTCAAGGTATTTTTCAAATCCTTTCGAACGATTAAAACTACAATGAAATGTGATGAAAGAATCGAAAAAAGAAATTAATTTTCCTATCATTTTCGTCGTTTTGCAGTCGAACATTCGAATTTGTTTTCACGAGAGACGTTTGCAGTACACGGAACGCGAGCAAATGTTAGCCTGGCAGCGTGCTCGACCTGGTGAACGTTTGCTCGAGGTTGACGTTCCTTTGAGTTACGGTATGGTCGACGTGGCCCAATCTCTACCATCGAAAAACAGCGTTGAATTTATGTGGGATCCTACGAAGGAAGTTGGAGTTTACATAAAGGTTGAAATTTCATTTATTTCATGATTTCTATTTCAAAAACGACGTTAAATAGACGAAAATGTCTAATTTCATCGTGCATTTACAAAAACTTGTCAATCCGCTGACGTTATTTTATTCTCACGATCAGGTGAACTGCATCAGCACCGAATTTACACCAAAAAAGCACGGCGGTGAAAAGGGTGTACCGTTTAGAATCCTGGTGGAAACGCGATTGCCCGATGGACCACGTCTGCACGCGGCTTCTTGCCAAGTCAAAGTTTTTAAACTCAAGGGAGCCGATCGTAAGCACAAACAAGATCGTGACAAAATTCTTCGGAGACCACCTCACGAACAGGACAAATATCAGCCAAGTTACGACTGCACTGTTCTTTCGGACGTAAGAACTTGTACAATTTCCAGCTAAATTGCAACAGAAAAATGTCTGAGTGCCTGACAATCAATTTTTACAGATTCCTCTGGATTCGTTATCGCCCTCGGGTTCATCGAGCCCGAACGAGGCTGGAAATTCGTTTGTTGCTACGTCCGATGCCATGTAAGTCGTCATTTTGAATCGTAAATAAAAATGGAAATTATCTCATTGTCAATAAATTGGATTAACGGTAATAAAAATGCTTAGCAGTACATCACAGAGCCGTGGTTTGGAAAACGGAAACATATCGTCACCGAGTTCGGTCGTGGTGATCGGTGGAGGAGGCCAAACGTTGCCACAATCGCCACAAGTGGTGAGTTTCATGAACGGTCTTGAAACGAGCAAAGAAGAGGGTAATGGGGATCGTTCTCTGATGGTCGTGGACACAACGGCGAAAACAAAGGCAATGATCGAGTCATCGGTGTTGGGAACGAGCTGCATCGTTCGTGAAGAACCAGCGGTAAACGTTGATCGTACGAGCATCGAAAATACAGATTCTTATCAATTGTCAGCGGATGCGAATGTTGCACAAACAAATGCTTGGCTGCGTGCACGAAGGTTCAACTCTTTTCAAGCGACCTTTGCGAGCTTTTCGGCTCAAGATATTCTGCGACTCTCTCGCGATGACTTGATACAGATTTGTGGCCTCGCCGATGGTATTAGACTGTTCAATGCTCTTCACTCAAAAGCTCCGCAACCAAAACTCACTCTATACTTCGCCATCGAGGGCAGCGTCGTTTCACCATGGCGCGTTATTTATCTCGAGAATCTCAACAGCGCTCTCCTCGCATCCAAACTTCTCGCAACCCTTAATTTACCCCACGATCGTTTACATTCCGTTCTTATACAAGGACCTCAAGGTGTTCACGTTTTGGTCTCCAACGAATTGGTCGCTAACATCAAGGACGAGAGCATGTACTTGGTCGAAACTATCAAAGGTGACTTGGATTTTTTATTCGTTGCTTTATTTCTTCACCTCTCCGCCCACCTCTTGAAATTTATCGCCGGAGCCGCGTACTTATCGCTGTCGATCATTCAATTACTCATTTAAATAACGAACCTATTTACAAATAGAAATACAGCAGCCAGATCCAGAAAATAGAACAAAAAATAGTCAAAATCATAAACCTAATATTTCAAAAAATAAGAATAAGATTAGCAATACGAAATTGAGTGAAATAATCTTTCAATTTCTCTATAATTAAGACCTTGAAGGATATTTGTTTAAAATTCGTTGAAAAATCGACATATTTTTATGTTTTTTTTGTTGTTTTTTCCTAGTGCCAGACTGCTCGAGCGAACGTTACAAGTTACTTTTGAAGCCATCGTCTTCCTCGTCGTCCCGTTAATATAGCCGCGCGGATATATCACCATTTGGAAAGTCTCCTTAGCTCGTAGAATTATTAATGATTATCTTTTATTTTTTCGTTATACTCGTTATTTGTTACTCGATTATTTAATGATCGAGATTTAATGAAACATATATATTGATATAAAAATATAGTTTTACAAATATATGAACATATATTATATTTTTTTTTATAGTTCCAACAATACTCGTTAATTGTACAATAAAAATGTATTGTTATTAAGGATTAACCAATACGGATGTTTTTTATATATCGTCCTCGTATTTGCATATGTAAATATTAAGTTTTTGCACTCCCCTCACCTCCCCCCCCCCTCCACGCCCCAGGCTTTCTAAGTGCTTTTCTTTCTGCTCTCCTTCACGCGTTTCTTTTCTTGTTCGCGACGTTCCTGTTCAGTCAACTTCTTGTACAGTTTGTAGCTGAAAATAACTGAAAATAAGAAAAAGAAATATTGAAAATTGGTAGAGCTTTTTATCGAAAAAAAACGCTTGGGATTTTTTTATTATGATGAAAACTCGATTTTCTTCATCACTTCGATCTAATTCGTAAATTTATGAGTTTCGTGTGGACTTGGAGAGAAACCTGGGGCACGAAGAAATTCGTGGAAATCAGCTGATCGTGGTTAAACGCGTTTTTTTTCTCTGGCAGACGAGAGTCGAGAATATTAATGAATTCGTTTTTAATAATGAAAAAAGAAACTTATTGGTTTAAACAATGGTTAATAACATTTTTTTTTTTTGAGTTGTTGTTTAAAAACTGTTTTCGTGAGATTATGCCGAAGACAATATGAGGGATGATCATTTTTTGTTGCGGATTTTTGATAAATGAAGGAAAAATACTTAACGCAAAGCAACAGCGAGTGTTCCGATTAAGGCGTAGAGTAAAACTGATGTTTGTTCGGTTTCCAAAGTTCCTCTTTTTCCAGTGGGTACTTCGTGGTCGTTTTCCATTCCGCGAAGTAAGTCTTGTACCAAATCTTCCTTCTCTTTGTCGGACAAATCCTTCAAAGAATTGACCATGTTCAGAGCTTCGTCCCGGTACGACTGTTCTGCATTATGTTTCGCCGAACAAATCGCATTGCCGAAAAATACGAACGCGACTAACAATATGGCGAGGAAACGCATGTTTCTGTTTTTTGAGTGACTTTTCGATGATTTTTTTCAACTCGCGTTAACGCCTCGAATGAATCTGTTGGACTGAAATACTCAATTTCGCCACGTCTCTCAAATGCCCGCCAAAGAATGCTAATTTTTTTGCTTATTTGTTTTATTTTCACTGATCTCGACACATGCAGCTGCTTATCGATACGTCGGTACAAACAACCGGCTCGTACCTTATTGGCCGATTCTCCGATTATTACTGTATCTTATCTCTGCATATATTTATTTTTAGCGTTTTTTTAAACGATTTATCCCGAAAATTGAGAAATTTTATGCAGAACTCGATTTAATATCACAACACTTGAGAGATTATGCGATTATCATTTTGTCCTCTCGATTGGGCAATATCGAATATTAAGTGGGAATGCGCTTCGAGGTGTTTTTCGTTCGCGATCTTATAACGGGTTTTTCTTCTTTTTTTTTTATTATTATTTTTCATGAGACACGTTTTATTTTAATAATTGAATCTTGAAAACTTCAAGGCCGGCTTACATTCACGTGTGACAATAGTTTTTCCGTTTTATTTTAGGAATTTTTTATTCCAATACAAAGTAAATGCATTTTTTGCATCATTCGATCTATATTTCATTTCGTTTTCAAGTAATTGTTTAGAATTCAACAATTGGTAATATCGCGTGATTATTATTGTTGATCTAGGCTATTTATTTTTCGTTTTTATCATTTATTTTGATAGATATCAAAATTTCCGATCGGAAGAAACTTGTAGCGCCATCCCTCGGCAACGAAAAGATATTAAAAAGATTGATTCTATAATTGGTCGCGAAATGGCGCCACTGTCGCATTCCAACACGATCGAACATTTTCCTTTTTTTGAATACACACACGCACACACGTACACAAAACTTTCACACACGTTGCTTAACTTACTCCGAAAGTACATAAAAATGGCATGAAATTGATTCCCAAATCGACAGCCAATATTTAATTCAAACTTGTCGTAATTCAGTGAATTTAACGATTTACTCTCGTTGTGCAAGTTCCCTCGGAATTCAACGCTCGAGTCTTGCGTGTGCAAAAGTTGTTGTTCTCAGTATTGTCCGTTGTGTTAAATTTTTAAGAACATTTTGTCACAATAATTAGGAGTTCTCAAGACGATTTTTCTTATCGTTTCTCTTAGAAATTCTTATCTTTGCCGTGAATCAAAAAAGATTTAATAGCAAAATGGACTTTGACAGGAAATTCCCGTTCATTTTTTGACAGTTCTTCGTTCGAACAACTTTTTTTGATATCATTTCGTATTATTACGTTAAATTGATTAAAAAAATGAGTATTTCAATGAAACTTGACACATCACTCGACATTTCGATGAAAAGAATTGAAAATAATAGTTTTACGAATATCTCCAATGAATTTGTGTCTTCTTTGTTCATTTCTCCGGCAATGAAAGATTGTTGAGAAAGTGAAAGCGTCGCGCAACAATGGCAAGTGAAATTAGGGCCGACAGTGAAATTATAAAATTCTTATTACTAAGGCTTTAGCAAAGATTTTGCCACAATGACGGAAATGTTTGGATCTCCGAGAGAGGCCGTCAGGGTCAAAGTTAAGGTAAAAGTTTATCACTGGCATTTTCTTTCCATTTTTTTTTAATAAACCCTCCTTGTCTCCTCATTATTTCAACGTAACAATATTTTTTTTCCCAGAAATGTGAAACGCGACATCAACCGGAGTATAGAAAGTTTAGCGTCGATCCACAAATTACTTCGATCGAAGTATTGCAGAGTATTCTTATCAAAGCATTTGATATTAAAGGGTAATTGATTGAATTAAATTTTTTTTGCAATATTCATAATATTTGATAATTAATATTTTAATATTTAATCATTTTTTAAAATATTTTAATATTTTAATATTTTAATATTTAATATTTAATATTATATAATTTTTAAATCAATTTTAAATTTAATATTAATTTTATTTTTATATGAATTTGATTTTAATATTGATAATATTTGATATTTCCTGGCAATATCTGCGATAAAATGTTTTTCAAAATATCACTTTGTTTGCAGAGATTTTACAGTTTCCTACAGAGCCATAGACGATTATGGCTCCGAAACGTACTTATTTCTCTTATCGGACTGGGACTTGGATGCTGCATTTATAAGGTAAATATTAAGGCGGGAGTCTGCTTTGGAAGGTTTGAAAAAGGAGTTTTTCGAGGAATTTTTTCAGGATAGAAAAAAAAGCAAGTCCATCTAAGTTTTCAGATCATTTTATTGCATATTTGAACGTTACAACAAAAAAATTCAAGTGATACGTGAGCACCGAATAATATTTTTCATTTCTAGCGCTTCGGAGCCCTATCTTTATCTTCAAGTTAATCTTAAGCCGTTCGGTGAATCGGGAGACTGCGACTGCGATTGGGAACAAAATGCTCAAGACGTTGTTACGAGACAAACGGAGACTGGATTTCCGTACAAAACACCAAAATTACCTGGCCTCATTATGAACAAGGCAAAGAAATAATAATTTTTACAATCATTATCAATTACGGTCAAACAAATACATTTTTATTGACAATTATCCAGCTATTTCTAGAATTTTCAGTTAAAATGTTGATTTTTCAATTGAATTTTAAGATGGAAAGAACTTTGAGCTTGGTGCAAAGAGCTTTAGGAAATTTGGGAGACGAGTCTTCGCGCCAGAACGTTCAGCCTCCGAGGCCGCCGTTGACCGACGCAGAATTTCGTAGATTTTTGGATCCCATCGGCCAAGTAATCCATTCGAAGGAGTTGAGAGCTGTGATTTATTTCGGCGGGATCGAGCCGAGTCTTAGAAAAGTCGTTTGGAAGCACATATTGAACGTTTATCCGGAGGGAATGTCGGGGCGCGAGAGAATGGATTACATGAAGAAAAAAGCTCAGGAGTATCAGAATTTGAGAGAACGCTGGCGTTCCCTCGTTCAAAAAGGACACAATGTCGGTGATCTCAGTTACGTCACAAGCATGGTCAGGAAAGATGTTCTTCGCACCGATCGACATCACAAATTTTACGGTGGCTCCGATGACAATCAAAATACAGCCAGTCTTTTCAATATTCTTACTACTTACGCCCTCAATCATCCGAGCGTTAGTTATTGCCAAGGAATGAGCGATTTGGCTTCTCCTTTGCTCGTCACCATGCGAGACGAAGCTCAAGCTTACATTTGCCTCTGCGCGCTCATGAGACGCCTCAAAGATAATTTTATGCTCGACGGAATCGCTATGACCACAAAATTTACTCATTTGGCCGAAGGTTCGTAAAAAAAGCAACTGAGGGATCGTCTCAGTGTGGAATTTTCAAAAAATCCATTCTTTTCTTTGCATTATCGGAGAGTATACACTGTTATAAACATTCTCTCAAATTTTTAAATCGAAATTCAAATTATTGCGGTCGCCACAGCGTTTCTTGTCGAAAGGGAACGGAGCCGGACATCGGGGCGTTCAATCTTTCGCATTTTTCTCGGAATTGCGTTTTTCAAATTTTTTTTTTGATCTTCCGATTTTTTTTTACGAAAAATAGTCGAAAAATGGGGCTACATTCGATACTTTTTGTTGCTATTTTGTCAAATTAAAAGAAACGTACAGGACCTTTTTTTTGACGTGTCATTTTAACAATTTTATTTAATTATTATACACTAAATGAATGAACACAAAAAAAATCATTTTGTATTCGTCATGAATGTATTCATTTCTTAAAAAAAAACATCGCGAAAATCAGCGATTTTTCGGAGGGTCACACTGAGACGATTTTCATTTTTTAAATTCAATTTTATTCTATTTTTTGTCATTTACAAATATTTCATTAAATTTTCAAGGTTTACAACACTACGATCCAGATTTCTACGCTTACCTCAAGTCTCATCAAGCGGATGATCTTTTATTTTGCTATCGTTGGTTGTTGCTCGAAATGAAAAGAGAATTTGCGTTGGAGGATGCGCTGAGAATGTTGGAGGTGCTGTGGGCCGCGTTGCCAGCAGCACCACCGAAACTCGAACTCGTACTCGCCGAAGTTCCATTCCCTCCGCCATCACCACCGCCGAGTCCAAATTTTAAGCACATTCGAGAGAACGCTTATACGAAAGTTTGTGCAATAAGACGACAAAGCTCGTCGGCGAGCATAGCGAGCTGTAAAAAAAGAATTCCCAGCACCGAAGAGCAACCGACTCTGGAAAGTACCAGCGAAAATGGCGAAGAACCCAAAAGGTAAAAAAAACAAACAAAAATAACAAAAGGAGATGACAAAAATAAGAAATTATGGTAAAATAGATTTCCGGGGGGAAAAAAATGGGTTAAGGGCTTAAAAATTGGCCGATTACACTTTCAGATCCGTGTCGCCAAAAGAGGGGACTTTGGAAGCAGAACCGGACGATTTGACATCAGCTAAAAATCGAAAAAACGTATCAACCGGAAGTGGTAACGAGACTGGGTCAAATAGACCGAATAAAACAGGATTGTCGTCATCGAAAGATCGTTTGAGTGTTTCGAGTAGCCAAGTATCAAAAAACGAGGGTGAAAGTAGCGAGAGTGAGAAAAAATGTGCGAGGGTTGTGAAGAATTTGAACGAATTTTTAAATTTCACGAGTTTAAATCGCAGCAAAGTTGGTCCAAGCGACGAGCGAGAATTGCGACGAGTTTCGAGCGAAAGTGGTGTCATTCGTGTGTCGCGAGAAGACGGTTCGGGCTCGCCGGACGACGCGACAGAATTTTTTCCAATGACGACTTCGATGACCAGGGAATTGAGACTCGAGCTCGAATCTTTGGATCGCCAAGTTTTCGGCCCTTCGCCAAACGGCGAACATTGCGATTGTCTTGTTTCCAAAAGAGAAAGCGACATCATCGAAACTGAAACGGAAACGGAAGTCGCAAGGTGCAGTCCCGCTGCCGATGTCTTTGTTTGGGAAAATCCTCTACACTCGTTGCAACAAACCAACGCCACCACCCCTGACGAACAAGCGGATCTCGAGTACGATGGAGAAATTCTCGAGGATCAAAATGGCGTTAAATCCGTTACGCCAATTAGGCTTCTCAAAAAGACTGCGAGGTTTGTCAATTTTTCATTCTTTTTCTTTTGCGCAGCGAGCTACTCAAAACTTCAAACATGTTTATCTCGAAACTGCATTTTTTAAGTTGGCCGGACTCATAACTCAGACAATTTTCAACCGATCGACTTGAAGGAAAAAAAAATTATTAATAAGATGAGTAAAGTGGAATATTCTTTTTCAACAGATCAGCTTCGGCGTCCGACAGCGAAATAACGGATCCGAGTTGGCGCCAGACGACTTTAGAGCCAGAAAGTCCAACGCAGCCTGTACAGGAGCAATGCGAAGAAGCGACAGAGTTAACGGCCTTAATTCCAGCTGGTACGAGCGAAGATCAATTGGGAGTTGGTTCTCTGCCACCACCCAACGAATTTGGCGGTGGAAATCCGTTTCTCATGTTTCTCTGCATAACTCTGTTGCTGCAGCACCGTGATTACGTGATGCGCAATCAGATGGATTACAACGAGATGGCAATGCATTTTGACAAAATGGTCAGACGACACAACGTCGCCCGAGTTTTGAATCAAGCTCGACAATTATTCGCCGGTTATTTGCGAAGGCATTCTTCAGCTTCCGGTCGTTCGGACTATGTCTCGGTATAAAAATAAGAAAAAGAAGAAAAAAGAAAACAATTTTGCCCTCTTTTCCGAGGAATTTGTAAAATATTTCAAAAAATTCAAGCATTTAAAGACATTTTGCAAAACGGACAGACACGAGTCTTCCTTTATCCTTGCATTTTATCTTTCCTCCAAAAAAAAAACACTATTAATTAATGTAAACATTTACCAATTAATTAGGCTTTAGTATGCAAATATTGAATTTGTAAAAATCAAGTCGGCTTGTAACGTTAAATTGTTCTCGAACGAATGTGCTTCGAATTCGACAATAAAGCGCATTTCTTTCGATCGTTAAACCATGTCATTACAATAATTATTATTATGAAGAATATTTTTTAACGATTGATTACAATTTATTCTTTCAGTCCATTTTATTACACAATTTTCGTATCGTTTTGCCAAAGCGGATGAAAAAAACGTCGTGAAACAGAATATACTCGAAAAAATTTGGCGCTTTCAGCAAAACACTTCTCTTTCGCTAACCCTCAATTAACTTATATCGTACAATGTATTCTACAGAAGGTCTCAGATTTATTTACGTCGTCCACCCCCACCAGCCAGCATCGTCACGATCCTCACGAAGATGTTTACCGTGTCCATGTAAATCGACATAGCACTAAAAAAAACGGATTAAACGTTTATCACATTTTCAAACTTTTATCCTTAAAAAACTGCACAAATTATCAAATTTTTTAACATTCGAAGAATGTTCAATAATTCGAAGCCTCCGTTGACACACTGGGTCAAATTGACCCGGAGCGTCATCAAACGATCAAACGGTAACGTTTTTTTCTAGAAATTTTTCAGAAATTTACAATTTTCAATGAAATAATTCGTTCTATGGAAAAATTTTCAATGCAAATTGTATATTTAATTAAGATTTAATTGAGTTTTTATTAAAAATTAAAAAGTTAAAATTAAAGAGATTTGAAGTTTAAAGTTTTAATTTGAATTAAATTGGTATTAAATTGAAATAAAATTAAAATTCAATGAAATAAATGAAAATTCAATTTCACGTTAATTTAAAATCCGCATTTAGAGTTCAAATAAAAAAATAAATACATTAAAATTCAAAAATTTAAAAATTTAAATAGAAAATTTTTTATTTTACTTTCAAATTTCTTTGGAAAATAAATGAGACTCACTTGTTGATAGGATCGTAAGCTCGAACATCGCCAGCTCCATAAAATTTGGGATGATTTTCAGCGTTGCGAATGATTCTTTGAGTGTCGTACATAAGGAACATGGAGAAAAGCACAAGACCACCATAGAGAGCCATGGAGTGTAAACCAGCGCCGAGAGCAGTGGTCGGTGGAAGGAACATGCTGCCGAGAGAGCTGGCAAAGACGACGCCAAGGCCAATGGCGAGGGGGCCACCCATGTTGAGGAATTTATCGCTCGGAGCGCAAACAGCGACGGTGGAAAGTCCTCCGACGATTCCAGCGGTGTACCAAGCTGCTCTGACGATTATTTGTCCTCCGACGAGAGAAAGAGGAGCCAAAACTGCTCCGATGACTCCAGCGTGAACCAACCAGGCCATTTGTTTCGCCCCGAAACCTTCTTGATAAGGAATTCCACGGGCAACCATTCCCGAACCGATCATCGCTGCCATGGTCGCTCCAAGCGCCAACCAACCTTGTCGCATCACCAAATTCATCACCTTCGGCGATCGAAGACAAGCCGCTGCTGTTATCGCGCTCGCTGCTATCGAACCTCCGAAATACATGTACGTCGAGCGAATTCGTTCCTTTACGTATTCGGGCCATAAGCTGCGCAAATTTTCAGAATTTAATCAATCTTTTTATTCAACTTCGAATAAATTAGTGTAAAACATGAAATTCGCAGCCTTGGATCGTTAGTCGGCGTCTTAAAACTTTGCACGCGTCTTTTGCTGCATTTTTGAAACATGAAAAGACGGTGCATAAAGATTTGAGGCCCGAGGCCACTCTGGAGGCCGAAAAAAATAGGCTCTTTGGGGATTTTTATTCAGAGATGCTACGAAATAAATGGAGATTACAAAAATTGGGTTTTGTCACACATTTCAGTGACCGTTGAGAATAATTTTTTTGGAGCGATTCATTTCAAAGTGTTTTATTATTTCGTTCGAAAGATCCTGCCTTTTAATGTTTCAATGTTCGTTTCTAGGTTTTTAATAAATTTCATATCAAAGTTCAATAAATAACGTTTCAGCCAAAACTGCTCGTGTTGCATCATCTTTTTTGTGCTTTTTAGGACAAAGTTTCAAAGCTCGAAGCTTTATGTCGCGTTTTTTTCCAAATTTGACGACTTTTGATCCTTTGAGACAATAAATTATGTTTATTTTATCAAAATTATACGTACTGAGCATTGTCTATGGCACCTGCACCGGACGACAATCCAGCGCCGTAAAAACAAAGCGCTCCCAACCCGAGGACAGCTCCGCCAGCCACGACGCCTTTTCCAAGGTTGAAGGCTGCGACGAGAGAAGAAAAATGCATAGTTTTCAGCAGCGTAATGACTTTACTGATTTTTTGCTCTAATTTAGTGTTTTTTTTGGTAATATACATGGAAATTTAAAAAAAATGGATTTTGACAGCGAAATGTACGAAAAAATAATTATTTTGTTGTTTAACCTGTTTCACCCGCAGGTGCCATAGCGCCTTCAACGATGCCAGTTCGTCTCCTGGCGGTTCTCGTAAAAGTGCTACGTCCATCGCTGGCGAGGAGTCGAACCACTTGAATTTTGGGATTTTTCGGAATAACCGGCGATTTTAGGAAATTGGCGACTTGGGGAGAAATCCCAGCTCTGCATACTCTCGCGAGCATCATTTTCCCTGTTTTTTATTAACAATTCTACAAGAAAAAGAGTAAAAAACGAGAATTTGGTTAAAAAATCGGTTTTTTGACACTCGAGGCACGAGTTTCGTGGACTATGAAATTTTAGACAATTTGAAAACACTTCCAGAACGACCGTAATACTTTGATGAAATTTAGAAGTTGCGATCTTTCCGAAATTATTTGCCAAATAAATGCAATTGCAGTATTGACTCACATGACGCAATAAATTTTTCGTCTGCTTCTGTCGAAAGGCAAACTGCAACAACACTCGCGATCGCACTCGCTTTCTGAATATTCTAGAATGTCGCGTTCGCGAATTTTCCTCAGGGCAAGTTTACAAAATCGCGAGATCCGCAGCAGCGCCCTCTGCGAATGCGAAAAAGAGAGCGAGAAATTTAAAAAGCGAATGTGCAAAATGACGAATAACCTCAAAACCTTTGAAAAGTTAAGCACAATTACAAATTTTTCGAATTATAATTGTCATGGGAATGAAAAAAGAGTCCGAAAAAGCTGGAAACTTTGGTGAGCAACTTCAGCCCCAAAAATTCGATGGTTTACAAGGCCGAGGAAAGGTGTCACCACATGTTAGATCAGAGTGAATCCAGGCTGGAGAGCCTGGAGAACAGAATCGAGAGAGAAAGAAACGTCAAAAAGGGAGCAAGTTGATAGAAAGAGTTGAAAGAGAAAGCGAGAAGGAAGTAGGAAAAGGGAGAGACTCGGTGGCCCTAAGAGTTCGGAGAAGAGCGAGGGAGGAAAGAGAGGAAAAAGGTGGGGGAAGCCAGGTCTTTCGGTCTGGCGCAGAAAAGCGAAGCAAAGCAATATGGCGAAGTGTGTCACGAGCTGTTGGACGACTACGTAGTGTCGTATGATGTTTAACAAAAGTATCGCGTTATGGGTTGAAGGTGACGATGTAGTTTAATCCGCCAAAAGCTCCAAAACAACAATTACCAATTGATAAAGTAAATAATCATAAATGTAGTCTTCGCGATGATTAAAATAAAAAGTGATAAAACCATAAGAGCACTATGATGTTCAAGGAACCCTGGGTTATCTGGTGTTTATACATGTAGGAGCAGAAAAAAACCCCGCGACGAAAAAAAAAACAACAAAACAAAAAAAAATAATTAAATAAACGTGAGAGAGAAATTTGCTGTGTTTTCGCTCGACTGCCTGGGATATTGGTGAATCATGGCCACGGATAAAATTAAGGTGGCTGTTCGGGTGAGACCCTTCAATCGAAGGGGTAAGTACAAAAAAAAACTTGAAAAATCACGAGAGAAACAAAAAATCCACGTTTTTTTTCCCACCAGGCGAAACTAAACGTGTTTTTTATTCTTTTTTTTTCATTCTTGTCGACATTTCACACTTTTTATCGTAAACTTGGACATATTATCAATTGACAGTGTTTTTCCATCCTTCAGCCTCGTGTCTTCTCAACCCACCCTCCTCCCCCTCCTCCTCTTCATCCTCTTCTTGCCCCTCTCGCGATTTTCGAGACCAGCAAGAGAAACGTGAATGCATGCAATTAAAATGTAAATCCCGCGTAGCTGTCATACTGTGAAGTCGCATGGGTCACAGTCTGGACTGTCAGACTACAGTCTCAACAATCCATCCATCCATACCTCCCTCCCTTCTTTTTTTTTGCTCTGACAATGCAATCGTGTAAGCTTCGAGAACTCGTGGAGGGGGGCAATCGTTCTTTACGGATATTTATTTATTTATTGTTTTTATTATTATTCCGGATCATACATTTATTTTCGAAAATGAGTGTACAATTTCGTTTTTTTTTGCGTACTTCGCGATCGGGAGACCCGATAAAAAATATTGTAGCAACTTTGGTTTTTTTTAGCGAATTTTTTAAAATGTAATTCCGAAAGCTTCAACGTTTATTTTTCGTACCGATTAAAAATATTAATAATAATAATATATCACGATTAACGTTGACATTTATTTTGACAGTTATTTTGACATTTCAATGGTTTAACACGATTGTTGAATTTGTCGCTGAAAATACATGAAATAAATGATTTTTCTTTCACGTAAACGATTCAAGTTTGTATTTATACCAAATATGACAAACATGTGACGATTTATCGCAAGTTTGATATAATCGAGTTGGAATGAACCATGAATCAGAGAGTCTCTTATATTTATCACTTTCGACAACTCACATCCGTGAAATGTCATTTTTATTTATGTTTTATTTATATTATATCTTTGTTAATGTTTATTAATTAATATATTCATTTATTAATGTTAATTATTTTATGAATATTAATTAATTTACGTTTTCATGAAAATTATTCTTTAATTTTTACAAAATTGCTACACGTGCAATATTAAAAAAAGAATTGTCACTCGTGTTACGACCAATTATGATATTTATTTAATCAGAAAATTGCGATTTCGTGCAAACGTAGATAAAAATTATTACATTTGAAAATAAAATGCCTCGTTTCAGCTCTCGTCGTTGTTGAATCATTATAAAATATCTCGTTAAAAAAAATGATTT
Source organism: Campoletis sonorensis (assembly GCA_013761285.1). NCBI lineage: Eukaryota > Metazoa > Arthropoda > Insecta > Hymenoptera > Ichneumonidae > Campoletis > Campoletis sonorensis. The sequence continues at coordinate 581,638 of JACEOJ010000086.1, forward strand.
ATCGTTGTTGTTGTTGTTGTTGTTGTTGTTTTTTTTCGAATATAAGCTACTTTCGCTTTTCCGGCGATACACGCAAAGCGAGAACGGAGCTCTAGAGTTCGTGTCAGGTGTATTAAAAAGACTGCTGATCAATTCTCACTCTCGCTCGGTCGCTTCGAGCCATTAATCCACATATTGTGGCACTGCAAAAGTGAGGGATTTAAAAAAAAAAAAAAACATCAACAACACACAATGAGGGATGAGCTTCTGAATCGAATCATTCATCGTTTTCTCTCCAAGTCTTTCGATACACAAAATAAAAATCGATGTTGAAGTTTGTTTTGTTCCAAATAAATAAGATTTTTTTTGTTTTTTTAATTTTTTTTTATTTTCCATGAGAGCAAACAATTGGTTCGAATTTTTTGGTTCAAAAAAATGGGTCATTTTTTCGAGAAAAAGAAAGAAATGAGTTAATTTTCAATATTATTCACAATTCTGGCAACGAAAATAGTTGGAACGATACTTTTTTTGAAACTGACGATGAAAAAAAAAAAAAAAAAAAAAAACAAACGTCGAAATTAATCCTGATAAATGGATGAATAGAATAATATTTTTATCTCGATCCCCAACGATGGGAACTTTAATCCCGTTAAAAAAAACTTTTCTCGCACTTTTTCTTTCGCCCCTGACGGGTTTTTTTTTATTATTTTTTTTTCTATTCTCTCTCCTCGATGGATTACGCGATTCCTTTCAACAATAGAGAATCACGCAAGCGACCTGACGAGCGTTTTCACTGCGACTTCTATTTTATAATGCAATTAAAACATTATTTAAGAGCTCCGAAAAAAAAAGGAAAAAACATTATGGCACGAGAGATCATTAAAATCGAGAATAATTAGGACAAAGCAACGAATTAATTAGAATAATAATAAACAACAAAAAAACCTCGACAATACGTATTTAAAAATAATTAGTATTTTTTAATTATCGATTTTTATCCGCTTCATTATCTTATAAAATTATTTGACATTAAAAAATTGATTTCAATTAACGAAATTACGATTTCAATCAATTAAGCATTTTTTTTTTCTTTCCCTTTTAGTTTAAGCTCCAAAGGTCATTTCCTCCCAAATGCATTTAAATGCATGCACGTGTATGAGCGAAAAAAAAAACAAAAAAAAAACAAAATAAAACAAAACGTCAGGACGTTGAGAAAATCTCAAAGCAATAATGCCCAGTGTTCAATCGCTTCAATGGACTCTATTATATGTATATCGCGCTCCCGGTAAAGATATAGATTGAGAATTGCATTAAAAGGTATACAGCACACGTAGGTGTTATATTCTATGCGTCACTCCCATATAAATATATACATATATATATATATATATATATATTTATTTGATTATTTTTTTTTCCTACTCTTTGCTACTCGCTTTCCATTCGGTGCTTCGAGATCGCGACATCCGAGAAGAGACTCTCGTCGAGTATTTATATTAAATCGTGCCAATCAAAATCGTCACTCGTAATATATTAATATATTATTCATATTAAAATACAATATATTGATATATATTAATATTTTTTTAAATTTTCATTCATTTATTATTATTCCTGCAAATATACCCTCGCGAGTTTTTACGATCCCATCCCTCACTGTATTAACATATTATTATATTATTTTTGTATTTAATATTAATATAATATATAATATAATATTATAATATATTTATATTACACACAAAAATAATATATTATATCCATAATATATTAATAAATATTGAAAATAATGCATATTAGCGAATATTAAATCATTGCAACAACGAAAAATCAAATTTTGATTGAACTTCTTGTTTTGTCGTATTTTTAATTTATTTTTGAAATACACGTTATTTATTTATTTATTTATTTTTCGATGAAAATCAAATCTTGATTTATTCAAAATTTCGATCATTGATTTATCTGTGTTGAGATGAAGAAGAAAAATGATTGTTGAAATATATATCTGCGTATTTTGGGTGAAACAATATTGAAATAATTGAAACAAATTTTTAGAGCTCGAACTCGGGACGCAATGTGTCGTGGAAATGACCGAACAGCAGACGATTCTCCAACATCCCACGACAATGGATAAGATTGATCGGTGAGTGACCTTGAAACATTCGATCGCTCGATTGCTCATGGTTTTTTAAATAAAAATATATTTTTGATACTCACGTACGTGAGCGTGTGATTAAAAAAAAAAAAAAAAAAAAAAAAAGTCATCAATTTGCATATCGTACGAAATTTTCACGTTTTTTTTTTTTCGTTCCCTCGAGTCTCCGATGAAATACTTGGCATTTAAAAAAAGCAACAAACTCAGCGAGTTTTACCTCTCGGCAGGTAAAAAAACGCCGCTGCTGTGACAAACCTCAAGTTTCACGATAATCATTATCGACCCATGTGCTTTCGTGGGACACATTTTTCGATGCATGGATAAGATAAATTGCGCAAACTGTAATCACCACTATCCACAAAAAAAAAAAAAAAAGACACCTTTTTACATCCACCACGAAAAATGTTTGAAACCAACGAAATAAAAAGAACGTAAAAAAAAGTTTCAGCTCCAAAACGAAACAGAGTCGAATCCAAGGTTTTAAAAATAAGAAAAAATGTCTCAAAATTGAAAATAAAATTAGGATTTTTCAAATCGAGAAAAAAATGCTTATTTGTTGATAAAAAATATTTTTACGGTGGCAATGAAAAAAAAAAAAAAATGTTTCGGAATTGAAAATTAAATGAAGATTTTTTGAGTCGTGCTTATTGAAGAAGGAAAAAGTGCTTATTCGTGTATAAAAAATATTTTTATGATGGCAATGAAGAAAAAAAATCGTAGCAGCTAAATACTCGGTGAAAACACATGTGAGCATGATTTCAGTATGAACAAATGGCTGTTTCTGGCTCGTAAAAGATTCACACTATTTGCACTGATAGGGAGAGGCTCGATAGGTCGATGAAAAAAAAAGTACGATAAGGATGGAATCGAAAGTGGAGAGAAAAAAGAAACGATCGAAGAAAGAGGCAGAACCGCAGATTTTGAAGCAATTTGATTAAAACAAATAAAAATAAATGGATAATAAAAAGTTAATTAGCAATAAAAAGAGAATTAAAAAGATGAAAATGAAGAAAAAGGGAAATTTTAACTGATCAAAGAATCAAGGATTAAGGAATGGAAACAAATTGAAGTTAAAACTAAGAAAGAAAGTAAAAAATGAGGATGGAATCGAAAGTGAAGAGAAAAAAATGATCGAAGAAGAGGCAGAACCAGATTTCAAAGCAATTCGATAAAATTAAGAAAATGACAATTAAGGAAATTAGAAAAATCCAAGAAATTTACTGATCAAAGAATCAAGGATTACGGGATAAAAAAAAAATTGAAGTTAAAACTGAGAAAGAAAGTAAAACGCAGATTTTTAAGCAATTTGATTAAAACAAACAAAAAAAATTGATAATGAAAAGTTAATTAGCAATAAAAAGAGAATTAAAAAAAATGACAATCAAGAAAAATAGAAAAAGCCAAGAAATTTACTGATCAAAGAATCCAGGATTGAGGAGAAGGAAAAAATTAAAGTTAAAACTGAGAAAGAAAGTAAAAGTAAGAAGAAGAATAATAAGAGAAGGAGTAAAAGGTAAAAGTCATTGGCAGGTGTCGTCGAAGATTAAGGCGGTGGAGAAAGACGATGGAAAGTGTATTAGGGCGAAAGACATCAGGTACGAGGTATTTTCCTGCTGCGTCAGAGTTGTGACGTCATTATAATCGATATAAACTCGTAGTGACTACCCTCTCGCGTGTGTATGTGCGGGGGAGTGTGCGCATCGTCGAGTTTCGAGGCACGTAGCTGCCAATTTGCTCAAAACGAAACAACCAAATTTTCTCGAGCTGCTCGAGAGACCGATTAACAAACATAAACAAACCATTATCTTCGTTTTATTTTTTTCGCCGGGACAATTTTTCGCCACGAATTCAGGAGTAAACTTAATTTTATAGAAAAGTTAAAAACTCCGGACAAAGTAAAATTTTATTTTATTCAGAAACTCAATAAAAACTTGGGAACGCGAATTTTTATTTGATTTTTTTTTTTCATAAAAGAATTGTGTTGGAGGAAAAAAAAACGTAAACATGATTTTTACGTTTTGGAATAAAAATTAAAAAAAATAATAAAAAAACAAGTGTAAGATTTATGAGAATTGTCCGCGCCTGGCGCGACCCTTTTTTTTCTTATCGCTCGTTATCGCATCGTAGCTTCACTATCGTTTTAATATCTACACATATTTATATCCAACCTGTGTGTAACGTGTATAGGATGCTATAGATTATCGATGAGTCTCCTGATAACCACAGCGTCGACTGATTCACTAAAACTCTTAGTTTTTACGCTCAAACTAAAATATTAAAAATCCGATAACTTGAATTTCGATTGGATTAAAAAATCAAATTAGAATGAATTATTTATTCGAATTAAATGGGATTAAAAAAACACGAATGCAAAATTAAATAATTCGATTCAAACGATCAAAACTTCAGAAATAATGAAACAAAAAAAATCTAAATATCCGATAAAACGATTGAATCAAAAAATCAAATTATAATCAATAATTTATTCGAATTAAATCTGATCCAAAAGACTTGAAATCAAAATAAAAAAATTCGATTCAAACGATCAAAACTTCTCTGCAGAAATAATGATCGAAAAAAATCTAAAAATCCGATAAATCGATTGAATGAAATGAAAAAAAAAAACGAAATTCAATTTCCATAAAAATTCCTATTAAATGATGAATAAAATCTGAACGATTCGATTGATGAAAAGTTTGACTATCTTTGCAGAATAACAATGAGTAAAGAAAGTAGTGATGAATAGAGTAAAAAAGTCTCTTTCTTTCGTGAAACTTATCGAGTTTAAAACGATATAATTTATATCACTGTATAGACGAAAATCTATAGTAATAGAGGAGGAAAGACAGAACGATAAATGATTGAAGGCTATACACACATAAATACATATTTCAATGTCCATATTACATATTTTTTTATTTATAAGAATAAAGTTAAATTCCCATTTATTTATATACACATGGGTTTGCTTATGTGAATGTAACGTTCGAGAGACACATGTGTTTCGAGTGTGTCATTCTGGGGTCGTCGAGGATGGTGGTAGTCGCAAAACACTCGAAAAGTGGAGCACGAAAAGAAAAAAAAAAACGAAAGAAAGACTAGTTGAACAAGTACAAGTATTCACTCTTTCTTTTATTTCTTTTTCTATCTTTCTCTGTGAAAGACGTAAAGGGTCTTCATCTATGCCCAAGAACTTCTCTTGATGTTTAACAAAAAAAAAAAAGGAAAAAAAAATTCAGAAAGATAAAAAAAGTGTATCGCAAAAAGTAGCTATTCCCTGGTTGGCTGTGCAATTTCTTTCGCTTCGTAATTCGCGTAGGGGTTGAAAGGTGGATAAAATTTTTGTATTATCGAATTTATTTTTTTCAATTGATTTCAGGCAGATTTTTGTTATTGTTTTAAAAAAAAATCAGTTAGTAATTTTCAAAAAAAAAAAAAAAACTAACAAAATGATAATTTTTTGACAAATGTTTTTGAATTATTTGGGGTTTTTTTTCTTTTCAAATGAATTAAATTCGATGCAAAGAAACTTGAGGGAAGGTGGATAACATTTTTGTACAATTGAATCTTTTTTTTCAATTGATTTTAGGGAGGTATTCGTTATTTTTCAAAAAATAATAATTAGTAGTTTTTTTTTAAATCCAGTTTTGTTAGTTGGGAAAAATAAAAAAATTTCGACCAATGTTTTTGAATTATTTGGGATTTTTTTTTGGTTCAAATGAATTAAATTCGATGCCAAGAAACTTGAGGGAATAAAAGATCGAGAAGGGGTTGTAAAAATGGAGGGTTTTGCCAGTGAAAGAGTTCGTTGAACGCTGAGTCTGGAACTGGTCCAAGAAAATACGTACACAACTTGAAATTCTACTCGTACTTGTAGAACATAGAGACAACGATATAGACTCTATTATTTTTATTATTATTATTTTTTGTTGCCACAACGTTTCCAATCTCTTCCAAATATCGCAACATCTTTACGAGAAACTTAGCTTCTAGGGCGATTGTGTAATGAAATCGATTCGATAACTCGAACCAACTATCCCGAAATATTTCTGTCGAGCTGTATAAAGGAGTCAGCATTTTTTGTTCATTTTTAATTTTTTTTCTCATTTTTTATTTATTTTTAGTTTCTCTCGACTCAATTTTTCCATCACTTGCAAATTCTTCATTTCGAAAAGTACACACGCGTGGCAAAAAAATCCGACTCACGGTTCGATCGATTGTCGTCTAATTATTTATTGAGCTTAGGGAGAAAAAATAAAAGCCCTTGATTAAAAATTAATTTCTGTTCGACAATGTCATGAAAAGATTGAAAAATTCATCACATTGTATAAATTCAATTAAGAGGGTGAAATGTTTGACGATTTGAAGGTAAATAATTCTATCGAAAGATTTTATTATTCGAGTTAATTAGTTAAAAAAATTGACCTAATAATTAACGAGTTCAGGTGAATTTTCTCGTAAATGATAAAAATTGGAAGGTTTCCAAACTCGAGGTCGGTTGATATTTAAGATTTGATAATGAAGGGTGTAAATTAGTTTAAAAATAAGACTCGATAATTTAAATAAATTCTAATGGTTTAATTCGTCGTAATAAATTTGAACTTAAAGTTGATAATTATCATGAAATACGTGAATTTTATCAAGTCCAAATGCGTTTATATTTTTATGTATACATCGATTTTTGCCTAATCTACTTCGAAGGGATTCGAGCCACGCGATGGTCAGACTTGACGCGTGTTTGGGCCATTAACTCCTACTCCCTCGTAATTATAATCCTACGAGTCATTCCGTTCCAACGGAGTTGCCAAACATTTCCATATTTTTTATACTACTTGCCCACACTCCGACGAGTATTGACGAATTAATTCAGATTTTTCAGACTCGTATTTAGCTTTAAAAAAAATCGAATCTCTTGTAAAAACCGAAAAAATTGGAGTAAAATTGTCAATTTTTTTTCTCCCAAAGTTCAATATCAAAAAATCTGAATTAATTCACCAGTGCTAAGGACACTTCCACGAGACCATGTGAATTTTTTGGTTCATCTACGTGACTCCGTTCTCACGGATTGACTTATTTAACTTGAAAAAATCGAATCTTTTGTAAAAACGAACAAAATTGGAGTAAAATTGTCAACTTTTTTCTCCCAAAGTTCAATATCAAAAAATCTGAATTAATTCACCAGTGCTAAGGACACTTCCACGAGAGCATGTGAATTTTTTGGTTCATCTACGTGACTTCGTTGGCACGGATTGACTCGTGCGAAGCCACGAAACGAACGAACGATGTAATGCACCTTGACCTCTCAGCGTGGAACGTGGCCCATTTACAAATTAATAATTTTAGCACAATTCATTTGAATTATGATGGAATAGGGTTAGGGGCTTGCAATATCGTAGCGAGGGTGTGAGACCCGGAAGTTCGTGGCTTCTTGTTTTTTTTCCTCTTTTTTTTTTTTGTGAATAATGAATTTTTCGAGCCCAGTTACGAATGTGCTGATCCGAGGTCGTCTCTCCTCGCTGCGTTTCTCTCTCTCTCTCTCTCTCTCCCTTTCTCGTGGCGGAAAATCGATAGCTCCCAGCACCACTCTGTTCTATATAGTGTGTAGACTCTTTGAATTTTCTTATGCCATTATCCTTCGCTTTTTCACACATTTATATCAATCCTTTCAACTGCATATGTCTTCTTTTTTTTTTCACTTCAATCTTCTTCACTATTCTGGCCTCATTGATATCGTATCTCGATCTATATTTTTATCAGATACTTTTTTCTATTTTTTTATCCAATTTTCAACGATGGCTAAAAATTTCTACTTGGAGAATCAATTTTTTGATAAAAATATGTTTAAGAAATAATATAAAATAATTATAAATGTTTTTATAGATTAATAGTTATTCTAATTGTTATTTTTTTTTTTTTTTTTTTTTACAGGAACAAACCAAAAACCTTCGCTTTCGATCACTGTTTCTTCTCGTTGGATCCAAGGGCCGAACATTTCGCGAGCCAGGACGTCGTGTTCGATGCTCTTGGTCGTGATATATTGGACAATGCATTCCAGGGATATAACGCGTGTATTTTTGCCTACGGCCAAACGGGTGAGAAATAAAGTCTCTGCTGGTAAAAAAGAGAGAAATAAAAAAATACGAGATTTTGTCATGACCCAAGAAATGGGTCAGTGTGATTGATCGCAGTTGGAAGCTTTTTATTTAGTAGAAAAAAAAGGAAATGGGACTTTTCAGAAACTTTAGAAAATATGATTTCCGAAGAGAATTAGAAAGAAACGTCAGATTTGACAGATCAATAAATAAAGTTAAAAATGAAAAAAGTCAAAAAGGGAAAAAGAATTACGAGTTTTTTTTTTCAGAAACTTAAAAAAAAATGATTTTAGAAGAGAATTAGAAAGAATCGTCAGTTATTTGTTCTTGGAAAGCTCCAAATAAAAGAAAGTAAAAAAATTGAAAGAAATCTGTCAAAAAATAAACAAAGATCTATTCTTCGTCAATATTTTTGTCGGAGCTCGTGTAATTCCATTGAGACATTCGAGAGTCTCACGATAAAACCAGTCAAGGGCTCGTTGACACTCTTTTCAAACACTCAAAACGATTGAGCAGTAAGAAAGCAGAAGAGGGAGAAAAAAAATGGGAGTTATTTTTTTTGAAACTTAAAAAAATATGATTTTAGAAGAGAATTAGAAAGAAACTTTAGTTCTTTGATTTTAGAAAGCTGCAAATAGAAGAAAGTAAAAAAGAATAAGAAAAAAAAATCTGTCAAAAAATAAACAAAGCTCTATTCTTTGTCAATATTTTGTGTCGGAGCTCGTGTAATTCCATTGAGACATTCGAGAGCCTTACGATAAAACCAGTCAAGCGCTCGTTGACACTTTTTTTTAAAGACTCAAGACGACGATTGAACGGTAAGAAAGCAAAAGAGAGATTAAGAGTCTGATGGAAAAAGAAACTAGACAGAAAGAAAGAGAGAGAAAGAGAGAGAGAGAGAGAGAGAGAGAGAGAGAGAGAGAGACAAAAACACGATTATGCACTAGTAGAGATTCGTGAAAAGACAAAGCTGACATTTGAAATGCTCGATAAAAATGTAACGAGTTAAAGAAAGAGAGAAATCGAGACAAAAGATTCATTTAAACGTTTGTTTTGATTTTTACATTTTTGCCATTCATCTAAAACAAGTGTTTTGAAAAAAAAAATAAAAAAAATTCCATGTAAATAGGTTCGGGAAAGTCGTACACGATGATGGGCAGCGGTGACAACAAAGGCATCATACCACGTTTGTGTGACAATCTTTTCGACCTCATTGCCAAACAGCAAAGCTTTGAACTGAGTTACAAAGTTGAGGTATCGTATATGGAGATTTACAACGAGAAGGTTCATGATCTTTTGGATCCAAAACCCAACAAACAATCGCTCAAAGTCCGGGAGCACAATGTACTCGGACCTTACGTCGATGGTCTTAGTCAATTGGCTGTAACTGCTTATCAGGTAAGTCCTTTTTTTTTATTTGTTTTTTTTTAGATTAATTTTGGAAACAACTGGGGCAATTTTTTTTTTTTAATAATCTTAGTAATTATTCCCATGGTAGGCACAATTTTATGGAACATCCGCAGGATGAGAATTCTGAAAAAATCATTTGCTGGAATTCTGAAATCCTGAGGCTGCTGAAATAATTCGAAACTGTACAATCCCCTAAATTCTAGATAAATAAAACCTTAGAAATATAAAAAGATTATGGAACCTAAATTTGCTAGAATTCTGACAAAATTCCGTGCTGGAATTCTAATTATAAAATATAATTATTTCTAGAGATTTTAAGGTAGTTCTATCGTTATATCGTTTTCTTAAGATTTTCTTGAAAATTTGGATAAATCTTTATTGACATATGCACGTATGTAATAAATTTTAGAAGCTTTCACCAAGCGGAACGTTCAGATATTTATTGGTAAAAATCACAATTTTCGGTAGTCTCTCATAAGAGCTTGTGTTAAAAGTTGCAATTTCATCGATAAATATTTTGGCTCCTACATGGCGAAGCCTTCTGAAACTTTGGATACATTTTTATGCAACATCGAAGAAGCTACATTTAGTTTTTCAAAAAAATCTAAAGAAAAAAAATGTTGGCAATTTTTGTAATTATACAGCAAGTACATATAACCTTGGATGGCCTTGAATTTGGAGTATGTCGTTCTTTAGTCAATTTACAACAATTTTTCTTTATTAACTTATGCCCGTAAAGCATTTTGTATGAGAGAAAAACTGAAAAACAATTTTTCGATATGAATTTCACGATAGAACTACCTTATGATTTTTTTAGACCACAAATAATATCAATAAATCCCAATGTAAATAGAGAAAAATTCTAAATATTCAATCCAACTTTGGATAATGAGAATTTCATATAAACAATATTTTCAGGACATTGATAATCTTATGACAGAAGGCAACAAATCGCGAACCGTTGCAGCGACCAACATGAATTCGGAGAGTTCACGATCACACGCCGTTTTTTCTGTAATATTGACACAAACACTTACGGATTCGAAAAGCGGTGTAAGCGGGGAAAAAGTATCTCGCATGAGTCTGGTCGATTTGGCGGGTAGCGAAAGGGCTGTGAAAACTGGAGCTGTTGGAGATAGGCTTAAGGAAGGAAGCAATATTAACAAGTGAGAATTTCCATGAAAATTATTGTCAAAAACTGTAATAAAGATTTTTATTCAAGTTTTTTTTTATGAACCATAAATTCTAATCTATTAATTTTTTCATAATTATTCAACAGATCACTGACAACTTTGGGTCTAGTCATCTCGAAGCTAGCTGATCAGAATTCCGGTGGAAAAAATCGCGACAAGTTCGTGCCCTATCGGGATTCTGTTCTGACGTGGTTACTAAAGGTAATTTTTTGCTTTAAGCCCGAAATTCAATAATAAATGTATCTTTTTTTCCTTCTTATTCCTGCGTATACTCTTGTGGGTCTTCACGACCGTATCCCATCACTTAAACTGAATTTTTGAATTTTTCCAAAGAATTGTCAAAATTGAAAATTTCAAAATAGCTAGAACAAATGTGAAAAAAATCACACGTATTCTTTGGACGATTCTAAACACTTTGTGTTCTCAAAAATTTTTCCGTTAAGTTGATACTTTTTGAGAGAAAAAATCATGAAAATTTACATCATGCTGTTTTGCAAAAACCGCCATCTTGGGAAAACTAAGAGAGAAAAAAGGGTTCATAACCAGTGTTTTGAAGAGGTCAGATATTAAGGAGACCCTTGATAGCGATAATATGGTTATTCCAGTGCAGAAACAAAGACGGAAATCGATGTAAAAGGAAAAGAACGTCAAAAATTCTCGTCATTTTCAATAAAAACGCAAAACTAATAAAGATCTTGATTTTATTTTACAAAATAAACGCCAGATTGTGAAAGAACACCCTTGAAAACCCCTTACATGGGATTTTCAAGAATTTTTCTTTGTTTCCTCAATTAAAACTGTGTACTTGAAATTGCGTGTCCAAAATTGACGTTTTGCGCATTGATGGGTTATTATTTGATGATTAGCACCGTCAGAAACTCAGAAAAACTTCCTCCCGCTCAGCGATTGCTACGCGAGTCGATGCATGGCCAAGCGATCACCCAACCAAGTACTGACCTCACTGGAGGCTGCTTAACTTTGTGATCGCCGGAGCCATGCACCGATCGCGCCCCTATCGCTGTCGATGAAATTCATAAATATTTCTTCATCGTATGATAAGATAAATTTTAAAAGGGTTAGTGTAATTCATTTGTTTCAGGATAATCTCGGTGGTAATAGCAAAACTGTGATGGTAGCGACGATATCACCGGCAGCTGACAATTACGAGGAGACTCTGTCGACGTTACGTTACGCCGATCGAGCGAAGAGAATAGTCAATCATGCGGTAGTTAACGAGGATCCGAACGCGCGAATAATTCGCGAGCTGAGACAAGAGGTGGAGGCTTTAAAGGAAATGTTGTTACACGCTACCGTGAGTCAAAGTTTTCGTTAATAAGCGCAAAGAAAAATAGTCATTTGTAGCGAGAGATAATTGTTTATACATTAGAAAGAAAAAAAAAAATTGAAAAAAAAGCGATGACCTAGTTTTTATAGAATTTCTAACTCGTTTTAAATTGTCGACATTGAAACAAAGGGTCAAGGTTCGATCGTGAGACGAACGGACATAACGGAAAAGCTTTCGGAATCGGAGAAGCTCATGAAAGAGATGTCGCAAACGTGGGAGGAGAAATTGGTTAAGACCGAGAGATTGCAGCACGAGAGACAGCAGGCATTGGAAAAAATGGGTATAAGCGTACAAGCCTCGGGTATTCAAGTCGAGAAAAACAAGTATTATTTGGTGAATTTGAACGACGATCCAAGTCTGAACGAACTTTTGGTTTATTATCTCAAGGTAAGTGCGTGCGGAAGAAACTTTTGTTATAAAATCAAATAGTATAATTTACGATGACAGTGATGAATCAACTGAAAATTATTAGATTTTGATATTTTGTCGTGTGATATTTTTTCGTTGTTTCTCGTTTGACGTTTATCGTCAGATCAAACGTCATGAAACCTTTTATTTTATCAATTCAACAACAATTACTGCAAATTGTTTAATGTTGAAAAAAAAAAAAAAAAACATGGCGATCCTATTGCGAGTGTACACGTCCTATGAATTTTCTTTTCGAACTCCTCTTTTCTTTCTAACATTTCTTCGCAACCAAATCCGTTGCTTCGTTGATCAGTCACTCTTCCTCTTTCTGTTTTATTTTTATTTTTTTTAATCATTTTGGAGCGTTCTTCGCTCCACATCGTGACGTGTACCTTGCTTTAATTTTACCCAACCTTACGCTTGACGTTTTTTTTTTTTTACAACAAACGAACTGCGTTTCGTGAAACTGCGATAAATATAATTAATTGTTGTGAATAATTAATAACGAAGGACGTGACTCTCGTGGGTGGTCGATCCGCCACAACCGAGCAAGATATTCAGCTCCACGGATTGGGTATTTTGCCAGAACATTGTATAATAACGATAGAAGAATCCGGTCTCTACATGACGCCGATAAACGGTGCTCGTTGTTTCGTCAACGGTAGCCAAGTAATCGAAAAAACGCCTCTCATGCACGGCGATCGTATCGTTTGGGGTAATCATCATTTCTTCCGGGTCAATTGTCCAAGGAGTGCTACAGGTACGAAGATTTTTATCTGACTTTCCCCACCGCCTCGACAAATCAATCCTAACGAATAATTTATCGAAATTATCTTTTTTTTTCACGCCAGCCATCAGCAACGAGCCTCAAACTCCTGCACAGAATATCGATTATAATTTCGCCAGGGAAGAATTGATGCTCAACGAACTTTCCAACGATCCCATACAAAGAGCGATCGCCAGATTGGAAAAACAACACGAGGAAGACAAACAGGTAATTGTCAAATAATCATCGTTTTTTTTTTACTAAGAACTATTTTCAAGAAAATTTGTCAAAATCTTCATGAAATTTTGCAATTATTTCGTAAAGGTTGCCCTGGAAAAACAGAGACAAGAGTACGAAAGACAATTTCAACAGCTACGAAATATACTGTCACCCTCGACACCGTACTCGCCGTACGTACCTTACGATCCACTTCGCGGTGGTAGCCAAAGTGGCAAACTGCCCGCTTGCACACCAACGACCCAAATGAGAGTAGAGAAATGGGCTCAGGAACGGGACGAAATGTTTAAACGTTCATTGGGACAGTTAAAGACCGACATACTCAGGGCAAACTCGTTGGTACAAGAGGCCAATTTTCTCGCCGAAGAAATGGAGAAACAGACCAAGTTCAGCGTTACTTTACAAATACCACCTAATAATTTAAGTCCGAACAGAAAGGTACGATTCAAGCGAAATTTATTTCATTATCTTTCGTCTTTTAATCCCTCAAATTTTCTTTTTTATTCTCTTTCCCTTTATTTTGACTTTACAGTATTTTCCAACCGCAAAAAACACTAATTATCATTTAGTTCTTTTGTTGTTCTCGTTGTTTTTTTAAGTATACAATATTTTTTTGAGTTTTTATCGTTTTATTATTTTTCGTAAACGACGTTTACGTTGATTTTTTTTTCTCTCTTTTCGTTATCGTCACACTCTTGGATGTATAGAGTGTATTTTTCCAGCGGGGTGCTTTCGTCAGCGAGCCGGCGATACTCGTCAAAAGGATAAACATGGGAAGCCAAGTTTGGTCGATGGAAAAGTTGGAAAACAAGCTTGTCGACATGCGGGACATGTACGAGGAACGAAAGGATTCGAACAATTGTCAGAGATTGCCAGTTAAGGTAAAAAAACACAGCAAAGACCTCAAAAAAAAAAAAATCAAATATTTGGCCTGTTTCCGAATGTTTCTGAATCGAGAAAAATTTCAGGATGACGTACCGGGCAAAACGCAAGATCCGTTCTTCGAGTCGCAGGAAAATCACAATTTGATTGGCGTGGCAAATATATTTTTGGAAGTATTGTTTCACGACGTGAGGCTGGATTATCACACGCCAATAATAAGTCAACAGGGTGAAGTGGCTGGTCGTTTACAAGTTGAAATAAGTCGCGTATCAGGACAATTTCCACAGGATCGAATGTGCGAGGCTGCCTCGGAATCTTCCAGTTCGGGTGACTCGACGTCCTCGGAACCGGACGATTATTCCGGCTCGAGTCACATCACTTGTCGCGTCACCATCAAACAAGCAAGTGGTCTGCCACTTCCTCTCAGTCATTTTGTCTTTTGCCAATACATGTTCTGGGGTCATCCAGAACCAATCGTTGTTCCACCTGTCGTCAATCCTGACGTGCCCATTTCTTGTACCACCGGCCAAAGGGACTCTCCGTCATTTAAATTCGAGCACAGCAAAGATTTCATCGTGCCCATTACTGAGGAATTTTTGGAACATTGCGCTGGTCAGTTTTTTCATCTTTCAACATTTTCTCTTTTTTTCTCTTTTGCTTCGTACACGGAGAGAAAATAATATGGAAAAATTACTGTGGCATCATAGTTCCGCGGTGCCCAAAAACATCGTTATTTTGGCATTCATTTTCTATTGAAATTGAGGTAAAGACGAATTTTCCGGGGGATGCATTTTTCGAGGACGAATTTTCTTAGATTTGAGCTGTACACCGACCGCTCAGGCATCACAGCAGAGAGTTGTAGACTGGGGATTGCGGTAGAAACATTTGAAAAATTTTCCAATTTTTTTATTGCTAAAACAAAAACCACGCTAGGATCTCATTCACTAGACGAACCGCTCTCCCGGATGATAAATTTGCTATTTTTTTGCTAAAAACCCTCAGAGAAATGATTATTCGAGAGAAATGAGACGTAACCACGGAGCAACGATGCCATAAGAATTTTGAATATTAAATTCGTGTATGGCAACAAATTGCATGGGATTAACTTGAATTTTAGAAGGCGCATTGAGCATCGAAGTCTGGGGTCACAGAAGCGCTGGTTTTTCGCGAAGTAAGCCCGGATGGGAGGTCGAACAGCAGCAATTGGCAAAGGCACGATCACTCGCTGACCGCTGGTCGGAGCTGACGAGAAAGATCGAGCTGTGGGTCGAGATCCAAGAGCTCAATGAGCAGGGAGAATATTCGCCGGTCGATGTCGTCACAAAAAATGACATGTGGACTGGTAACCAAACAATTTTCATTCTTTTATTAGATTCGCGATTGAAGAAACGGTTTTACAAGATTTTCCAAAGAAAAGAGAGCCCATGAGGAGCCTTGGCTCAAATAATTGGCTGACAGCCAATAACAACGTTCCATTTTTCGTGCCAATTTTTCCTATCAGCGAGTCGCGATCAATTTTCACCCGGGAGGCAAAAAATTATATGACCATTTTTTCCTCTTCTTTTTTCTTCAGGAGGCATTTATCAGTTACGTCAGGGACAACAGAGACGAATACAAGTTCGGGTTAAGCCCGTACAAAATTCGGGCACATTGCCGATAATCTGTCAGTCGATATTGAGTATCGCTGTCGGCAGTGTCTGCGTTAGAAAACCTTTCCAAAAAGCGTTGGACAGTTACCAGGACGAGGATCTCAGTGTACTAAGAGACAAATGGAGCGACGCCCTCTTGAGGCGGCGACAATATCTCGATCAACAGATTCAAAAGCTCATTAACAAGCAAGGTACGAAAATTAATGCTCCAATATAAGAATGTTTCAATTATTTTAATTCCGATGAATAATTCAAATTGCCAAAAACATTTTTCTTTCATTTTTTAAGGCCTCAGGCCACTCTAGACGCCGATAAAAAAAGGCTTTTTGGAAGATAAAGATAAAATCCTACGTACTTCCATAGACAATGTATTTTCAAAGATATATTCAAAATTTCAAGTCAATCGGTTGAAAATTGTCTGAGTTATGAGTCCGGCCATGTTAAAAAATGCAGGTTCAAGATAAACGCGTCTCAAGTTTTGAGTAGCTCGCTGCGGATCAGACGGCCTTGTACGGAAATTCAAGAATCGAGTACTTAGAGGTTTTTCGCGGCCATAATCTTTGGGGAAATCATTTTGCAAGGCCTTAATGTTGAATTTTTTAAATGTGCAGATAAAACGGAACAGGATATGGAACGAGAGCAGAGTCTTGTTGATCAATGGGTCAGTCTAACGGAGGAACGAAACGCGGTATTAGTCCCTGCGGCAGGTTCGGGGATTCCTGGTGCTCCCGCCGATTGGACGCCACCATCCGGCATGGAACTTCACATTCCTGTATTGTTTCTTGATCTCAATGGTCAGTAACATGTTTTTTGTTTGTTTGTTTTTTTCATCATGTGTTATGGGGACATAAAAAAACTGAAAAATTCTCAATAATTGTCATAAAACAATAATCCGCAATTGGTAAACAGCCGACGATCTCTCAACTCATCATTCCGGCGAAGAAGTCTCGGTTACCGGGCTCAATTCAATATTGCCAAAGGAACACGGGCACAAATTTTACAGTTTACCGATTATTCGACACCTCGAAAAGGACGTATGTGCAATCGCAGCTTGGGACTCGAGTATACACGATAGCAATCATTTGAATCGAGTCACGGATGGTAATTAGCACAATTTAAATCGATTTATTCAAATATTTTTCATTATTCCTGCGTATTATACCCTTGGGGGGTCTTTACGACCCCATGCCATTACTTTAACTCCAAGGAAACTGCGGAAAACGCCGGCCGATAAAGCCGGCTATATTTTTAACTGAGTTTAAGTTGATTAGCGTAATCAGAAACTCAGAAAAACTGCCTCTCGCTCAGCGATTGATACGCAGCTCGATGAATGGCTAAGCGGTCACCCAACCAAGTACTGACGTCACTCGAAGCTGCTTAACTTTGTGATCGCCGGAGCCATACATCGAGCGCGTACCTATCGCTGTAGATTAATTATTTCAATTTTTATCCTGAATTCGTTTAATGATCTTTGGTTTTTTTTTTTGCTCTTTTTTTGCTAGCGACCGAAAGAGTCTATTTGATTTTAAAAACTACCGTACGACTTTCACATCCCGCTCCGATGGATCTTGTATTACGAAAGAGGCTGGCCCTCAATATTTACAAGAGACAGAGCATCACCGATCGTATATTCAAAAGAATCGTACGTACCGATTGTCTCTCACAAACTGGTGTCACATACGTCGTTGTTTCAAACATACCAAAGGCCAGCGAAGAACTGGAGGATCGTGAGAGTCTCGCACAAATAGCAGCCAGTGGCGAGGACAGTAGTTTGTGCGACGGTGAAACTTATATCGGTAAAATGAAAGAAAAAAAAAACACATTGTTTTTCACAGTTTATCATTTTTTTTTTCAAAATTTATCATTTTTTTTTTAATTTATCGGTTTCTTTTTCATAATTTATCATTTTTTCACAATTTATCAGTTTTTTCATCATTTTTCGAATACAATATGTTGTGCTTCATTTTTCTAACTTTTTTTTGCTTTCTTGCAGAAAAATACACACGCGGCGTTTCCGCCGTTGAGAGCATCCTGACCCTCGATCGTTTGAGACAAAGCGTCGCGGTTAAAGAATTGTTACAAGCCAAGGGTCAACCTTTGATGCGAAAGACAGCAAGCGTTCCCAACTTCTCGCAGGTACTTCTGCCACTTCGACGTCTAGGACGCACTGTATGCGCTTTTTATCATTGTTTTTTTCTCTCCCATTATCATTTCGCATTTACGAGATAAACGACAATATTACTAATTGATTGAAAGATCATTGGAAACTCGGCAAAATGTTGTGGAACTGTTGAAAATTGAGTAAAAAGCAAACGTTGTAAAGCAAACTTACTTGAAATGAAATTAAAATGAAATTTAATGACATTTCTCATTTTTTTTTAGTGAAATTCATCAGCTTCAAGCATTCAAAGAAATCTCTTCAAAGTAATCTTTCAATCAAAAGTCGTTTTAAGGAGGTTCACGCGTTAGGCATGCGTTTGACGAATTCCAAGTTTAATTGTTTGAAATTTGTACAAAACTTCTAAACAATGATACTCAATTGTGAGTAAAACTTGAAAAAATTTGACCGTCAAGAAATCGAGTTATTTATTGACAAAAATCGTCGTTTTTTCGTAACTTCCCACAAGACCTCGTGTTAAAGTTGCGATTTTAAACACTGAATATCTCGATTACTAGACGGTGAAACCTTCTCAAATTTTTTAACACATTATAATTCGATGCTCAAGAAGATTTACGTAAAATTTCGAAAAATTATCTTGGAATAAATAGTATCTGATGATTTAGTCGTTGCTTTGTAAATACTGTTGTAATTATGGCCCGTGAACCTCGTTAATTTTGTATATTTCGTATATACGTATATTCCTAGCCATCCAATTCACCAAAAATCATTGCTTATTATTTTTTTATTCATTTTAATCATCCATCAATCCCCATTGTAAATATTAAATATTTTATTTCCCAAAGTATTTCGTTTTTCGAACGATAATTTACGGCACGCTCGCAATTGCACGATTTGTTTTTTTCTTGTATAAAAAAAAGATAATGTAATTCATTTTCAGAAGCTTCTCGTTTAATAAGAAGTTTAATAATTCATTGAAAAATTCATTAATTCGCGACAGATAATGAGATTTGATACTTCGATGGATTCATTGAACGTAACGAGGTCCGAGAGCGTGGCGGATTTGAATTCAGAATTAAATGGCCTGCCACATCCGAGAAGGGCGTCGGTCGGACACGCGAGAACGGAGGATAATTTCATTTCTACGCCGCCCAAACCTTTTGGAATTGGTAAGATATTTTTCTTCTTTTTTTTTTGCTCCCTTTATTTTATCGATACACGTATAATCGCATATTTGAATATGCGTTTATACACATGCGTATATTTTTATAATCGATTGACTGAAAATCTAGCAAAAGATGAATCATTAATTCGTAAGGTTTTGAAGAATTAATGAATTTCTAGTAATTTATTGCTTAATAAGGATTTTATTGGTCAATATTGTCATTTGAGTGTTTTTAAACAAACGTCACAATCCCACCCTGTGCCTCTTTCTAGTCTTGTTCACATAAAATTGATAGTAGAAAAAACAAAACAAAAAATAACAAAACAAAGATAAATGCAATTTTTGGTTTTTTTTTTTTTTTTTTTCAACTATGGGTTATTAACTTCGTGTTGTTTTTTCATAATTACTTTTAAACACTATTGTCAACGGTACTGACACTAAAGTACATCAACAAAAAGGTAATTTTTGCGTCTATCAGCGATCGAATAAATTTCTTTATTTTTTATACTTCGCCAATTTTCTTTATTGTTTCTTTACCCTCCTGTTGGGAAAACTGTGCCGAGTGAATTTTTATCCAGAATTTATCAATATATTCGTTGGTTTATCAATTTAACGTGGTGACCGATTCGATGAAACGTATTTTTTTCGGAACGTTGGTTTTTTTTATTTTTTCAATACTTGGTCGTGTTTAAATAACTGTTTTTTTTTTTAATTAATTAAATCATTAATCAATAAAAATAGAATTAAATAAACAAATGATTTAATTAATTCAATTGATTGATTAATTTAATTAATTGATAGTCATTTTTGTGCCTTAAATAATGTTTATTTTGGAATCAATCGATGCTTCTGTTTGACTCTTTTCGCTTCTGTCAAAATGAAAATTCGATCAAAAAAAATTCACTCTCTCCCTGGGGATATTTTTTCTAGGCTCATTTTCATCTCTCATAATACGTTTTTTTGTTTTTTTTAATCGAATCGCTTTAAAATGTACACTAAAGATTTGTTTATGGATATAAAAAACAAACAAAAATCCGATTTGCCTTTAATGAGATGTGGCTTATGCTGTGTTTTTTTTTTTTTTACTATTCCACCGTGTCATGCGACGATTCACTATTTCAACTATTTCTCTAGACTTTTTAAATCCCCCCTTTCAAATGTCCATGAGATTGTCCATTGCCTATTTTTGTATATTCAATATATTTCATTTTTTTTCTTTTTTCGTTAATCACACACTTTGATAAATGTTCGTTTTTGGATCTTGATCGATTCGTGCCTCAACATTTTTTGTTGTTGTTTTGTTTTTATTCAATTTTCTCGTTTTTTAATATCACCTCATCCGCTGTCTGGCACTAAAGAGAATTTACGAATTAAGGGGTTTTTTTTTATTCGATCTGTAAGCACACACCATTAGTGAGAGAGAATGGCAAATATTTGTTTCTTTCGAAAAACAAAAAATGCAATTTTTATGAAAAAAAAACCGATTTTTTCTAAATTTCTGGAAAATGAACTGAAAATATCTCCAATTGTCACATTCTCTCTCAATTTTCCTCTAGCCTGTGTCACAAGAAATAGCGAGAAGAGCAAAAAAAAAAAAAAAAACAAAAAAAAATGGTCGTATTACGATTTTCAGAGCTTGATCACATTGTTTTTTCTCAATTAAGCTATTGAATTGAATTTAGATAATTTTGCACTAGTTGCAATGCCTAATTATCTAGGTCTTTGAATATAATTTTGTTATTCCAATAAATAAAAATAAAAGAACAGAATCTTGTCCACAATCACAAATTTGGTCAAAATTGACAATTAGAACTGAGGCAATTAAACAAGTCGAAAAAAAAGAAAAAAAAAAGAAAAAATTAGCACAAATTGCAGTGGGGGAGGAAGAGCATGGCTATTCATACATTTTTCAAATTTTGGCCTAGTGTTTTTTCGCAGCCAACATTTAAGCTCCACCACTTATTTAAAAAAATCGAACAAACAACAAGAAGAATAAATATTTCGTCAATTGACACGAAAATAGAAAGAAAAAAATGAAAAAATAACGAATTTAAATGAACAAATAAAAATGAATGACGATAATTTTTGTGATAATTAATTTGTTCCTCTGTTTTAACACTACGACTCTCTACTTCTACCACTATTTCGGCCCAACCAAGGCTCCATTCTCAATTCAGGTAAAAAAACATAAACAAAAACAAGAAAAATAAAAAAAAAAAGCACAAAAAATGGAGTCTTGAATTTGTTTTACTTTCGATATATAATTAATTGGACGACGTTGAATTAACGAACGTGATATAAATATATTGATATACATAAATGTATATATTTTTAGTAAATAAATCATAATGTCTCGTGAGTGGTTGAGTCTGTCTGTTGTTTCATAGTTTTTTATTTTTTATTTTTTTCAATTTTTGTTTTATTTATTTGTTTAAACTATTTTTGCAGCCTGGCTCGTTGCACGATTTTGATGCAAAAGGCAATCATTTTCATGAGCATTTTTCCAAGAGTTCGAAAATAAAATTATCAATTACTTTGGAACAATGCCGGAATAATTATCTCGCCTTTTTCCTTTTTGCATTTTTTATAAGAGCGTTGCACTTTTTCGTCATTCGTTGTCGCCTGGAATTGCATGCGAATGCCTCGTTTTTCATTTTTCAGCACTTACGAATTTTCACCTCCTTTTTTTTCTCGAAGAAGCAATTTTTTTTTTTTTTTTTTTTTTTTGTACTTATTGTTAATGATCGACTGCCTTCGCAACGTACAGCAAACGACAGGTAGAATTTTTGTTACTGGAAATGTAGGCGGTTGAGAAAAATTCTTGTCAAAAAATGTCAAAAAATGCTGAAAACCTCATTTTCGAAGGTTCGAATGTTTTATTGTAATTTTTTTCCACCACTACATTTTCAATGATCGATAGAAAAAAAAAAACAATGAATGTTAACGTCGTTAGAAAATTACGGACAAAAATGTATGCATCTACGATTTTTTGTCATTTTTCGCTTGTCATTTTCTCCGAAAGAAACACAAATTTTCATTCTTTTTTTGGCTTTTTATAAAAATTCAGCCATTTTTGTTGATCTGAGACTAAAAATGAAGTAATGTTTTCTAAAATTCGTCGATTCGTAGCATTGGTTCGTATTCGTATATCGAAAATTTGAATTTCTCGAAAAATATCGATTCCTCCGAGCAGGGGAAATTTTTAAAAATAAATAATAAATAAATAGCTACAAAAAAGCTTGGATGTGCATGAGTTTTCGATGGATTTGGGGAGACGCATGTAGCATTTATGTTTCGATGAAAAACCTAATAAATAAAATGCGTTCCGAATGGAGTTTCGAGACTCGATGATGCTCCGATTTAATAATAATTTTATTTGCATTGCACAAAGATTTTTTCAAATGAAAATAAATCATCATTTGAAACGAATAATTTGGTACAGATTCGTAAAAAGAAAAGAATCCATAAAATAAATAAAATATTGAATAAAATCATTTCAATAATTCAAAATATTTATGCAATGCAAATAAAACCGAGATTAAAGTAAATGAATATACGAATAAACATGTAAATAGCGAAACAGAAAAATATATTTTTTTTACAAATTTTCGTAGCTCGAAATATTCGAATCACTTGAATAATAAATTAATATCAATAAAAAAATAAAAAAAACAGAGACAGGGGAGACAGAAATAAGAAACTAAAAAGTTCAGGAATGAAGTAATGAAAGTAAATTAATCTCCTTTCAGCGAGACCAACTTTTCTGAATCTCAACCTGAACCTGAACTCACTGACACGACTTCAACAATCCACTTCAGCCAAGTGTAGGTGACACTCGCTGTTGTTCGTCATTTCCTTTGCTCTGCGAAAAAATCAAAAGAAAGAAAAAATAAAAATCAAAGATTTGACGAATTTTTTCGCAAATTCGTACGATCGTGATTGATGTTTATTTTTTTCAATTTTTTCACGAGTATGGATTGACAGATTCGGTCATTATTCAGTAGAATTGAATTTTTAGTTATTTTAATAAAGCCCAGTTGAGTTCTTTTTCGTTCACCTTTTTTCGTAGTTGTTTTTTTTTCCATCGTTTTCTTTCTCTTTTTATTTAGAAATTAGTTAGAAAAAGATTCTGTACACCCATTCGTAGAAAACACGACCTTAATTCGCTTCGAATTAATTACACGAATATTATTTTTCAGTTCAACGATTAATTTATTATTTTCAGCACGTATATTTATTTTTTTCGTACTCGTAATTTTCATCAGAATCGACCTGGCACCCTTGGAGTATAAAAATCAAAAAAAAAAAAGATAGAAAACTCGCACACACTATCGTTTAGTTTAATTGGCGACATTGTGGATAATTGAAATTCAAATATAATAAAAAAACGAATAAAACAATGAATACACGAAATTTTATAAATGACAAAATTCGTTATTTTCGTTCCAACTTTTGGCTATTGTGGATTTCAAAAATACAATATTACAACAAAATTTTGAATAAACAGTTTTTTTTAGACCTTTTTTTTTTTTTAGTTAGAAAAATTGTAAATAAATGAAGGGAGGCCGGATCGGGCCTGATTGAATATTTTTACGTATGCTTGTCATTCGCTCGAGCTATTAATGTATTTTTTTTTCTTTTTTATATGATTTTTTTGGCTTTTTTTAAACATAAATTGTACAAAATTTTTGTTGACACTTTTTAGCATCGCCAAATATGGTTGGTAGTAAGTTGGGTCTTCGAATGACGACGCTTCACGAGGAAACGTCAAATATTGGAAATCAATTGTCGTCGCCTGTCCAGGACGACGACGAGGAAAAAAGCGATGCTGATTATTCCGAATACGATTCTTATCAGGTGAGTTTTTATTTTGTTTTGTAATATTTTTTTTTTTAATTAGAAACGTAGAATTCCTCAATTTTTCGAAAAATTCTCAACTGCAAACGAAGAAGATTGGTGGATGCTGAAAATTTCAAACTTGATACGAAAAAAAAACGTTCGCAAAACCAAAATTTCGACTCTCTCCGAATTTCTATCGATCTTAATAAAAATGAGATCAATTTTCAAATTTTTCCAATTCCTTCGAGCAGTTCCATCGAAAATATCATTGAGTAGATAAAAAAGAGAATTAATGACCGTATCTGTAACAACAATGTTTCATACAGTGCCAAACTAGTCCTTTATTTTCCTCTGAACGAAAAAATCAAGAAAATTTGCCAATGTATCGTCGTCATTCCAAAAAGCGATCATGACACAATAAAAATCTTCAATTTCCGATGATTTATTATCGAAAAATTCGTCTAACTTTCCCATTTCCAAAAATCGACATTTATGATTTACTTTTTTTTCGAATCAGAATGAAAATCAAGATCAAATGAAGTTGGGCTTTGAGAAAAAACAAAAAATAAGAAATAAAGAATTAAAAATAATTGATTTTTGAGTAAAAAGTGTATCGTTTAATTAAGTGGGTTATCGTTTAATTAAATTGCGTTCAGGCACCAACGAAGCCAATGGTAAAACCGTTAACAACGTCACGCACACTGGACTCATTGGCTGAGCTACAATCGACTAAAATAAATACACCAAGTATGAGCAGCAGTGGATATGGATCGCAAGCAGTTTCAACGACCAATTTAACATCGGAAGATTCGATTTCAATGAAATCGATAAGCGTCGACGAAACGCCCGATTTGGAATATCGTCATTTGTTAATCGACTGCAAAAAGAATGATAACAACAAAATGGAAAGTTCGCTGGTCGAGGAAACACCCGAGGAATATATCGGCGAAATAAATCAGGAGTTGGAGAAGTTGAGCGTTATGGAAAATGCTTGTACTTCCGGTTAGTCGTGAAAACAACAAAAACAACAACAAAATCATTAAGATAAATTCAAGTTTTTGTTCGAATGGAAAACTGCTTATTAAATTGTGGAAAATATGTCACATTGAAAAATGTTCGGGCCTTAGGCCACCTCAAAATTTGGTTGATAAAATCCCGTTTTTGTAATCGCGATTTATTTTGTAGAATCTCTGAAAAAAAAATCCCCAAAAAGCCTATTTTTTTAGGTCTCTAAAGTGGCCCGAGGGCGTAAAACAGGAAACTTTTAATTTGCACATTTTCAGGAAACAGCACAGCTTTCTCCGTAGCTAAATAATCAAGTATTTTGTCTCATTTGTCTTACAGAAAATACGAAGAAAATGTCACACGAAGAAAGTCCGGCCAATGATGATAAAATAAATTCCCAATTTTGCAACGAGTCTGAAATTGACACGAGGCGAATGAACCATTCGGTCGTTATAACGAGAAACGAAGGGCTGAGCTGCAACGATATGGAAACCAGTCAGAATTCTTATTCCGGCGACGACAGTCCACTCGAAGGAAATTCTGTAGTTCATACAAAATTGCCACCAGGAAAGGTACAAAAAAAAATAAACGCTTAAATAAATAAAAAAAAGGAATAAATAAATGAGAAAAAATATAATCAATAGTTAATGAATAATAAATTGAATAAAAAAGCAGAAAATTTGACATTTCCGCGAAATATTCGAAAAATATTTAAACAAGGACCATTTTTTCTTTTCCAAACGATTCAAAGTATCAAATACGAGAATAAATGTTTGCAGGTTGTGAGAAGACGAAAAGCTTCGAGTAATTCCGGACGACCTTCGAGTTCCCAGCACAGAGCTTCTTTCCCGATGGTACGTCCATCCTTTTCGGAGAGCAAAGTTGCAGCGAGGCTCGAGCAGTCGTTACAACCAGGAATGAATTATGAAAACGGTGACGATAATAGTTCGTCCGAAAGAATCGATGGTAAGCATTAAAAAAAAAGTCCTTATCACTAAAAATCTATGAAAAATTCAAAATATTATTGATAATCGTGTAAAAAATGTAAAATATCGTTTTTTTTGTATTATTTTTATCGAAAAGACGACGCCAGCGACAAAAGCTCTGCATTTGGTTCGCGTCCGGATTTAACGAGGATCGAGGCACCTTTGCCAGACTGGGTAGTGGTCGGTGAATCGGTGATGGTTCGACCTTACAGTTATTGCGGTGTTATTGCTTACGTTGGACCCACAGAATTTGCTTCGGGTACTTGGATAGGAGTTGAGCTCGATGCACCAACAGGTAAAATCGAAAAAAAGTGTCAAATTTGATATTTTGTCAATAAAGACGTTCATTTTCGAGCAAAATTTATTTATTTTTCTAATTTTTATTAATTTTTGAAGGAAAAAACGATGGTGCTGTTAATGGCCACCGGTACTTTACGTGTCGATCGAAATGCGGCATTTTCGTCAAGTACGACAAATTGATTCAGGACCGAAGAGGGCGAGCACTCAGAAGTTTTACGAATAAACAGGAGCCTGCCCCTCCGCCGTCCTCGACGATGCGTAGAAGTGCCAGTCGAGGTAATTATTCAATCAATTTCATTGAAATTTTTCGAAACTCAAAAATACACGGAGACGACAAATCTGTTTCGTCGAGTGAAATTAAAAGTGTTATTTTTAAATATCCTTGAAATTTTACCTGAACTCCTAAATAAATAAAAATAGGAATTATTTAACAATTTAAAAATTTTAGGTGATTTTTAATTAATTAATTTCAATTGTTGAATTAATTGTTTTTGCAACTTTTCCAAAAATTACTGTCTCTCGGTAAACTTTGTCCGAATCCTCATATTCCGGAAAAAGAACATTTTAAATATTACTTTACGAAACAGATTCGTTTTCTCCGTAACACTTTTTCACGATCCCCAATAAAATCCTGGCAATTAAATGGGTCAGTTTCCACCAAAATTTCACTTAAACTTTGAAAGTCCCGAAAAGGGATGAACAAACCCAAAATTTATAACACCGAAATAAATTTAAAAAAACGAAAAAACTAGGTGACGGTTTGCACTCGTTGCATCGAAGCCGAAGTCGAGGCGAGGGTTTATCGACGGTGGGAACGCGTTCATCGCCGAAAGGAAAGTGAGAAGCGAGGAAGAGAAGAGCGTGGACAAGAAGAACGATGGAAGAGCGATGAGGACGGTTGGAAAGAGTCAGAAAGGAGAGATCGAAGGAAAAAAAGGATAATTTTGGAGTTTCAAGAGAAAAAAGAAGAAATCATAGCATAAAAAAGTAATATTCTAGTTGCTACATGCCTACAATCTGTGTAGCAGCGATGTTTTGAGTCCTTTAGACCTTAGGGCAGCTAATTATTGATAATCGCGACAGAAACAAACAGAAGACACGAAAAAATCGAATGAAAAAAAAAAACCAAAAAAAAAAATCACACATCGACACAAACACAGAGACACGTACATTTGCCGTTTGAAAAGTAATAATTAGTGAGTGTAAAGCGCGAGAAACGATGCATTCCAGAGAAAAAGCAAAGCAAAAAAGTAATAAAAAAAAAAAACGAAAAATCGACAAAAAAAAGTGGAAAAGGAAGTAAAAAAAGGGAAGAATTTTCCAGCGAGGAAATCTTATCACATTTAATTATTAATAATCGTGTATTCGCATGGGTTAGTTTTGTAATTTGGTGAAAAAAGATAAACAAACAGTTCATTTCCGTTCCATACGTG
Source organism: Campoletis sonorensis (assembly GCA_013761285.1). NCBI lineage: Eukaryota > Metazoa > Arthropoda > Insecta > Hymenoptera > Ichneumonidae > Campoletis > Campoletis sonorensis. Next base: position 609,601 of record JACEOJ010000086.1, read on the forward strand.
ATTTTAAGAACGAAGAGAAATCAAAAAACAAGAAAGAAAAAAAATGGTGGAGAAAAAAGAAAGCAAAAAAAAAAACGTTCAAGTCCAGGAGAAACAAAGGGTGGAAAAGAAATCAATTGCAAATTGTCTCCTATCTCACAGCCGTCCCCTTTATCGCTGATATCGCGATATCGAATTTGCATACGCCACGACACGATGTAATAACGAAGAGAAAAGAAAAAAACAAACAAACAAACAACAAAATTACTGATAAAAACATAATTTAAACTCGATTAAGACTTTTTGAGGGTCTCCGATTTCAGGGTATAACCAAAACCGTCACACTAACATTGCATTATACATTTAAAGGAAGAAGAAGAAAACAAAAACATAAAAAAAAAAAAAAGAAAATGAAAAAATACCAGATTTAAGACAGGATTTATCTCTCGCAATCAACGTTTTTACATATTCGTATGTATTGTAATTGCAAAGACAGAAAAAAAAATCGTAAAAAAAAGAAAAAAAACGAAAAAACGAAAAAACACTAACAATCTACTCGCACTTTCCAAAATTGTCGCGAACAATTTTCAAAAGGAAAAGTGACGAGAGTCGAAAAATAAAATATGTAACGATAGCCATTTTTGACAAACCTATTTTATTATGTTTTATTCTTCAGTTTTTTTTTCCTTTTTTTTAAAATTAATTAATTATAAAAAGAGAACGAACGACGAATAAGTGGAAAAGACAAAAAAAACTTGACTCGTCGCGACGTTGTGTATATTTAAAGATTTTATATATATATATATGTCGGTTGTTTAAATATGTAATTTTTTCCTTTTATTTTCACTCTCCCCCCCCCCCCCGTTCTCGTCTATTTTATTTTTATTATTTTAGCCCTATTTGTCGAGTTCCTTAATTAAGCTGCTTCATTTCATCGTTTCAATCCATTTTTCTCTTATTTTCCTTTTTTTTCGTATTGTTGTAAAAAAAACAAAAAAACAAAAAACAAAAAATTGTATCTACGCTTCCCCGCTTCGTGTTTACAACGTTCAACGACGACATTTAGGCAATAATTTATAATTTATTAATTATCACAATCTCTGTCCTCGTTGATTGACCTAAATGTGCAAAATAAATGAGGATTTTTTTCTTCTTTTTTTTCGTTTTAGGAAAATAAGCGTTTTTTCTTTAGTCTCTTGACGTTGCAAACAAATGTATTTAATATTTGCAACGTTTTTTTCGCTTGTTCTTCGAAACTCTTGTATTTAATTTACCGAGTTTTCTTTATTTTTTTAAAATTTTCGAAACAGACTTCTGTCTGGCTCTATTTTTTCTTTTTCTTTCATTTTATTTTTGTAGGTGTCCACGTAACGTTTAGGGATGCAATATTAGGGGATATTAATTTTAGCTAATTAGTGAATAAATAAACGAGCTTTGCTTCATTGAATTTGGGCAAAAATTATGATTATTCATCTTTTTTTTTTTTTTAAACATATTCATAAATATTGGAATGCGATGGCGAAAATAAACAAAAGGAAAAGAGATCGACGTTTGTGCATCGCGAATAAGATGAACAAAATAATTTCCAAACGAGTTTGAATGGTCGAGAACGATTTTTCAAGTCGCCAAAACCATTTTTCGATGTATATCTTTTTTTTTTTCTTTTTTTTTCCATACATCAATATTTTCCACTCATCTTCACCGATTGTCATTGTAAATTTTGTAATATATTTGTGGCGCATTATTGAAATAAACGTTTTTCGCAAGCATATCCTTTTCAATTATCATTGTTTTTCAGACTTTTTAACAATTGAATTTCAATCGAAATAGAAAAAAAAAAAAAAAAAAATCAAAAAATGGTTTTGGCATTCTGAAGAATTTTTTTCCAGGCTCCAAACTTCGGGAGAATTATTTTCTCATTAAATTCCATCGTCAGCCGAGTCAGAGGTAAAAAAAAATGGAATTTCTCAACAAAAATTCTGAAAATATCGACAAAAAATTTCTCTTCTTCGGGATTAAGAAAAAAAAAATGGATTTCGCATCAGCCTGAAATATACATAAATATAAATAAATATTATGAATCAATTGTTTCGACATTTCGATGAACGAAAGTCAATTTTTATGCGCGTTGCTCTCCATGTAAAATGTGTATTTACTAAACTATTCCATAAACGTCATAAGACGGACAATTTATTTTTTAAATCTTCACCGATCGACAAGAAAATAAAAAATAAAAATAAAAAACACATACTAGTCTTTCTCAATTAAAGAAATAAATAAATAAATAAATAAATAAAAAACGAAGAAAAATAAAAGCTGGATGAAGAAAAAAAAATCGTCACACACATACACACACGAAAACCCTCGAAAAAAAATCAAATCGCGATGGACTATAATATTTTTTGAATTCACGATAAAAAATAATGAAAAAAAAAAAATAATAATGATAATAATAAAAGTAATAAAAATAAAGTAAATAAAATAAAATAAAATGAATGAGAACAAAAAGAGAAAAACTACAATAATATAAATCGAAAATACCACAGCATTGTGTCGGGTTGAGCAAGAGGCAAATCCAACATTACGAGATTAAGATTTAATGAAGAAAAAAAACAAAAAACAAAAAAATAACAACAACTAATAAATAAATATAACTTAATGATTAAGAATTGAAGTGAAATTTGTCCATATTGTGAAGAAAAAAAAAAAAAAAAAACCAAACAAAAAACAAGCGAAACAAACGTGAGAAAAATAATCTACTCCTGTCCAATTAGAACAATATTATTATTATTATTATTAATTAATTAATTAATTAATTAATTGATTAATTAAATAGGGAAGATTGTATGTAATATTTATTGAATAATAACGATTTTTCGTAGCGCGATGTTTGCTCCTCGAACACACAAAGAAAACGTTTTCTCTTTTTTCTCTTTTTATTATTTTTTCAATTTTTTTAAAATTAATTTTCACTTCTTTTTTTAAAACGATGGGAAAACATCGCGACTCGAAAATGATGGCACCTGATGTCCACTGTTGGTGATCCAGATTTGTGCGGGAGATCATTGCCAGGCGATTTAAAAACAAAGAACAAAAAATGGAAAAAAAAAAAAAAAAAAAAAATCGATAATATTTAAGAATGCGCGATAAAAAAAAAAATGAAAATACGAGCCAACACACAAATCGAGTACTCATTATATGTCACAGCGATGCTACTATGCCTATCATTGGTATAAACGGTTATTACGAATAAAAACTTTTATTTCAGTCATTCAATCACTATTTCTTTCGAAACCTTCCTCGAAGTAATGAGATCTCCTCCAATTTTTCATTAACTCTTCGTTGAAAAGTAGTGCCATCGAGAGATTTTCCGAAAAATTGATTTTTGACGTCGAAAAAATGAGGTTGGGTCAATAAGACCCAGTGTGTCAACGAAGGGTCAATGAAAATTTGTTTCCAATTCTAATCATTCTTTAAGATTGTTTTTTTCCTCACTCATTGTTTTCTCAAAACTGGTTCGAGTCAGCTAAAAATTTCAATCCGCCGTCTCGGGGATAATGCACTGATGCGTTGCATCAAGAATTTCCTTAAATAATACCAACGAGAGAAATGGAGCTGTAATTTCCAGTCCGTCGAGTACAATTGCTCAATTGTCACAGATTTCCTGGCTCGTTGTCTTCGAGACGCTGAGAGCGCATAATAGGGTCGAGATCTAGATTTCGTAGTTTCATTTCTTTCGCCATAAGAAAAAAAAAAGAAAAAAAAAAAGCAAGTATCAAAGAGAGTGAAAAATGATCGAGATAACGGAGTGTGATATTGCGTCGTTTTACGACGAGACGATTGATTGTCTTGCGAGATGAAAATAAAAGAAAACAATTTAAAAAAGGATCAGAAAACATTGACGTTTTCCCAAATTAAGCAATTTAAAAAAATATATAACAAACAATTTTTCTTAATTGCAAAATTAGTTAATTTTGATTAATTTTTAATTCATTATGATTGAAATTGTTTGTTATTTATTTTTTTTAATTGCTCAATTTCTGAATTTGCAATTTTAATGATTTACGATCGATAGAGTAGAAAATAAAATTTTCATAATTCGAATTTCCGGTTGTTTTAACATCGGAAGAACGTCGCGTCCGCTGCCCTAGCGTTGAATCATCTTTTTCCACTTATGGAGAACGTCCGCGATAACCAGGAACACGCGATTCACCAATTCCTGGTTGGCGGCTCTAAAACTGTATCTTTTTTCCTTTAATTTCTTATTTTAATCTAAAAAAAAAACAAGAATCTTATCTAAAAAATTCCGAGTGATTGCTAATCAGACGTAAAATCTTATGGGATTCGTGATTAATCATCGAAAAAGAATGAACGGATTTGACACGTAGAACGAAAAAAACCCAACGAAAAAAAGAAAAACAATTTTTTTTTTCAAAATTTGCTGAATTTCGAACATTTTTTTATTTTAGCATAATTTCCACGACAGATCTTGATTTTTTTTCGTCACATCAATTCGCGATTTCTACAACAACGTAAGTTCGTGCAAAAACTGAAACAGAATAAAAAAATCAAACCAGGCAGTCTGCAATTATCGTTTATTCCTCAGAATCGTAGCGAGAGAGGATTAAATGAAGATTCGAATTGCGAGATGACAGTCCATAACATTAAACATGTGACTCATAATACCAGAGTCTTTCGCAAGTCTATAGTGGAGAATGCTCGAAAAGCAATCGTAGCATTCTTGATACGTTACAGATCCACAAGATCATAAAAAAGTGTGGGAGCATGAGATTTTGAAAAACGAGTACTTAGAGCTTTTTCCCAATCGTAATTTTGTGGGGCATCATTTTTAAGGTCCTGAGAGACCATTTGAGATAAAAAAATAAAAATTGATTTTTCAAATATTCATTCGTCAAGTTGACAATGAAAAGTAAAAAGAAGCAAATAATTAAGTGGTTAAAGATTTTTTTTTTCCAATCTGACATCTGTTTTTGAAGAATGTTAAAAAAAAAAGGAAAAAAAAAGTTAAAATCTCATCAGATCGCAAATATATCATTTTGTACATCGTGTTTAGCGTGGGCTTGACAGTCGACCAAACGTCAAAAAAAAAATAAAAAAAAAAGTTCAAACACAAAGTCTTCGAGTTTTTTATACACTTTTGTTTTTTATGATTAATGCAAATGCTGAGTGTCAATATAAATGAATTTTTCGTGTTTGGCAGTCGATGTACTCGAGACATTTGTGCGTCAAAATATTCTCCAGGACTTTGTAGTTTTTTTACGACAATATTTAATTTTTTTTTTATTTCCGACTTATTAAATCTTCTTGATTATTTTGATTTTATTATTTATTTTATGATTTGTTATTAAAATTTTATATAAAATTTGTATAAATTTTTTATCAATAAAAATTAAACTCCAAAAGAAAATGACTCGCACGAGTTTTTTTAAATATTTATTCTGGTTCATATTCTTGTAAAAATTCATTGAATCACCATCGATTTTCTTGCTCGAAGCGATCTTATTGAATTTGTTTTTTTTTTTTATCATCCTAACAAAAGAAAATGTCACAAAATAACAATAAAAATAATAATGAAAACAATACCAATCGATAATAAATCGTCTATAAAGCCACATATGTCACGAGAAGTATAGTAATTTGTGTACTTAGAATGACTCAAAGTTGCGACAAACTCTTGGTCATCGTGAATTTCATTTAAAAAAAAAAAAAAAAAACTACAAAATAAAACGTACAAATATTTCTTTCATTAGGTTTCAATTAATTTGATATTCAGGAACGAGTGTGACATTTTTCGAGTTTTTATGACTCGTACGGTGATTCGTATTGTTCAATAAAAACAAACAAAAATTGAAGATGATTCAAATGAATGAACAAAAAAAAGAAATCAATCGACGAGTGGAAAAATCTGTCGTTCTCAAAGAAAATTAATAAAATATAAAAATCTTCCTCTCGATCGGATCAACGCGCTCGAGTGAATCGATGCTCGATCCTTCGAAATCCAACCAAGATCTCGAACTTCCGAAAAAAAAAAAAAAAAAAAAAAAAAAAAAAAAACTGCATCAAGAAATGCGCCTCACGCTCTATTACTCACAGGCAGTGACATTTTTGTATTATAAATTCCGGACGATGCCTAATCTACATCGGTGGGCTTTTTGTACAGTGTCTGCTGCTGTGGGGCATCGTCGAGAAGGAGGTTTTTCGGGGAATGTCCTGTGGCCCAAACCGCGAAACGTCCGTGGACGAACGTGCGACAAAGATCGAGCTATGGGATCGTGAACTCTTGAAGAAAAAAAGGAAAAAAAAAAAATGAAAAAAAAAAAAAAATATTGAATAGATTAAAAAGAAAGGAAATTTAATTTATGCCACAGAGATGATGACGAGTCTCTCGGGCAACGATCGCGATTTAACATATACACACAGGGAATCCTCTGTTATGGCTCCGCAACGATACGCCGATTTTTTTTTTCTTTCATTCAAACATACACTCATCTGAGATTTACGAACGATTGAGAGAGAAAGAGAGGGAGAGAGAGAGAGAGAGAGAGAGAGAGAGAGAGAGAAGAATAATAAAATAATAATAAAATAATAATAATAATAATAATAATAATAATAATAACAATAATAATAATTGTTATTGTTTTTGTTGCAACAGCAATAATAATAATCGAATTACTACGATTAAAGGAAAAGGAAAAAGAGAGTGAGTCTCGAGATTCAGTCTGTCGGGGATATTCCAGGTTTTTTCTTTCGACCCATCATCGTCGACACGTACACACACATGCACAAAATCGGCGAGACTTCTCGAAATCGTACAAAAGAGATTCCTCGAAGCGGAAGTTGGTTTGGAGAAAAAAAAAAAAAAAAAAAAAGAAAAAGAAACTCATGAAAGAAAATAATTTGTCGAATGACTCAGTGAGGCTGATTAACCCTCAGTTATAAGATGGTCTATGGTGACGATGGGGAAAAAGCAGAGAGAGAGAGAGAGAGAGAGATAAAAACACACACACACGTTAGATCAATTAAAGAGTCATGAAACACTCACTTCGATTCAGGCCAGACTCTAGTGGAATTTTTGAATGAGTTGTTAAGAAAAAAAAAAAAAAAAAAAAAACAGACTTAGTATGAAATAATCGATTCAATTTCATATTTTGTCCAATAAAAACGAAACCAATGAGCTAATTATGACAACCGGATGAAATACTCTTCGGGTCAAATTGACCCAGTGACTCAAATTTCTCTCAACGGCTGGTTTATCTTCCAAGTCTTTGATATAATCAAAGACTTAGAACGACCAGTTACTTAGAAATATTTCTAAATACAATAAAATCCCAGCTGCTCAATTGATCTTCTCGACGGTTTTTCCATCCAAGTCATCAATCTACCAAGTTCGCACAATTAATCATAATAATAATAATAATAATAACAATCCTAATGAAGGATTTATCGATCGTACGATCACAAAAAATGGTCGTTCTAAGTTTCTACAATGAAATCGTAGCTGTTCGATTGATTTTCTCGACAATTTTTTTCATCCACAATTAATCATTAAAAAAATAATAATGATGATAATCCTAATGATGAATTTATCGCTCGTACGACCACAAAAAATGGTCGGTCTAAGTTTTTCTTTATATTTACATATTAATATTTCTAAGTACAATAAAATCGTAGCTGTTCGATTGATTTTCTCGACGATTTTTCCATCCACAATTAATCATTAAAAAAATAATAATGATAATCCTAATGATAAATTTATCGTTCTTACGTTCCAAGTCGCGAGTTTCATTTCAAAGTTTTCGTTTTTCCTGTTCCGCCCCCGGATTGTAGAACTTATAAAGGAACAGGATTGTAAAAGCATAAAATAATAGATACGGAAAAAAGGTTCTGGTGACATTGGCCGCGATGGACACTCGTCATACTCGACGTTCGACGTTCTCCAACTCGTTAATTCATCATACACTCGTATTTTTTTTCATTATACCGTCGTCAGAGTCTTTGAAGAAGAGTTTCGAGAAGGACGATACAAAATATAATGGAGTAGGGGCGGCGGTGTTTGGAGGTTTTTTCAAATAAATCATAAATTACCATGACTTTTTGGTATGCAAAACAAATGCACGCCAAGTATCGATTCGTAAACCGCGCCTTTAACGCGCCTCTCTCTCTCTCTCTCTCTCTCTCTTTCTCTCTCTCTGGTTTGCTTGACCGTGAGAATTTCCGGTTTCAATTTATTGTACCGATACAAAGCAGTTTAAATCTCAAGATGCCATAAGAAATAAAAATAAATATGATTTTAATGCAACTATACTTTTGGCACAATGAAGATGGGAACAAAAATCGTTCAATTACTTTTTTGCAAATCATTTTATATGCAACTTATCCGATCATCTTTGTCAGCAATTTCTTTCATTCGATCGTCCGTTCATTCACCCTCGAGAGATTTTTTGCTTTGGGCTTCTTCGTGCCCCGCGGCTTACCATTTGAATAATCTTCTCTTCACGGAACCAAATTCCAACCTCCAAATACGTTGTTTTTTTTTTTTTTTTTTTTCTTTTTTTACAACCCCTTTCACTATGGATTTGTGACTCAACTGCTTTGGACACGATAAGATCCTTCGATTAAACAATTCAATTAAAGGCAGTTCTATCGTGACGTTCATATCGAAAAATTGTTTTTCAGTTTTTTTTCACATACAAAATGCTTTGCGGGCATAAGTTAATAAATAAAAGTTGTTGTAAATTGACCAAAGAACAACATACTCCAAATTCAAGGCCATCCAAGGTTATATGGACTTGCTGTATAATTACAAAAATTGCAAACATTTTTTTCTTTGGATTTTTTTGTAAAAATAAATGTAGCTTCTTCGATGTTGCATTAAAATGTATGCAAAGTTTAAGAAGGCTTCGCAATGTAGAAGCCAAAATATTTCTTGATGAAAATGTAACTTTTGACACGAGCTCTTATGAGAGACCATCGAAAATTGTGATTTTTGACAATAAATATCTGAACGTTCCGATTGGTGAAAGATGCTAAAATTTATTACACACGTGCGTGCGACATTAAAAAAGATTTATCCAAATTTTTAACAAAATCTTAAGAAAACGATATAACGACAGAACTACCTTAAAAATATATATTTACGAATCGAAATATTTTTTTTATCAATTGAAATATCAACCGGAGAAGAAATCTCTGAGACGATTATTTAAAAAAAAATTTATTTGAACGATTAATCGCTTTTTTGCGATTTTTTTAAACAAATAAATAAAAAAGTAGTGACTGTTTTGTTTTTTTTCTGAAATAATGAAAATTCAGTGAGTTTACAGAATACTAAAAATTCGGAATAAAATGGTAAAAAAAATTTTCCACTTTTATCGATGGTCACGAAAGACTCACGAGCATGGTCATTCTCGTATAACAATGAGGAAATGCACGTTTGTGTTTATATAGTCGACGTGGTGAGATCGTGAGAGATGCACGCGAGAGGACCGTCAATGAGTAGACTATATGGACAAATAAAGAGGAAACGTTTGTTTTCAGGGGCAACCTGCTGCAGAGAGATAAACCGGACGAAGGAAATTCTCAGATCGTATAATTTTTTAATGAAAAATAAAAATAAAATTCTATGCGAAAAACATTTCGTTTATTCATTTTCATTTATTTTCAAAGATAATCAATTTCAATTTAAAATTCAGTTTCAAAACGAATAAATTTCCATTTCAATTTCAATTTTAAAACGAATCAATTTCAATTTCAAAATCAATCAAGAAATTTATTTTTCGGTTTTAATAAATCGAGCTTTTTGAATCAAGATTTAAAAAGTTTTAACTCGATCAATGATAATTTCGATTGAATTGTATTTCCAGTGTAAAAATATGGTTCATCCCGATTTTTTTTCGGTTCCAACGATCCTTCAGATTGAACGACATTGTTAATCGGTCCTTTTTTTTGTTAAATTATTATATCGAGCTTTTTGCATGAAGATTCAAAAAGTTTTAACAAGATCAATGATAATTTCGATCGAATCGAATTTTTTTTTGTCTCAACAATCCTTCAGATTGAACGATTTTGTTAATCGATAAAAAGGCACATTTTTTTTTTAGTAAATTATTATATCGAGCTTTTTAGATGAAGATTCGAAAAGTTTTAACACGATCGACGATAATTTCGATTGAATTGTATTTCCAGTGTAAAAATATGGTTTATCCCGATTTTTTTAGTCCCAACGATCCTTCAGATTGAACGATATTGTTAATCAATAAAAAGATACATTTTTTTTTTGGTTAAATTATCATGGCGTAAATTTTCCTCGTATAAACGATGAGGCAAGTTGATGATGCGGAGAGTGGAGTTGCAACAAAAATTGGAAAGACAGAGAGAGAGAGAGAGGAGAGAGAGAGGGAGGGAGTGAGTGAGAGAGAAGAAAAGAGGAGCGCGTGGTGTTCACAAAGTGGGTATGGTGGGAGGGTTGAATAAAAGGCAGGCTGGCGAACCGATATTGAATCAGAGTGGAGGTGACTCCGTGCCAGCTCTCGCGGAAGTCCTCGCGTTCCGGAGTATTTTATTTTTTAGATAAATTCGCGAATAAAAAGTCGAGAAAGGAAAAATTTTCGCGGGAATTTTTGAAAAAAATGTTTTTTAACCGGAAGTGTTAATAAAATAGAAAAAAAAACGGGACGATAAGAAAAATCGTGAACAAAGTTTCGACTGTTTTTTGACTCCGGACTATTTTGGAGCTCGCAGTACAGTTTCGAGGCGACGAAAACAAACGTTCCTTTTTTTTTTGTTTGTTGTTGTTTGTTATTGTTGAATTTTCAACAAGTGGGACTTTGCGAATTTCCCGAAGAGGATTACGACGAGTTTGGCACCAATTTTTCGCGTTTTTTCAAAGTTTTTACAATAATTTTTGAAAAAAAATCGAGTTCGAAGGACGAAAAGGACTATTATCCTGTCGTAAATTGGCTAACTTTGAATGCGGATATTATGCTACCTCGCAATCGATAGTGTCGTGGCAACCTCATGTTCCTTTTGACCACGAAACGACCCCAACTCGGACAAAATACTCTCTCGAACATTTTTGCCTTTAAAATTTGAATAGACATTAAAATTCAGTGATTCTTTTAATTTTCTATTTTTTTTATTTACCATTAGTGCTCAATCATTTTTTTTCGATCAGTGCTCCGATCATTTTCTCGATCGATCGTCATCGTTGATTAATTTTTCCATTTTTTTTTTTACCGCAATTATCCAGTTTAATCATTAGTTTAACTAAAATAGTGACAAAATGGAACCCATCGATCGGAGAAAATTTAGCCTCTCTGCAGGATCAACTTTTATTAAATCTCTGAGGTTTACCCTCCTCGGCCTTCTTTTGTGCGCGAAATATGGACAGACTGGTCCCCTCATTACCGACACTGGAGCTATGGTGAGTTTTTTCATTTTTTAAGTTTTTTTTATTTATTTTTTCAAAAAATTAAGTCTTATATTTTTTTATGAATTTAAAACTTCCCTCATTTTTGATGGAAAATTAAGTGAGGATTTTGAAAACAATATTTTTTATTCTCGAACAAAATTTTCCATAAAATACTAAATTTAAACATTTATTTTGAAAAAATGGCAAAGATCACTGTAAAATTTTTTTTTTTTTCCAAAAAATCAAGTCGAATATTTTTCAAGAATTCAAAACTTTCCTTATTTTTGATCGAACTGAGGTGAGGATTTTGAAAATAATATTTTTACTACTGCAACAAAATTTTCCATAAAATACTAAATTTAAACATTTATTTTGAAAAAATGGCAATGATCGCTGTATCATTGTTTTTTTTTTTCAATCACCCGTTAATTCACGCTTTTGTGAATTCCACTATTCATTCGTGTCGAATGTCCGCGGAAACGTTGTTTTTTTTTTTAACTACGAGATCGAAGGAGCTCGGTTCAGGAAAAAAAAAATTAGCCTCATTTTCTTTTTGCTGGAAGATGTTTTTTCGCGAAATAGATCAAAAGAGACCTTGATAAACGTTGAAGTGAAAAATACGTTGAATTCAACTTCAAAAGTTGATTCTATAACTTAGAATACTGTGACGTATTAGACACTATTTTTTCGTATCAAAAGTCATTTTTCTTGTTAATGTCATGCTATATATTTTACCGATTATTTTCAAGCTGTACAGGAAGATTCATAAATCGATAAACCGAATTCCCAATAAACAAATTTTCAAATTTGGACACAAAAAAAAAGCACAGTGAACCATTGATAAGAGTTTGATTTTTCAAAATTCAATATTTCAGTGGATCTTAATTAATCATCGAATTTTCATGATGCTTCGAAAGAAAAAAAGACACTGAAAATTCCTTCAAATTCTAATTCGAATGAAAATTAATTAAATTTAATGAAGTGAGAATTCCAGAAAATTCTTTTAAATAACTGAAAATTCCTTTAAATATTTAATTCAAGTTAGAATCAAATAAATTGAATTGAAATTAATTTAAATTTGAATTGAAATCCCCATGAAAACATGTCCCCGAATTTTCTGCAATTGTTCCTAAAAAGACTATTATGTATAAAAATAAAGTAAAAAAAATTTGCCACGTGCTGTGAGTGTTCCAAAAACTTTATCTGACACTCTATCGATTTGCAGTGATAATTTTTCAATACGAAATTGATTCAAAAAATTGATTTAAAAACAAAGTCGAGAAAATGAAAGAAAAAGCTTGAAACTTTTGAAAAATGTTCAAACATGTTTACAAAAGAGTCAAATTTGTACAGTTTTCTGTCGCAAAGAAAGAAAAAGTAGAAAAATTTGAAAAAAAATGTTCAAACATGTTTACAAAAGAGGCAAATTTGTACAGTTTTCTGTGCTGTAATGGGAACAATGCCACAATCATGAAAGATAATAATCGCGTCTTGTGTGGTAAATATAGAAAAAAAAAAAAAGACTGCGATACCTGCACGTAAATGTGTATGAACGTATATAAGGAAGGGCGATGGATTCGAGTCTCGTTGGAAATCAACAAATTGCTCAAGGTGCAAATAGAAAAAGATAAGAGCACTTGCTCCAAGATAAAATATGTTTGATGCGCGTAATCTTTTACGCACTCACCTGTCCCTTCCTCTCTTTCTACGACAGATAATTAAGCTTTCTTATCGCACCTCAAAATTCACAATAAAATATTACATATTGTTTATTTTTTAATATTTATTTGAATATTTTTCAAACTAACGTGTATTTTGTATTATCAAATTTTTTGATACGAATTTCAAGTCGTTGGATTAATAAACCAATGAAAATAGACCAAATAGACGGCACGAAATCAAAAGAGATTCTCAAAGATTAGTGTCTTCTTTTTTTTTTGTTTTTTTGTTGCTTAATTTTGAAATATAAATGCTTGAGAAAAAAGAAAAAAAATTTCAACGTACGGTTCCGCGATCGATGACGTAAAATACAGGATCGTGACGCGAACCAAGAGAGCAATGCTAATCGACGAGGAGAGACAACCTTCGATCCTAGTATCGCACGATTAAAAAAAGAATAAGAGATGGTGGCGATTTCTCGTGGCAATTTGCTTGTAATCTTTTATAAACACGTATTTATATACAAAATATTATATATTTGTACATAAAAACACGTAAAAATGTGTGAATTGGTGATGATGGGGCAAAATGGACCCCCACTTTTCAATCAAATCATTTTTTCGGCTGGTCCATTTTGCCCCCAATGGCCTATTCTACCCCGAACACTTCGGTGTACACATATTTATGAAGCTTATATATGTAAAGTTCCATTTATTGCACCGGGAACACCATGTCGTGAGATAACGATCGTAAAAAACTTGAGAGATTACTCGATCGATTAGTGACACACTTAAAAAAAAAAACAGAAAAAATAAGAAATATACGACTCGTTGCCATTTTGCGACAAGTCAAAAAATAATACACAAAAGATAAGAAAATCGTTGACGTCGCAATAAAATTATAAAAAATATTATTCACCAGTATTCATGTTAATCGTGGAACAAAGTATTTTTTCCGATCCCCACATTTGCTAATTTTCATCTCATTCCAATTATCAAAGTTTGTCACTCAATTACTCTCTGGAATTTGAAAACTCTTAAGAGTGGACAGAAATTTTCTCATTCAATAGCACAAGAAAAATTCGATAAAATACAGAAAAAAAAAACTGCTAAGAGTAAAAAAATAAAAGGATTCGTCATAGATCGATATCGTAAGAAAATTGCCTTACCCAGAATTTATCGACTGAATCTAAATATACATGAACCATTTTTTTTTATGTTTCAAGTGCTATTTTCTTTTTTTTTTAATATTACCTTGGGACCTTGTCGTACTTTGGTATTTTCGTGATTTTCTTTAAATTTTGAATTAAATTTTCTTCAAATATTTGTTATTTTCTTTTGTTCGTTTCAATTCAACAATCACTTGTCAAATGGAAGAAAACAAAAAATCTCGTTGTCATTAATGCTTCACTGGATGAATAATAATTAGAAAAAAAAAAAAAAAAAAGAAAAAACAAACAAAACAAAACAAAGGAATGATAAAAGTTTAACAAACAGTTACGAGGTGCATCGCATGGTGCATCCTTAGCATAATTATAAAATAAATATATATCGTATATAAAGAAGTGTGCGAGTGTAAAAGCATAGTTTGTATTATAAATTGATTGATATATAATGTACTAGGAAATGGTAAATGTATGTAAAATCGTCGACGCGGAAATAGTAAAGAAATCGAGGGGATCCTCATCTCGCTTGAGTGACCTTCGTTCATCTCGTAATTTACATGCAGTCCGGACACGATCGAATATTCCTCCCCCTCTGTTTTTTTTTTATTTATTTTTCTCATTCTCTTCTCGCGCCATTGGAATATTAAATAATTTTGATTCTATCGTCAAATCGCGCGTCTCCACTCGGTCTATTCCGTTCGGTTGATTGAAAAAGATAAGCAAGAAAGTTGTGAACACGCGCGTAAGAAAAGGAGTGAAAAAAAAGCGTATTTATCCGCGTAAAATCGAGGATTAACGAAATGTGGGGTAAAATGGACCATTTTGCCCCACATTTTCCTCCGTGTCTCTGGAGCCCACGTGGAAAATTTAAACGGCAATTTCCACCGATTAAACGTTCACATAATATGCCGCGAGATCGAACGTACAATATTCATTTGTCGTTTTTCCTAGTAAATGAATCGCTCGAAAAGTTTTACTGATTTGTGGATCAAAGTTTCCTCGAGCTCTCAATTACGCGAGTCCGTATTTAATGGTCGATAATTATAGGCGAGACCGTGTCCTGTCTCAGGAGAAAAAAAGGAAATGTTCATTTTCCACATTAAAATGAAAATATCAATGGAACAAAGTTAAAAATTGAAGAAAAAAAAATTTTTACACCTGGTATTTGTTGTTAAAGAGAAACAAAACTGGTTTTTCTTTCGATTCAGACTTCTCGACCATTTTCCTTGGTTCACTTGTACTATTCTCCATTAATGATGAATCACTTTCTCACACTGTGTTCTGCCCTCGCATTTATTTACTCTGTACACAACTATAAATTTCAACACGTGTCAATTTATATATCTATAGATTTTGAAAAAAATCCGCGCTCCCCACAATTTTACTTCCTGTCTCGTTGAATCAGCACTTTTTAGTCAACCAGCAATGATACCAAGCAGAAGCACCATCATGCGGATAAGCACATGTGTGTACCAAACTGACTGAACTACGTACCGACTGATTCATCAACCATTAATTTTTGTATTTGTTTTTTTTTTTTTTGTTTATTTTCATTAAATGACGAATTGACTCGAAACTCTTTGGCTCATTTATTTTTACTTCAAAATCACACGGTCTGCGTTGAGTCAGGTCGTAAATGAATCGAAAAAAAACAACAAGATTCGCTGCAATTAACTGATTAATTAATTCAATCAATAATGATCGATTTATTAGTTTTTGCCTTTTTTTTTATTTTATTTTTTCATAAAATGACGAATCGACTCGAAACTGTTTGGTTAACATATTTTTATTTCAAAATCCCATAGTCTCTGTTTCGTCAGGTCGTAATAAATCGGCAATATTAATTAATTAATTGATTCAATTCATATCATAATCGATTGATTAATTTTTGCCTTTTTTTTTTCATTTTTTTCATAAAATGACGAATTGGCTCGAAATTCGTAATAAATCGACAAAAAGAACCAGTTTCCTGATTTTTTAACTCGAAAAACTAATTATTGTGACGCTGATTTTATTAAAAAAAAAAAAAAAAAATCGTTTCTTCAACACAATTGTTTATAAATATTGAGAAAACGAAAAAAAGAAAAGATCGAGACAATATTGTTTGAAAAAATAAAAATAATATTGAAAAAAAAAAAAAAACAAGCCAAAAATGACTTTTCGAGCAGCAGGCAATTGACCCCCCGGACAAGAGATATAAAATGCACGACGAGCTGCGTTTGTTCTACCAGTAAACCACTAGTATAAAGGACATTCCATTGCGTTCTCATATATAGATATTTACTTACACTCAAAGTGTATTTATGCAGCCTGCATTTTTAACTTTGGCACGATCCCTCCGAGACGTATTCTAATTTTTACGAGATGACAACAATATCCATCATTACTTTTTTTTTTCTTTCTTTCTCCGTACGAGAATCAGAGAAAAATAAATAAAAAAAATTTCTTTTCGACGTTGTTTTAATTGTCAAGATAAAAAATGACACAATCTCAAATTCACAATTTTATTCTTTCGAAATTGATTTGTAAAGCATGACGATTTTTTTTTTGTTTTTTTTTTTTTCAAAACCAAATGCATTTTAACGAAACCATAAATATAATTTTTTTTGGACACTTTTTGACACTTTGAACAGAAACTTTTTAAGACGTCGAGTAAAATGTCTACAGAAAGAAAAGAACTGGCAGTATTTTTTTTTTTTTTTTTGCATCTCATTCATTTGTCGTTCATTTTTTTTTTGTTATTTTTTGTTTGTTTTGTTTGTGTTTCGTGTTCGTTTGGATTTTTAAATAATTTTTCTTATTATCGTACGAGTAGTACACGCCTATAGCGAAGCGCGATTTTAGCTTTTTGTATTCGGAAAACGTGTCGGTTGGAAGATGCGAGGGCGGTGCAGAATACCGATGCGTTTTGCCTCGACAAAGACCTCTTCAAGGACGAGGTCACGAGCGATTCGGTTTGCCTGGTACGCGATTATTATACACTACTGCTGCTTGCACTATTCTCGCATCGCGCGTTCGTCGCGAGAGAATGTGATGAAAATGAAAAAAAAAAAAAGAGAAAAATGAAAAAAAAAAAATAAATGAAAATTTTCAAAATTGAAAACACGATTTTGGGTCCGAAAAAAATGGGGATTGTTGGGCGATAATAAATGACAAAATTGTTTAAAAAAAAAGAAACATGAAAATTACTTTTTTTTGATAAATGAATAAATTAAAATTTAGAGAAAATAATCAAGACCCAATTCTTCACCTTTTACGTTAAATAAAAATCCAAAATGTAAGAAAGTGCAAAAAATCAACGTGTTTTTATCAACGAGCCTTCATTAAGTATTTCAAACGATTTTTTTTTATCAACGGCGTTACGAAGCGATGGGAGGGGCTCAAGGTGGGGGCCAAAATGTCGTGATAACATTTCGCTGATTAGAGGGAGCCGCGCGATCTCGGAAGATGTAAAATTTTTACGCACAAGAATATTTTGGAAAGAAAGAGCTTACAAAGTCTCTTTTTTTATCGATTCGATTTTTGTAATTAAATTATTATGTTTTTCATTAATTTTATTAATCGAGTCAAATGAAAATTTTACGAAATCGAATCATTGCGATTCAGGATCGAATTATCGATGAAAAGAAAAATAATAATAAATCATAGTGACATTTCGATTAATGATGTAAACAAAATCAAAAAAATTTCTGCTTGCGTTCAATAGTCTCGTTCGAATGGATTCGTAGTTTTGTTATAGGACAAAAAAGAACGCGCCAAATTCCAAACAAATGTGTCATTCAAAGAGTTGCTCACTAGAAAAAAAAAAAAAAAAGGGAAAAAAAATACACACGCGATACATTTTATAGTGGCCGATCCATAAATACACGTGGATACGTCATATTTGCTCCAATGAGAAGATATCGTTATCAGGTTGAAAGTAAAGGTGTGCAATCGCGAAGTAAAATGCAAGAGAATCGTGCGTCACTTTCGTGATAACGTCAAAACAATTGTGTGTTTCCTCAAAAGTTCATGCAATCGGTGAAAATAAATTAATTATTATACAAACGAGTCTCGAATAAGAAAAAAAAAAAAAAATCGTTTATAGAACGATCGAACGACGATCGATATTCTCACGTCTTAATAAGTCGTTGGTCGTGACGATTCTTGATTCTTATAGGAATTTATTGGTCGATCTGTCTTATCAGGCACGTAATTAAACATCGCAATGTTTGAATTGTGATACGTTCGTCAAATACGTACGTGAACGAAGAGATTAAATATAATCAAATTAATCAAATTATCATTGGGCCTAATTGGATCCAAAATGGGACTCATTGGGCCCAAGAGAATTGACTTCTGACACGTTTTTATATCTTTCAATCGGGGGGCCCAAATGTATGAGGCCCAAAATATGAGTCCCATTGTTCAATTGAGCCCAAAAAAATTTTTTTTCCATATAAACAACAACTTTTCACGATTCAGATCAAACTTTTCATCCAAACAAAAGTATATTTTCCTGTTCCACGTCAAAATAAGGCCCAATTTTAAGCCCACGATTATTTCCTTCCTCTCCGAGCTCGTAAACGTAACCATGAAAATAACAATAGAAAGAGGGAGATCGTCGTCATGTTTAAGCGGAGATGATACAAAGGAATAACTGTCGAATGAATCGTAGCGCCCCAGTGAGTTTCCTCCTGCGACGAGAGCGCGTTGCAATTATATTATGGAAGACGATGACGATAGGAAAATCATGGTCCCAAGAAATGAGTCCGTTAAAAATATGCGCGATGCATTGAATCGCGTATTCCCGCGAGTTCCGAGCACTCGGCCATATTCCGAGAAGGATGGAGATCGTCGTTCAACAGCTTCGCTGATTCAGAGTCGCCGGGGGCTGCCTCCGAGCCACGCGGACACTCCTTCGATCTTTAACGCCATTATTTTCAATGCGTTCTCCGACCAAGCAGCTTGCTGCGCTAATCTTTATATATATATATATATATATATATGTTTTTTTTTATGTACTTTTACTGTCCACTCATGGCGTAGGTGTGAAAAAGCACGTGGGCACTAAGTTTCTTCAATCAATGAACGGGAATGTCCAAACGATGCGTTCCACCGTCCAATTTGTTGAAAATTATTGCGTTTCACATCCGGTTATCGCGTAAGGCCCAAATTACCAGTCCAATTCGAAGCTAAAAAACTTGTTAATAAAATTCTACTCGATCGGGGATCATTGTTTTTCTTCAATTCTTTATCCTCAACGCTCAGTATTATTGGGGCCCAATTTTGGGGCCCGGTGTGACAGCTCATTGGGACTCTTGGGTGAATAAAAACGAAAATTTCACCAACTGGGGCCTATTTTTTAAAGTATTTTTTTTTCGTCGCTAAAATTAATTAGAATTCAATAAAGTTCTGACACCGCATCGTGTTTCAATGAATTTTAATAAATTAGATTAAAAATTGAATTGAAAAATTAAAATTGAATTGAAAATTTGAAATCAAATTTGAATTTGAATCTCCAACCAAAAATTATTTTTTAGCTGTTATTAAAAAAGTTTTTATTCTACATTCTGAACTTATTTTTTAAATGGATCACCAAAAATAAATTTCCTAATGTGGTTTCTCCCCCTCCCCCTCCCCCTCCCTTTTAATAGGGTCTAAAAGACCCTAAACTCTCATTTTCTTCATTTTCATTCGTAAGGTCAAAGGCCACTCAGTATTTTGCCTGGCATCGATGATGCGTGGATTATAAATACATCGAAAAAAAAAAAAAAAAAAAAAAAAAACATATACACACATGTGTAACACAAAGTACAGGGCGATCACTGTTTCGCGAGAGATTCGCTACGATGTTATCGGGTCAGTCCCCCCTTGTCTCTCACTCTTGTTGGTCATCATACTTTTTTTTCTTCCTCTTTTTTTCTCTCGTTTCTGTCGCGAGAGAGAGAGAGAGGTCGTTGTTCGCACTTACAAACGCAAAGATTCATTCGCATTCTCCGGGCCGGCCAAACCGATTTATTTTAAACTTTTCGAAAAAATGAACTTTGAATTTATTATTTTTATGAATGAATTAAAAGAAAAATCATCGATTTCTGCTGACACTGTCAAAAATTAATATTTTTTTGGACAATCGACATTTTTGACGTTTCCACATCGATGTTTAAGTTTTTAATATAAAAATTATGATAAATTAATAAAAAAACATAAAATAATCTGTGCCCATCCGTTACAAATGTTTCGCACAGAAAATTATAAAAAATATAAAAACACCCATCAGTTTCGTGTGACGACAAAAAAAATGTAATTTACGAGTTGTCACGTAACCGCGAGAACGTTAGATCGTCATTTTTTTTAACGAGTCTTATTCTATTCACTGTTTCAACGTCCATATATATTTTCTATTATCAGGAATGACCCAAAACTCAAGTGTTTAAGGTATCGTGATATTTCCAACCAAAGACCTTGCCTATTTTCCTTATTTACCTTGAAACGAGATAAATTTTATTTTCATTTGTTTTTTTTTTTTTTTTCAAAGATAAAATAGAATTTGATTTCTTCGTCAATGTTAAAATTCGATCGTAACATTGATTAAAAAAAAAAAAAAAAATACAATTTTTTTTCCAAAATCGACAATAAATAATAATAATAATAATAATAATTCTTTCAATTTTCAGAGATACTTGTCGCAATTCGGATATTTGCCACCATCTAATCCAGCGAATGGTGGAATCATAAGCGAGGATTCAATGTTGAATGCGATCGCTGATTTTCAGGCGTTTAATGGTCTCAATGTCACAGGTGAGATAATTTTTTTTTTTTTTTTTTTTTTTTTAATTTTTTTTTTTTTTTAACTGAGACGATTTGATCGTGGCAGCAGGAAACGAACCAATAAAATTCCAAGGAGTCAGTATTAACGACGACGTTATTTCCGCCTTATGTGAAAATCTAGGCGCGACCATTTGGCTGAAGATAAATAAATAAAAATCAAATAAAAATTGAGAGAGAGAGAGAGTAAAATCGTCTCGTAATTGTTGTATATAACGTCATTCTTTTTTTTTATATATTTTTTTAATTATTATTATTATTTTTTATTAGTACATGTACCTCTACAGCCTCTGCGTGAATCATCCACATAATCCCACCGGATGCATTCATTCAAAGAGCATTTCAAGGACTACGATCGCACGACGCGACAGAGTGCAAAATCATGGAATTTTCTGCCCCTCCTGAGCCTCGCAATTTTTTACTTTTTTTATATATATATTTTTTTCAATTTACTAGAAACAAAAATGTTCTATTGTCTTGAACAAACAAACAAAATGGAGAGAAAAAATTAATAGATGCCAGTGACCCTGTCTGTTGGATGCGGGCAACGACTTTTAGTTTCGCACAAAATTCTGTCATCGACTCGCACTAAACCGTGATTTTTAACTATTTTTGGTAAATTTAAATATTGAATATTTCTGGTCCAGCGAATTCTGGTTTTTTTTCTATACTTTGAAGCAAATTCGAATGAAAATGTTTTTCGTTTTCGATTTTTCTGAAGATCATTACAAGATTTTGATTAAAAAGTCACTATCAAGGTAGTTCGATCGTGAAATTCATATGGAAAAATTGTTTTTCAGTTTTTCTCACATAAAAAATGCTTTGCGGGCACAAGTTAATGAATAAAAGTTGTTGTAAATTGACCAAAGAACAACATACTCCAAATTCAAGGTCATCCAAGGTAATAAGTACTTGCTGTATAATTACAAAAATTGTCAACATTTTTTTCTTTAGTTTTTTTTGAAAAACTTAATGTAGCTTCTTCGATGTTGCATAAAAATGTATGCAAAGTTTTAGGAGGCTTCACCACGTAGAAGCCAAAATATTTATTGATGAAAATGTAACTTTTGACACGAGCTCTTACGAGAGACTATCGAAAATTGTGATTTTTGACAATAAATATCTGAACGTTCCGCTTGTTGAAAGCTTCTAAAATTAATGACACACACGATTGCATACGACATCAAAAAAGATTAATCCAAATTTTCATCAAAATCTTAAGAAAACGATGAAACCATAGAACTACCTTAAATTTAAAAAAAGTTACAAAATGTCATGAATCATACTTTGGGACTTGAATGATTTGGAGAACCGGAAATTCAATGAGGAAATAATATATTATCGATGAGATCGAAGGAGAGAATTTTTCAACGCGCTCGCTAACCGTGTAACACCCCGGATGATTCAGAGATCGAGTTCGATGAAACGAGGAGCAATAAAACGATGAGAGGTTTCGCCAGCGTTGTTTGATGGCGCTTAAACGAGGCTGACTCATGAATGGAACAAGTGTCGTCTGCGCGTACGATAATTTATATAAATATCTGTATATACAAGACGTTGAATTTATTATTATTTTTTTTACTCCCTTTTTTCTTATTCATGAGAACGAGAGAGTGGAAAAAAAAAAATTCGTTGCGAGAAGGAGAAAAGAGTGAAAGAAAGAATTTTGTCGATAAGAAGAGGAGAAAAAAGTGATGCGAAATCGAGGCCACATGTAAATTGGATGATTAAGATTAAAGTGGAATAAAATAAAAACTAAAATTCAATATTTAGTATAAATTGACAGCGATAGGTACGCGCTCGATGTGTGATTCCGGCGATCACAAAGTTAAGCAGTTTCGAGTGAGGTCAGTACTTGGTTGGGTGACCGCTTAGCCATTCATCGATCTGCGTATCAATCGCTGAGCGGGGAGCCAGTTTTTCAGAGTTTCTGATGACGCTAATCAACTTAAACTCAGTTAAAAATATAGCCGGCTTTATCGGCCAGGGTTTTCCGCAGTTTCCCTGGACCCTCGTGCAAATGCGATACAGTAGTGCGTTAGGAAAGAGTTTGTCACGAGGCAACACTCTGGGGAACAGTTACAGGAACAGGAACTCGAACAGTAAAGAGGGGAAAAAAGTGGGGTTCGAGCGATGGGATGGGGTCGTAAAGACCCCCGCAAGGGTTTACAGAGGAATAAAGAAAAATAATAAAAAATAATAAATAATAAAATAATATATTCAATAAATAAGATTGCATAAATTCGATCGTTTAATATGTTTTTTTTTTTTCCAACAAATAGACAAATAAATTTAAAAAAATGAAAGAAATAAAAAACACCCACTGCGATAAAAATAAGGATAGAGTTGAAGAGATGGAAAAATAGGTGTGTGTATGACTGCAACTCGATAAAATCGGTGTCAAGGTCATGCGGGCTCATCCTGATAACCGTTAGAGGGACTTTTTATGTCTATTTTTTCTCTCCTTGTTCTTTTTTTTTTTTTTTTTTTTTTTACCAACTAAATACACGTATAATTTCCAAAGAAGAAGGAAGAGGAAGAAGAAGCGTAGGCGCGTACGAACGTCGTACATTTCTACATTATTTTTTCCAATCCAAGTCTCGATTCACGAGGATGCGAGAAATAATCCACAATTAACGGTTTATTGATGCCTGGCAAAGAAACGATCTTACCTCGATTTTTTTTTATTTCTGTTGTTTTGTTTTGTTTTTTTTTCTTTATCGTGTTTACGATACTACAATTGTATAATTTTGTTTCTGGATTTTTTTTCCCTCTGTTCTTGATTTTTTTTACCTCGTCCCTGAAACATTAATTGCCCACCTGGCAAATATTTTCGCAAACGGTTCGTCCGCGAGAAACAATAAAAAAAAGATTCAAACTCCAATTGACTCGGAGTTGCTCAATTTTTTTTTCAACTCAAAAATGATCAGAACAATAAATGTTTTTTTTTTTTTTTTTCACTTAAACATTTTTTTTCTTCTTTTTTTTTCAGGAAAACTTGACAACGAGACGACTCATCTTATGACTGCACCAAGATGTGGTGTCAAGGACAAAATTGGAACGTCCGATGGGAGGTCAAAACGATATATTCTCCAAGGTACGAATAACAATAATAACAAAAGCTTGAAATTCCATTTGTACGTGTCATTAATTTTTTTTTTTTTTTTTTTTCCAATAAATCGATGTTAAATAATGTAGAAAAATGAAGAAATATATTTGACGTAATGGTACGTGTCAAATGAAACGAGAAAGTTTCGCATCGTGATCTCGATCGAGGACCAAAAGTGAATTTAATTATTGAGCAATAATTTCGCGATGTTACGGCTCAATAAGAATCGATTTACAAATGGTAAACGATTAACGTTTTTTCGTTGTTGTTGTTGTTGTTGTTGTTGACTACACAACGAGACGAGACGAGATCACTGGAGCGTAACGAGCCGAGACGATAAATTTCTATGAGAAATTGACAAATCGATCTTTGGAAGTAAATAATGGAGGATTTAATACCTTTTTAATTGTTCAATTGAATTTTTTTAAACCGTCAACAACCGTTGGTTCAATTACGACGATGATAATACGGAATTTGTGTTTTTGTTTTTGGTTTTTCGTCACTTTTAGAGAAAATTTAATTGGTTCGTTTGATTGGTTGTTAATTTTTTTTTTGCAAATCAAGTTCTCGGTCAACCGCGTGATCGAGATTATTAAATAATTTCAAAATCAATTATTTTTATCGGAAATGAACGTGTTTTATTTTTATTTTATTTTTAATTTTTTTTTTTAATTTAATTTTCATCTTTACCAAGAAGATAAATGGAATTATAAATTGACAACGAAGCGAAGCTTCACTATTGCGCAATCGATGTACATGAGAACACGAGGCAAAATGATAATGAACGATTCCTCGACGATCTAATGGAGCACCTAGTTCACGTGTGCATAAAATGTATAAAAGAGAGAGAGAGAGAGAGAGAGAGAGAGAGAGATGAAAAAAAAATCAAAAGTCAAGTTCATTTCGTTGCATAAAGCTCGTGACGAGAGATACGCGTTTTTATGTTTTGTTGCATTGTCACATCGATTTTTTAAATCTCTCTATCATCAGAAGCACAAATTCCAAAACAACGATTTCGAGACCTGAATAATTATTTTCTAAATTCTAATTTCAACTTTTTTTTGCGGTCCAACGAATTCCAAAATAGTTGCAAATTCTAAAAAAAAATGTTTCTTCCTCTTCTCTTTTGAATAAAATTAAGATTTCGAGTCCTGAATGATCATTTTTTAAATTCCAGTTTTAACTTTTTTTGCGATTCAACGAATTTCAAAATAGTTGCAAATTCTTTAAAAAAATAATAAAAAAAAAAATGTCTCTTCTATTTTGAATGAAAAAAAAATAGGTTCACGCTGGCGTGTTCGGAATTTGACTTACAAAATCACGAGATATCCCCGTACAAAGTCGTTGACGAAGAGTCAAGTCGACGAGGACGTTGCCAAAGCTTTCGGCGTTTGGTCCGATCATACCGATCTTACTTTTACTCAAAAAAGTCCCAACACGAAGGTAAATAAACGAAACATAAATCTATTCCAACCAAAAATATTAACAAATCATAATTTTCTGAAAAAAAAAAAATGTCTTAACCCTTCGTTGACACATTGGGTCATTCTGACCCCAAGTTTTTCATCGGAATTAACGAAATTTATTTATTTATTCATTTATTTATTTATTTATCTATCTATTTATTTACTTATTTATTTATTATTTAAATTGTTCCTGGAGTATGTCCTAAAAAACTAAAACAATTTGTTTGGTTAAATTTGAAAGAACGTGCACATAGAAATAAAATTCGCGAAAGGTGAGCACGGTGACGGTGATCCATTTGATGGTCCAGGAGGTACCCTGGCACATGCCTATTTTCCAATTTACGGTGGCGACGCTCATTTCGACGACGAGGAAGTTTGGACGGTAAACAGTTTTCGAGGGACTAATCTATTTCAAGTGGCGGCTCACGAGTTTGGACACTCGTTGGGACTGAGTCACAGTGACGTTCGAGCAGCTTTAATGGCACCGATTTACAAGCCCTACAAAAACGAATACGTATTGGACAGCGACGATATCGAGGCGATTCAAGCTCTTTATGGAGAAAAAACAAAACCTGTGGCAACTGACACCAACAGCAACAGAGCAGCGTTTCCAAAAACTGGCGAAGAGGATCCTGATCTTTGCACCAATCCTAAAATCGACACGATGTTCAATTCTGCTCAAGGTCACACTTATGTATTTAAAGGTAAACATTCGATTTACTTGTCATTCAAAAAAATTCAATTTT